>CM043121.1:34383500-34710583 GCA_023701765.1 Hylyphantes graminicola
TTTAAAGAGAAATCTTTAATTAACTTCTGGATCGGATGTAAAACCTAGTGCCCTTTGATCTTCCGACAAGATCTTCTATTTTTGATGCCATTTGTTACGAGTTACTTGTGTGTAAGTGGACTTTCAGAACTCTTTTACAAAAAAAAACAAAAAAAAAAAAAAAACTAATCATTGAAGCAGAATAAGTGTTGAAGAGAATTTAAGAATGAGGATAAGTTCCATTACTCCTAACCTAATGTTGATCACAGGCAAGCAATAAGTTTTGCACTAAAAACTATAAAAGTATATTTGGAATGTTTCAATTTTTTTATTTGTATGTTTTTAGAACTGTTGGTATTAAGCAAAATTGTTAAAACAATTTTAATCTCTTTATTTCCCCATTATTATAAGCATGTTATAAACAAACAAATATCAAACCATTAATTATTAAGATTTCTCAGGAATTTAATTCAAAATATCTTTGTACAAGTAAAAAAACTAAATATTATTATACGTTTATTAAAATATTTAAGTCTGGTGGTAGGCCAAAATTTCTCAAAAAGTCAAATAGTACGCATATGCAAAAAGGTTGGGAACAACTATAATAGAGTTTATTAAATATATTTTTTTCTTAGCAGAATTGTTGCTTGTTCTCTAATTAAATAAGTAATTTCTAAGTTATTATTTCATTTTAACAAATTTAAATTTTTTTTGTCTGGGTATTATTTTCGGACTTTAACATGATATCCATTCGGATTAACATGATATCCAGTAGGGTGACACTGGGTAATTATAGAAAAAAAACTTTTACCATAGCTCTCACAATGATTATTTGATACATCTGTTGGGTACCATTGTTGAAATTACTATTTCCTTTGTAGAAGTTGGAAAAAAACTTGCGTAAAAAACTACCCCTCTAATTGGGGTAATTATTGGACACAGCGGGGTAAATATTGGATGTAGTTTTCCATCTGTTCTGCACAGTATTTTGACTAGCAATAATTGGTAAATTGTGGACACTGGTGTGCAGTGTGCACTGTAGATACTGTGTATGGGGGTAATTATTGAACCCCATATGGCTACTGCAAAAATGTATAATAGTGATATATAGTAAAATTACCAAACCTTTTAATTTTTCAGCAACTTTTTAATAATTTCTTTTTTGTACGTAAACATTTCACAAATGGTGTCTTTTAATCAGAAAAACACTAACAGACACATTTAAGCATACTGTTGCTGCCAGCCACGAAACTAGAACTAATGAAACTTATTAGAACTACACGGGAAAAAAATATATACCGTTCTTATCTAGAATGAATAGGTAGCCATTTTCTGAGTCCCAAAATTAGAAGAATGGAGCCCAAAATAATGCGTGCAGGTGACACACATAACCTGTCTAACCGAAATGATCGAGAATTTCTAGTCCGTGCTATTCTAGTTACCACACGAGAATGAATCGTTCGTGTAACGAGAAATTATTGCTTGATTTCTACACTATCTATCATGCTCGAGAATTATCGCTTGTGAGACTATCCTCTAGAGCACTCAATTATTTACAGATAATTTCAAATGGGTGCGACCTCATGTCTCATAGACGAGAAATCTAGAAATTATATACGGAAGAAACTAGAATTTTCTGAAATTCTAGTGATCTTAGCCCTCTAGCGGATAAAAAGAATAATTTTCTTTACTTCCAAAAATGATGCTTTGTGTAACAAAACCAATATTTATAAGAATGATTTGTTAAAGAAAAGAAAGCTAAATACTCTTAAAAGTTGTGTTCAGATCGCTATAGTGCGGAAAAGTTGCCTTTGGTAAAGACGTGAAAAATGTACTAATTATTATTATTTTATTACTTTGTGTTCCGTTCTCGCAATGCCATCAAAACAAGTCAAAAAGCGAATTTTTTTTTATTCCCGATAGATGTTTTTAGGTGTGTTCCGATATCATGAATTAACTACAAAAAGTACGTAGTAGTTACTTTTAGTACTTACTACTTTTAGTAGTTATTCGAGAGCCGCGGTATAGCTCAGTCGTGTGAAGCGTCGTGCTCGTATCGGAAGGGTTGTGGGTTCTGTCCTCGGCGGCGCTCGCAATTCTGATGGTCGCTGGGTCGGCGCTTGTACGCGGCTAAAGACCGCCGTGTTGACTAATGGTGGCTGGGGCACGTAAAATATGTCGTGGTCACAAAATCCTTCATGTTCCCATACCAAATTAAAACCTCTGGGAGTGCCAGATCAGGGGGTTATCGGCCTTTGATCTGGATCAAAATTCCGATATGTGAGTGAGAATGGATGTGTGAAAGGGACCTTCCTGTAAAACGGATGTGTCATCCTGACGGGCAAAAGTCGGACTTCCTCCCTTGTGGCGCTCATTAAAAACGGAAGCCGCCCTCTTCGCCTTAAATCGGGTAGTCCTCTACTCCGGGCTCGGCTACCGAGCGGCATTAGAAACAACAACAACAGTAGTTATTCATGAATAGCAACACAACTCAAATAATTTATCTGCTTAAAATGATTAAATCCAACTTTTATGGCATTGGGCGAACGGAAGATAAATTAATAAAAAAATATTTAGTGCATTTTTCATGTCTTTACCAATGTCAACTTTTCCGCACTATAGCGATGCGAAAT
The DNA here is from genome assembly GCA_023701765.1 of Hylyphantes graminicola. Classification (NCBI taxonomy): domain Eukaryota; kingdom Metazoa; phylum Arthropoda; class Arachnida; order Araneae; family Linyphiidae; genus Hylyphantes; species Hylyphantes graminicola. The sequence continues at coordinate 34,386,113 of CM043121.1, forward strand.
AAAATAAAGCTTTTTTCGGCCCACCCTACTAAATATCCTAGTCAAGATATCTGGAAATTCTAGTTCTTGAAACCAAGAATGTTGTTAGAGATACTCAGAAATTATGAGTTGCGACTCATTATATTCTGGTTAAAGAAGACAAGTATTCTAGTTGAAGCATCTAGGAATTCTAGTACCGAGATCTGATCTTTCAGTAGCAGGGAACTATAACTTCTGATTCTTGAACTTATAATTCTTTTTGGGAACTAGGAATTATAATCCACGTCCCTATTCTTCTAATTCAGGGAACCAGAAAATTCTGGGCGCCTCAGTCAGATTCTCAATTAGAACTCTCTTCTTCTGGGATCTAGAATTTCTAGGGAGCATATATGGCGATATTTTCTAGATAAACTGACTATTTTCTAGGTGACAGGGGCGAATTTTTTTTTCAGTGTAAATACACTTATAACTTATATAACTATGTATAAAACTTAAAACGTTACAAGTTACGTTAAATGCATAAACTGATATGGTTTGCACAGGACCATAAAACAGATAGAGTGGTTTCACAATTTCATTCTGTGTATGCGCTGGCTATTAGTACCCTGTTGTCACAAAACCATTTAAGAAATTTCATTTCAACACTAAGTAATTTGTCCAAGGTTTCTTCATATCCTTCGTAACATTTCATTTGTACCTTTTCACAATAGTAACTTGTAGCTTGTACAGCTGAAACACTGCAGATATACCTTCTTCTTTAATATATTTTCGCACACTCTGAATGTGTAGTTAACACTTCGTGGTGTGTTTCCCATATGGTTTCAGCATACTGCTAACATCATCAGACTCACCAAAAGAGATATCTAGTGAGTTTTTTTTTTTTTTAATTTTACCTGTCTTTACTCTCAGAAGTTGAAGAAATATTCCTACATATTTAAAACAAAAGAGTGAAATCCACTCATATCGGAGAAGTGCATTTTCGACACTGGAAAGGAGTGAAAATTAACTCAGACTGAGTTGAAATCACTCGTTTCGAGTGATCTTGTCGGAGTTTTAACTAAACAAAAGAGTGAAATCCACTCCAATAGGATAAGTGCATTTTCGACACTGAAAAGATTGAAAATTAACTCGGACTGAGTTAAATTCACTCGTTTGTTTTAAGAGTGTATTTACGGCTTCATAGGATCAATTAGCAAATTAAATGTAGTAAGTTCCAACAGGTCTTTCCGAAATGGCTTTTTTCATGTCTAATTGTCTTACTTTTTTTCGTTTAATTATTTTTTTATTGCTGTAATTTGATATCAGTCAAGAGAAAACAAAAGAAATGATCTGAAGTGCCCTAATCAGGTGTCCAACAATTTTCCCATAGCATGTCCAATATTTACCCCATAAATAAATATGCATGCCATAATGACATTATTTATCCTACAATGGCGTTTTTCTGCACAAACCACCATCATAAACATATCAAGACAGTGCATTTCAAAATTCAAGATCATGTACAAATTATACACAATTTGGCATCGATTGAAAGGAAGCTAAAACCCTTTTTTTAAGCTCTTTGGGTATTAATATATTTTTTTAGAAAAAGTACTAACCTCATCCCAATAATTTATCAGAGCTTTTATGGATATGCAATTAACAATTGTTGGTTTTTTTAGACGTAATGAACTATGATGCATTATGTTTTTGGACCCTGTCCAATAATTACCCTGATTTTCCGTATCCAATAAAAATCCCAGGTTACCCTATATAATGCCTTTACAATTTTTCAGTAAAGTTATGTATCATTATTAAGTGAATGTCATTCTGCCACAGAAAGTTAAAATGTTTCCTTATTTTAAATAATTTTTCGATAGTTAGATGTAAGACATAATTGAAAATGTACTTCAGAATTTAGGTTGGATTATGTGGTTTATTGACCAAGTATAGCACACTAAGTGGGCCCATATTAAGATACCATTTTTGTGTTTTACCTGGGTGACAAAATTATATTGCAAGTCCGTCCATTCATCCGCCGAAATAATTTTAAATGGAAGGTTAAATTTTTGCATGGTAAATAATAATTTGATATCTTCTGCTGGCAGTTGTTTTTCGTAAAAATACAGACTTTTTTTATACAGTGTACCAATTAATTTGAAACGATTACAAATATTATTGATAAACAAAACGTTATTAACAAGGTTGCATAATGGTCAAAATAAAGACGGGAATTTTATACATTGTTTGATATTGATACACTAACGCTGTAAAGTTTCAACATCAAAACTTTTTTAAAAAAATTTTTAATCAATCTTTTTAAGGAAATACAGAAAACCTTTTTTCATTAAAAAATATTTTAAAAAAAACAGGTAATTTTTTTGGAAATGTTAAAATAGCCTCAAGTCTTTATTTGATAGTTATAAACGAATTTCAGAGTTGCAGGGTTTCATTACACATGAAGGTTTTATTTCACACTGGTCACCAAAAATTAGATTATTGTGTCTGGGTTTGCAGTTTTCACACCAGACACAAATGTTGAAAGTTAATTTGCATGATCATTGAAATTGATAATAGTGTTTATGTCAGGAATTAATAGTATATAAAATATTGTAAGTTTCATTGACTCTACTATTCGATTTTCAATTTTCACCATAGAAGTTAACCCAGAAAGATTGAACAGAATTCACTATGAAGCTTTGTGTTGTTTTAGTAAGTACTTTAAGTTTAGTATTATTATTTATAATAATAGAAATTTTAATTTAGTACATTTGATGCTTGGGAAATAAACATACTAACTTTTAATATTAAAAACACTGAATATTAACATTCATTAGATTTTAATTGTTATGAAAAAAGAATCAGAGAAGAAATATTATAATCCAATAATTTTACTTTCTACTACATAAGCTTTTATTTTTTCTTAAAATCTATAAATATTAAAATTAATAATTTCGCCCAATAAGCTTAGTGATTTTAAAAAATAAATTTAAAACGAAATGATCTATTAAGGAATTCACAAGTAGCCTTGTAACAGAAAATTCTCACCCAGAACTGCTTCGACAAAAATCCCCAAGGTTTCTAAAAAGTATTTATATTATATTTTTTAAGCGTCAATTTAAACAAATTATTTTGATCGAAAATTCAATTAATTATTACTCATAATTTACTAAATTTATTTTTATTTCGAATTATAACTATGTATTATTGCTCACATTTAAATAAATAATAAGTAAAACTTTTTCGATCAATCAACCTACAACATTAAAACTGCCGATCACCTTTAAAACAATAACAAACTACTTGATTTTTAAATATACCATTTAAAAGACAAAAGACAATGAAAAACATCGGCAAAAGGTATAACTAGCATTAAGGGGAGTCCACATTCATCAATAAATGATTAAATTTAAACCAAAATATAGATTATAAAATTTTATAAATACAATAAAAATTTATATTGTTAATGAAATAAAAAAAACTGAGAAAAATGCCCTCTTTAAGAGGGCTTTTGTCTACCAAATAACCGCATATTTTTTATCGCTATAACCCAAGAATTCATTAAAAAATTATCGTTATAAGCAAGATATTATAACTAAGGCAAATGGGCAATTAAAGTGACCGAACATTTATGGTGTTATAACGACTGTATTGACTGTATTTTCAGGCTGTTCTGCTGGTTGCCGTCTTGGCTGTCGTGAGCGCCCAGTACCCGCGGTACCGACGGCCGGTCCGCATTGTGAGGCCATTCCCTCTGCCCGACAAGGGCGATAGGTACGCCGCGTCCCTGGCGGGAGCCCCTGTCGGGACGTACGGAAAGTCCAGGGACTACGTCAACAACGGGTGGGGAGGAGTATACGAGGGGTCCGAAGTAAACGCGGAGTCCCTGGGCAACGCCAAGGTTGGACTCTACGGAAACGACAGGGCCAGACCAGTATGGGGTGCATAAAGGTAAGTCGATACAGCAACCCCTCGTTATACCGCGCTTTCTGGGAGACAAGCAAAAAACCGCGATATAAACGAATGCGCGATATAACGAGCGACTTGATAAATATTATAGTTCTGATGTATTTTTGCTTCCAACAAAAGTTTAGTTTTTAAACTAAATCAAAATATTATTTGAAAGATTAAACTAAGTCATATTCAATAATGTAACTATCTAAAAAATGAAAAAAAAATAATAATAAAAGGACTTATTATTAATTACTATAAACCACATTAAAAGCGAAATTACCATAATACGCTTAGTTACAAAGTTAAACACAAAGTTACTACAAAAAGTCAGCTGCTTTGATTTTCGTTCGCTTTTGATTGCTTGTAAAACCTGTTTTCCGTAAAATCTCAACGAACGAAAATTTATTCACTGCATATCTCCAATATTAGAATTGATTTTAAAGAAAATTGAAAATATATATTGGAATAATAATTAGAAAATATATATTACTAATAATCTGATTTTTTTTTACCCACATACTCTTAAAGAGATGTCTTTTCTTTTGTTTAAAGTCAAACTAATGGGAAATACTCCTCTTTATAAACTTTTTTCTAAAACTAAAATATAATGGTAACGGAGTTGATAATTTTATCTGGGACAAACACATTTGAAATTTAAAAATATACTCGTACAAATTAGTTAATCATTTGAAGCTCATTTTTGTTAAGCCAATAATCATTAAGAAAATCACAGTTAAAATATTTAATAATTAATTCTATCTTCTTTAACAGAGCTTAAATTTCATAAATGTGAGCAGGGACACTACACGAAGTAGAGATATTTTACTGGGTTTATAGTTAATATTTTACCCCTAAATGATAAATTACCGTGTCCATAATAGTTGCAATTGTTATCTAACTACCAGCAATAAACATAAATAATAGTTTGTTTGATTGATAAATAAAACAAGCTCGACGAGGATGGGACTCGAACCCACGCGGGCAGAGCCCAAGGACAGTTTATCGCCTTAACCACTTGGCCACCTCGTCTTCCAGCTAAAGTTAAATGATAAATTACCATGTCCATTATAGTTGCAATTGTTATCTAACTATCAGCAATACACAGAAATAATTGTTTGTTAGAATGGTAATATAATTGTTGATAAATTAATAAAAAATTATATATTTCTTAAGCGTTTGCTTCTTTTTTTTTAATAATAATTATTTTTTAGCAATGAAAGAAAACGAAGCAGAACATCTACAGAATGAAAACCATTGAAGATTTGGTGGAAATGATTGGATATGAAGAACTATTTATTGTTTCTTTTGTGAAATAAAATATAAAGACTAATTTGTGAAAAAATTATTTATTTTAACCATTAGAGTTTCGACACTCATAATGGTATTTCTAGCTAGAAGAGTTTGACAAAAAATACGATTGATTTTCACTTAGTTATACCAAGTATTAAAAAAAATGCTTTGTTTATTTTAGTCAGCATAATTTGTAATTTTGATACAATATTTTAAAATTAAAAATTTTCGGATACAATGTTGAAGTGCCTTTAAACTTAACGTTTTCTCTCCATTAAAAAAGTAAGCTTTTTTTTTATCTGTAAGACGCAATTTTTATAGTACAACTCCAACTCTTTTTACTGAATGCATCAAATGGTCTAAATTTCATGTCCACAAAATATTTAAGAAATCCAATTAGTTTTTTTTAAAATTAAATTGTAACAAAAACCCCCCCAAAAAATTGCGGTTTTGCCGAAATTCGAAGAAAAAATTGGTCTTATAAAAGTGTCTGAATTTGTAGCATTTTATAGAATGAATATTTATTAACAAATTTGCAAGACAGGAAAAAAATTGACCAAGGTTTTAAGGTTATGTTTTTTTTTTTTTTTTAAATCTGTCTATATTAAATTTAAGTAAGACTTTTTGATCACTACAACACAATTTTTTTAGGCAACTCTAATTTTTTTACTGAATGTAGAAAATAGTCTAAATTTCATGCCCTCAAAATATTTAAGAAATCCAATTAGTTTTTTAAAATTAAAATGCAAAAAAAAGCCAAAAGTTGCGGTTTTGCCGAAATTCGGAAAAAAATCGGTCTTATAAAAGTGTCTGAATTTGTAGTATTTTATAGGATGAATATTTATTAACAAACTAGCAAATTTTTACCCGTACTTCGCACGGATTAAAAAAATATCAAATCTATCCAAGTATGTGTGCCATGCAACCTGTTATAAGATCTTAAACTTAAGTTATTTTTCCCGCTCGTTTTCAAGTATGAAATCCCGTTTCATTGCTTTAAAATTCCAAAATCAAAAATACGGAGTAAAATGTACTCATAAATGCCATCACAATTCCCTCATAAATACATAAAACCTTTTAATTCTTTTGGCACGTTTTGGGAAATAATTTGGCGAGAAAATAGATATAGCTACAAACACACCCATTATACAGTTCTAACACAATGACCTTAGCACAACCAACCATCTTATAAATTATTTTTAGCAAACATTTTGCCCATTTGGCTAGTTTTAATAAATAATTTGGCGAGATTGGCAACATATTTGGCGAAAAAATAAAGAGTAAAACCCTGATATGCAGCTCTAGTGCGATGGTCTTCAATAACCATCATAGCTCAGTAATAGCTTAACCAACATTTTGCCCATTTGGCGAGATTGGCAACGTATTTGCCTAAAAAATAAAGACATAAAATCCTAATTTGCAGGTCTAGTGCGATGGCTTTTATTAACCATCACAGTTCAATAATAGCTTAACAAACATTTTGCCCCTTTGGCGAGTTTTAAATAATTTGGCGAGATTGGCAACATAATTGGCGCAAAAATAAAGGCATAAAACCCTTATATGCGGCTCTAGTGTGATGTTCTTTATTAACCGCATTTCAGAGCTTAGCAATCATTTTGCCCATTTGGCGAGATTTGCAACGTATTTGGCGAAAAAATAAATACATAAAATCCTAATATGCAGCTGTAGTGCGAGAGCCTTTATTAACCAGCATATTTCAGTAATAGCGTAACAAACATTTTGCCCATTTGGCTAGTTTTAATAAATAATTTGGCGAGATTGGCAACATATTTGGCGAAAAAATAAAGAATAAAACCCTGATATGCAGCTCTAGTGCGATGGTCTTCAATAACCATCATAGCTCAGTAATAGCTTAACCAACATTTTGCCCATTTGGCGAGATTGGCAACGTATTTGCCGAAAAAATAAAGACATAAAATCCTAATTTGCAGGTCTAGTGCGATGGCTTTTATTAACCATCATAGTTCAATAATAGCTTAACAAACATTTTGCCCCTTTGGCGAGTTTTAAATAATTTGGCGAGATTGGCAACATAATTGGCGCAAAAATAAAGGCATAAAACCCTTATATGCGGCTCTAGTGTGATGTTCTTTATTAACCGCATTTCAGAGCTTAACAATCATTTTGCCCATTTGGCGAGATTTGCAACGTATTTGGCGAAAAAATAAATACATAAAATCCTAATATCCAGCTGTAGTGCGAGAGCCGTTATTAACCAGCATATTTCAGTAATAGCGTAACAAACATTTTGCCCATTTGGCGTGTTTTAATTAATAATTTGGCGAGATTGGCAGCATATTTGGCGAAAAAATAAAGACATAAAACACATTTATTATTTTAATCTGCATATTTGCAATCAACAGAACCATCAATGAAGAAATCATCAACTAAACCCAAAATAATGAAGACTTTTAAGAAATACGTCACTTGAGACATATCAATTATTTTCTAATGATGAATTTAGTTTCTGAAAGTAATGGCAACACAAAAATAAACATTTTCTAATTTATCTATTTTCGTTGAAAGTTTATTTAATTTTTTCAGCAGATGGCATCAGGAAAGAAAAAAAAATGATCGGATTTGAGCCAAAGTGGTGTAGTTTTTCTAGAAAATTCGAATTTTCTCTAAAAATAAAATATTTTGAGCTCTGAAAGTTCTTATTTTGCAACTCAAGTATGAACTACGTATTTGTACCAAGTTACGAGTCAAACAAATGTCTAGTTTGTGAGTTTTAGAGAGACATACATACATACACACACACAAAACTTCATTTTTATTATTATAGATTGGAAAAAAATGACAGGGGTTTTTAATTTATGGTTTTTTAAAAATCCGTCTTTACAATAGGCTTGAGGTCGCAATGCTTGGCGAACTTGCCTCCCCCCCCCCCACCAAAAAAGTCATAAGTTATAAAACATGACGTTATTAAATTAAACTAAGACTTTTTATCTCTACGACAAATTTTTTATAGGATACGACAAATTTTTATAGGATACGATACATTTTTATAGGCTGTTCTATAAATAAATCTGAATTTTTAGAATTTTAAAGATTGAATACTTATTTACAAATTGTCAAGGCAGTTTTTTAAAACTAATTGAGCTTTCTTTACGTTTTGGATAATAAAAAGGAATTAAATATTCCCGAGATATTACTAATAACCCACTCCCATTGTGATGCAGCGTTGACGTCACATAACATTGCTTATATAAAAGAAGAAAATAATAGTTCGAGTCTAGTGGCGAAGCCCCTAGTATAGTTATAATAAAACTAGGGTGTTAAACAGCACACGACTTTCAATTACGCCACTGCCGCCCCGGTGGCACAATCGCTAGGACGCTAGCCTTTGGAGCTGCTGGGGTCGGGTTTGAATCCCGGTCAGGCATGGATGTTTGTGACCGTCAATAACGGTTGTTGTTTGTCTATGTGTTTGTGTTGTCCTTTCCTTGTGTGTCTCTTGTGCTTGTAAAACTCTTTCTGTGTGTCTGTCCCACTTCACGAAAGCTTATAAGCGGTTCTCTGAACAAGCACACAAGCTGGAATATATATGTACCATACCATACCAATTATGTCACTTAATTTAATGCACTAGAATTCGGTTAAACATTTGTACTACAAGATTTTCAAGGTTATGTCAGCTTCACTTTGGACGTTCGTCAGGTACTATGGGCTGATGGACTAAATTTGAAGTTTAGAGCTCTCTTACATTTGAACTTTAGAGTAGTTTTAGACAGGTAGAATAACAGACAGCCAGCCTGACAGACAAACCAATATTTGAAATTCAATTTATATACATGATAAACATTCATTTGTAAAATAAATTAATACCTATCACGTATATAAGTTTGAAAATTTTAAAATTTTTATTTATTAAAATTCAAAACAATCGGTGATTTGTTTAAAGTTGGAAATAATTTTGCATTATGGAGTTTAGAATAGAATTAAAATAAAATTATGAAAGATTTTATTATTGGTGCATCCTTTACAGATGTGTACAAAAGTATGGTATGGTAGGTACATATATATTCCAGCTTGTGTGCTTGTTCAGAGAACCACTTATAAGCTTTTGACAAGTGGGACAGACACAGACAGAGTTTTTACAAGCCCAAGAGACACAAAGAAAGGACAACACAAAGACATAGACAAATAACAACATTTATTGACGGTGACAAACATCCTTGCCTGACCGGGATTCGAACCCGACCCCAGCAGCTCCATAGACTAACGTCCTAACGATTGTGAAAACCAGGACGGCCTGTTCAAAAGTTTAGGTGCATCGGAATTCTCAAATTTTCCCATTGTTGATAAAATTCACCTGCTATTTATAAAGCATATTCTTAAGGTATTAAGTTGAAAGATCAGTGTAAAAAATATAAATAAAATTTTGTAAACTAGATTTTCAACAATTTCGTTGAACAAAAGTATGAGCACAAAAGTTAAATTGCTGAAACTGTTATTAACTAGTAGGTTTGTAACAGAATTTTTCACTTAGCCACTTTCACACAGCATTTGTGTTCAAAAATTCAATAATTATTCTGTAGAATTTAAATAACTGTTGTTTGCTAATGAATTTATATTTCAAAGAATAAATGTGTAATGTTCATCTCTTTTAAGTAGAAGTGAAACATTTCATATCAACCCCCCCATAAATCAAAGAATCTCTTTGTGAAATATAACTGACTTCATTTCAAACTGATTTTTTGTAGCAAAAAAAAAAAAATTCTTTTAAAATATAGTTTCTCAAGCGATTGTTGTGAATACCAATGGTGATTTAATTCTAATAAAAATGTCTTCTTATGCTTTTTAAAGGAGCATTAAATTTTGCATTTTTTTTTTAAATAATTGAAATAGGGTGACTTGGGATAATTATTGGACAGGTCCCAAACAACATAATGCTCCATAATTTATTACGTGTGACCAACAAAAATGTGTTAATTGCGTGTCCAGAAATGCTCTAATAAATTATCGGGATTAGATAAGTACTTTCCCCCAAAAAAATATTTATTACCCAAAACGCTTGAAAAAAAAATTGGTTTAAACTTTTGTTCAATCGATGCGAAATTGGGTATTATTTTTTCTTTCTTTTCTATGATCTTGAATTTTATAATTCCCAGTCTTAGTTATGTTTATGAATTCGGTTTGTGATGAAAAACTCTATTGTAGGATAATTGGTAACATTATGACATGCACAAAGGTTTAGTTAGAGGTTATTAGACAAAGCGGGGAAATTGTTGGAAATGCTATGGGGTAAAACAGACAGTTTCGCAATATGCTTAAATTTACTCTTTATGGTTCATGTGATTAAGTAACACCATCTATGCAATGTTTGAACTTGGAAAAAGAAGACATTTAAATGTTTGGTAATGTTTACTAGATTTCACGATTATATATGATATGAAAGTGGGTGATAGACGGACGGAACGATTATAATACCTTCCATTTTTTGCGTTATAAACGTAGCGTATAAGCTAAAAAGTCTGGTTCGTCAGATTAAAAAAAAAATATTTGAATTTGAGTTACACTTGAATAATACATTGAAACTATAACATCGGGCTAGATCAAACAATAAATTTTCTCAGTACAATTTTATTTGCAAAATTTGGCTTTCCACGGACATGATGAATTACAGGTTTTCAAGTACACTTCTCAAAACAATTAGGGGAGCACTTTGCGTACTTTGGTGTACCCTTTCCGTCTCAACTTTTTATTTTTTTTCTAAAAATCTAAAATTTGTGTAAATAGGTTAATTTTGCATCCAGAATAAAATGGTAAAAATCAAGGGACAAATCTTAATTTTTTTTAATTAAAATTAAAATTGGAATCATAACTTTTAAATAAATTATAACAATAACTTTCACAAGATATATAACGATGAACAAAAGTGCGAGCTCAACTTAGTGAGAAAAAAATCGCAAGCTGATGCTTCCAAATAGAATCATTGGGGGTGAAAGGGTTTAAACCATGAGCTCCCCGAATTGTTTTGAGCAGTGTACATTGAACATATTTATGAATAACATAGATATATGTAATATATACTTTTTATTTGCCATTTCAAAAAGATAATCAAGAAAAACCATAAGCACGAAAACAAAACACTTCAATTAGAATTAATTAACATTTTTTAAATTTTATTTTAAAAGGAATTGCATTTCATGGCTGGAGTAACGGAAAGGTAACGAAACTTATTTTCGCTACTGCTAAAAATAAATAAATTATAATTATATTTCTACTAAAAAAATATTCCAATCCCTGGTTTTAAGATTTATTCAATTTTTTAAAACTAATTAATTATTAAGGAATTTTGATCGTTTTAATAAGCAGTGGGCAGCTTAATATCCTGAGCAGTTAATTATAAATATCAATACAAAGCAGTATCCATATGATTGGTTGTGCACAAGCATCAGATTGCACAGTAGTTGCAGTTAATGAGATAGCTGAATACGATTATTTTCTTTGTGTGGCAAACGCATTGGGCAAAAATGCTTGGACAACGAAATACGGCCTGTATATAATGGTGAGGGGAATGGCCTTTCGCCACATCACATTCTAATTACTGCTGTTGAGGTCCTTCTCACCGAACTCAGAATGAAGTTTTGCGCTGTTTTGGTAAGTGTATTATTCTCCAAACCTAAATATACACTCTTAAATCAAGCGAGTGAATTTAACTCAGTCTGAGTTAATTTTCACTCTTTTCAGTGTCGAAAATGCACTTATCCTATTGGAGTGGATTTCACTCATTTGGTTAGTTAAAACTCCGACAGGATCACTCCAAACGAGTGATTTTAACTCAGTCTGAGTTAATTTTTACTCCTTTCCGGTGTCGAAAATGCACTTCTCTCATATGAGTGGATTTCACTCTTTTGTTTTAAGAGTGTAGGACCACTGATATAGATTGCAACTGTTGAAGACAGTTTTTTAACTACCACACTACGTTTAAAACGTAAAAAGTGGAAATATTGTAATCGTTCAGTCAGTCTGTCTGTCACTCACTTTCTCAGCCCAAACTACAATTGCTACAGGAAAGTGTCATACTTAAAAAAAAATACAGAGCATTTAAATTAGAAAACAGTGAAAATTTCAGAAAAAAAAATCGAATTCGAAGTTTATATAAAAAATAATTTAAAATGAAATGCCCATTTAAAAAGCGTGAGAAGCCATTTTTATAAGAATTAAATCACCATTGTCATTCGCAACAATAGCTCGAGTAACTTTATTTCTTTTAAGTATTAAATTAAAATAAATTTATTTTTGCGACATAAATCAGTTTGAAATGACGTCAAATATATTTCATTAAGGTATTCTTTTTATGTTGATATGAAATGTTTTAGTTCTATTGTATTTATGTATTAGGAATACTACATATTTATTTGAAATATAAATTAATTTTTGCAAATAATATATAAGAAATAATTATTGAATTTAAGAAATAAAATAAATGAAACTAGCCAAATTTAGCGTGTAATTGTTTAATATAGAATTAATATTGTGTCAGGCGCCCTTTTTTCCTGTAGAACACAAATGAAGAGTGCACGGGAAAAACCGATTGATTTTGTAGAGAAGTTTCCTTAGGAGGCCACTTTGGCGATGATAGCGAGTGATCGCCTAAACTTGTGCAAGAAAACCAGTTCCTACCACAGAGATCATAGTTAAAGTAATAGAGTGGAAGATCACGTGACCTCCAATGCTAACGACGGGACGCGCAAGGAGCTCCCAGAAGAGCCCCCATGAAGCCAGAGTTGTAGGTCACGTGATCTGCCACTCTAATACTTCAACTATGATCTCTGTGGTTCCTAGCTACCAAGATTCAGGCGATTGACGACCCCGACGCTTGGACCAAGCGAAGAAGAAGGAGAGAAACCGGTTTTCTGCCGCCAATGTCAGCCAAGCAGACAATTGCGGGCGTCCGCCTAACAAATCAATCGGTTCTTCCCGTGTACTCTTCAAATGTTGTGAGGAAGTGGGCTGAGTGACAATTTCTGTTACAAACCTAGGATCAAGTGGGGTAAGTGTGATGGGGTTTCTGCATTTTTCATTAAGAAAATTCGTTCTCTGCTTCAAGTAAATTCCAAATCCTAAAATTGGTAGTGAATTATTATAAGAAACATACATGTGTAGAAAAAAAATTATATGTTTGAATTCCAATTTTAAGTGTACAAAATTGCATTTCAAAATCCATTGCTGTTTTATCACACTTACCCCACATAGAAAGATCCACATAAAAAGAAGACAGTTGCACTTAAATTCAAAAGCTCAAAACTTTCTTTAAACAAAAAAAATAAGGTCAATATTTCTTTTTGGTTAAATTATAAGTGGTCTAATGTTATATATTGCAAACTTTCAGATTTTTAGAATGATTTCCAAAGTTACAAGAGCTGTTTATCACACTTACCCCCAATCACACTTACCCCACTTGACCCTACTTGTTTAAATTTAGGCCGTTCTGCTGGTCGTGATCCTGGCCGTTGCTGAAGCCCAGTACCCTTACCGGCGGGTGCGACCAGTGAGGCCCGTCCGCATTGTGAGGCCGTTCCCTCTGCCCAACAAGGGCGACCAGTTCGCCGCGTCCCTGGGAGGCGCCCAGGTCGGCACGTACGGAAAGTCCAGGGACTACGTCAACAACAGGGGCGGAGGAGTTTACGAGGGGTCCGAGGTGCACGGAGAGTCCCTGGGCAACGCCAAGGTCGGACTCTACGGGAACGACAGGGCCAGGCCGGTGTGGTCAAAAAGCAATTAAAGTAAGTATGGAAATGGGAATGTTTCAGATGATGTATTAAACGCTCATGTTTTCATTTTTCGCAGGCTGCGGTTTCATTGGCTGTTTCGGTTTCAACTCTGAAAAATGGCCGATATATGAACGTAGAAACTTTTCTTTCGGTATAAGATTTCTTTAACATGTTTTGCACTACCAACAGCACAGCGAGAAGTTGGCATTAAAAAATATATTGGATATTAAAAAATAAATTCGAACCGAATTAAAAAAATGGGCAAACAGAGAAGTGTGTTTGCTACATTTTTATATGTAAAACCGTAAACATATTCATTACAGCTGGAGAAATTTGGCTTTAAAAATATTTTCCCCCATTGGATTAACACAGAGCACTTAACGCACAGCACTTTCGTTTGGAGAACCGCTGTCATTCAGCCTCATTCGCCCTTTAAGAGGGTTGGTCAGTCCCACAAACTTCGATTTCTGACGAAATATTCCATAAGCCTATAATAATTTTTGATTAGATATTCCATAGACCTGTAATCATTTCTGATTAGATGTTCCATAGCCCTCCTACAGCATTATTTCTGATGAAATATTGCAAAGACCACCTATAACATTATCTTTGAAATTCTAACACCGCAGTTACATACTTCGAGCATTTGCTTCGAGCAGCCATTTCAGCATGGCCTTGATTATCTCAAGGTAACCACTTAAAACGTATTTATCCGAACATCCGCTGAAGCTGGCTTTCAAGGCCACCAACCCATCTTTTTTCGGTTTTCTCCCAGAGATCAAAGGAAATGGTTACCATAAGGTAAAGGGCAACTATCTTGGCCGTTTCTCTCTTTTTTAATTGATCCTAAATCGTGAATACAATTTAGTCACATCATCAAATCGCCGCGCTATACAATCTCACTCGCCAATTTCTCGCCAACCAAAGGTCGATTCAATGAAGGTCAAAGTGCTTACGCTCATGCTGGAAACCGCGCTCGAAGCATGTAAACCCCAGTATAAGATCTGTGGGTTTGATAGCAGTCCATTACGTAAAAGCACTGCTTTTAAAGCGGGGCCTATTCTAGGAAATATCGGACAATAGGCACAACCAATTTTGGGGGCCCCTTTACGGAAAAGGTTGTGTATGATTTCCAGTAATGATGGTGCTATGCGACATATCTATAAAACTTTTGCTACAATTTTTATACCTCCTTAAAAACATCAATTATAGTCATTTTTTTCAGTCAAAATTTAGCAAAAAACAAAGTGGAGTATCAGATTTTTTTTAGTTTACTAATATTTTGGGAATTTACATTATTTAGCAAAATAGAAACTGAAATTTAGGGGCCCCTAAAATTTGGGGCCTGCGTAAAAGTCTGCGCACTGTATACCTGGTGCGATTCCCGCCTTCGCCCTGTGTACTTGCTCTCCCTGTGTCAGTAAAAATTCTGTCTTACTTGACAAAGGTTTATAGGCGGGTTTCTGATCAAGCACACAAACCGGAAAATACATGTACCAACCACCTGGTATAAGCATGCTTCGAGCGAATAAGCAATAAACTAGCTTTACAAAACCAACCTAAAGTAATAAGGTAGAAAAAAAAAACAAATTTGAAGAAAATATATCATCTGGTTTTAAATTTAACTAATTTCAATTTTAAAATGGACAGATTGTATTAAATTGTTATCGATTGAAATAAAATAACCAGACGGTATTTTGTATTATTTTGTTGTTATTATTTCTATTATCATATTAATGTTATTTTTTTGTGTGATGTTCAGATGTCAAAGCTGTCCTTAAAAATCTAACCTGATTAAAAGATCTTTTAACATTACGTAGAAACTAAATTAAATTACTCGGATATCTACAGCTGTTATTTCGGAATTTTTTTTCGTAATATCGCATTAATAACCGTGACAAGTCCTTATTTCTCTTTTAAATCAAAAAAATATATAAGTAGTTTTTCATGTTAACAAATTTATATTATATATGTATCTTTTATTTTTATAGCCATAGACGAAATGAATTTCTAATAAGTCAAATATTGAAATAGAAGATCCATAGAAGATTGTTAAAGAAATAGAAACATGTTTCATAAAGTATGCAAAAATAAATTAAAAGTTTTGTAATGAAACCCACATGACTCACATTTTGTACCTTTCAACCAATTCTTTCTATAATGGGAGAATCTGGCAATAGCTCCGCGGTCTTGTTTTCCTAACCCTCGAATTACTTTTGATTTAGTAGTTTAGTTGGTTGGTAGAGGTAATCAGATTTATGTGCTGACCAAGCACACTAAACTGAATATAAGTCTACCAACCAACCAGCGAGAGTAGGGAAAACAAGACAGTGGAGCTATTGCCAGATTCTCCGTGAAACAACCCCATTACAATAGCATGCAATAATTCCTAATTCTTATATATTAGAATTAATAAATTATTAATATAATTCATAATTCTTATATATAGAACTATTATAAATATTATTAATATTCTTATGTAGTTAAAAAAAAGTGGAAATATTCCATTATGTTCGCAAGTTAACTAAAATAGGATTTTATTCTTTTTCTCCTTGTCTCTTATTTATTTTTAATTAGTCTACTAATAATAACAAACATAGGCTGGTAAACTAGGATCTCAAAATTTAACTAAAATGAAATAGTTTCTGTAGCATTTGGTTCGAGTTGCTAATAGTACTAGCTATTGTCTATGCTGAATAGTTAGTTCGACGAAGAGCTTCCAGTAAACTTCCCAAGCACGCTTGGTAGGGGAGACTGGGTACGGTTGTGCCAGTTTTCATTTGATCGCTTATAAATTCGTTAGTATGCCGATTAGCTGGATGAAAGTTGCATTAATAGTAAAGTGCAACACTTGTCTACGTAAAAATAAAAAATTGCTTCCCTAAGTACAATAGTTAGCTTGTAAGAGCAATTTGAAAATAGAGGAAGTAGTGTCACAACCGACCACCCTGGGGTCGGTTGTGATAGTGCCTGGGGTCGGTTGTGACAGAGTCAAAAAAGACACCAAAATGGTATCAAATCACTCTTTTTGCATCATCTTTAGAGACTATAAATTCAATATTTATAATAATAAAATTTAATTCATTATTTAATTAATAAATTTAATAATTATAAACTAATTTATAATTATTAATAAAAACTCTTCATATTATCACTATCATCAAAAAAGTTAACTAAATACTTTTAATTATACATTGCTGTAACCATGTCAAATACAAAACAAATAAATAAAAATGTGTTTTTTTTTAAAAAATGCACAAAATATCTTATCTACATAAAAAATATACATGTTCTTATATAACACAAATAAATCTTTTTGAGTTACATCTGTTTCGTCAACAATGCATATATGTGGCTCATAGGTGTGTACATAACAATTTGCATATTGCCATAAAAATATTGTAAATTTGAAGCTTGAATCGATGCAAAAGTATCGTAACAAAGACATACGATTAATTTGGTGATTTTTCGCAGCTCTTCGTAATGAAATCCCGCGTTTTACTTCTATAAAAGCTTCTTCATATTTCCTTAGGTCACACTGTGCCCTGTCTGCATCTGCATATTAATTACATAACAAAAAGTACATAATAAAAATATTTATTTTTAACAAACAGCTTTTGGATTAGAAATACAACTCCAGAAATGCAGTAGAAGATTGGAAAGGTAAAATACAATGCCAGCATTTTAAAATGATACACATACCTTAACAGAAAACGTACAATTGAAATGAAATCACACATTTTAAAAAAAAAAGCATAATGTGACAAGTCTAGAAAGCTTTAAGATTTTCTACTATAAAACTGACATTAAATACAGAGATTGGTCACAAGAAACATTATTTACTACCCTAGCAGATGTTCTTTCAACCTAACAGATTTGTGGCCCTTTTCCTTGCTTTATTTTTCAAAATCTTAGAAAACTCAAAGTGTTAAAAGTTGAATAGAACAGCCATTAACTCTTTCAGTCCCAATGACAATTTGGCACATCATTTTAAGATTTTTTTTCTGATCGTCTATGGCCTTTTATGATATCAAAAAGCACATCATTCGCGCGATTCTTCAAACTTTTTTCTATTGGGAAAATATTTTTCATTAATTCCAATAAATGTCAGCCCTTTTTTTTTTAAAAAAAAATTATGACCAAAAACATGATGATGCCAAATGGCATCACTGGGACTGAAAGGGTTAAAGGTGGGCAATACATGGAAGGTTATCATAAAAAAACAAAAAAACAAATGAAATCGAATAAGATGAGACAATAATGAAAGGGAAAAAACTCAAATAAAATGAAGAACATTTTTCAGCATGAGAAAAAAATACACAAGGATATAAAAATCAAACGTTCAACATTATGAGAAGACAAACAAAAATGCCTTATATGCATACGTTAGGTTATTAACGTTGTATATTTTTCTTAAGTTTTAAAATACCAATTTTAGGTTTTGTAAAAAAAAAGAACCACTTATATATAGTAAAAACTTATTTAAAGCAGTTTTTTTTTGTAGTTTTTAAGCCCTTACCTTTATACTAAGCATCTACTTTTTTATATCAGATTATCACCAATGCATACAAACATGATAAAAATATAGTGTGTATTTAATTGTATAATTTCTCAAACTCGAACTTGTATAAATCAAGAGTAAAAAATCGTCACCACAACTAATGCAAAGCTTTCTTTATGTGTATCTCACTTTTTCCCTTCAAGCTATAGTTATTGTGCTGCACAGACTATTTGAAAAACTAGCAAGACACACCTTGTTTCCCTTATGTCTGATACTGTGTGTTACAGATGCATATGAAGAATACAGGGGAAGAACCCGTCGATTGCTAGGAATCTTTCCGTATTCAGGTCTGTTTGGCCGACATTGGCGTCAGGAGACCGGTTTCTCTCACGGTTTTCCTATCGCAGTACAAACGTAGGACTCATGTCTGAAGTGAATCAGGGTTACTACGAGAGAAGAACCAAGTGAGAAACCGATTTCCTTACAAAAGTTTAGACAAGTACATGCTATCGTCGCTAAAGAGGCCTGATACCGACAGATATCATATCCATGAATGGATTTTTTCCATG
Organism: Hylyphantes graminicola; assembly: GCA_023701765.1. Taxonomy (NCBI): domain Eukaryota; kingdom Metazoa; phylum Arthropoda; class Arachnida; order Araneae; family Linyphiidae; genus Hylyphantes; species Hylyphantes graminicola. Next base: position 34,405,129 of record CM043121.1, read on the forward strand.
TACTCTTCATATATTGTAGTTTACATAAGCTGGATTAATACAATACAACATGTCCCTGATGGTTCACATAAAGAACACTAAGTTGCAATAAGATATGAATAAGACAGCACTTTCCTTAGGTTATCAATGGATTGAAATATACAAGTTTTTATACTGAATGAAGTTTTTAAATCCTCAAGTGAAAACACTACTGCCAATCGAAAGACCCCCTCCCCCCCAAATTTCATAATTCCGAATTTCAATTTTTTTTTTATGCAGTTAAAAAGTTAATATGTAATTAACTTACCGAGAACTATATAGCACAATCATGGAGGTAGTAAAATCAAGCGCTCTCTTAATACCGTCAATGCGGATAACTTTAGCCCAAAATTCTATATTTTTAACAAAAGAAAAAATTAAACTACAAAAATTAGTTAAACACTTTGTAATCACTTTGCATTTTAAGTATTGTGTATTTAGGAATAAATTGTAAGCATTTTTGTTAAATTGTCTATTTTTCTGTAGTGTTTTTTCTCTACGAGATGTTCCCTGTACCCTTAAGGTGTAGTGACGTGTACATTTCTTGTACATAATTATTTTTTGTTAAGATTTATTTTGTTTTGCAAAAACTGAACTGAAGAGAGTGTTGAATAATTCGGGCGTTCGTTTTGGCGACGCGTTTTGACAGAACGTAAAAAAATGTAACTGCTATAAACATCTTTGTAAAAGCTCCGGAAATTCTACTTGTATAGTGTCTGGTATTTTGTGTTGTCTTGAAATAAAAGATTCTCGGCTAAAAGAGAGTTGCAATGCAAATTACTACAAAGGGTTGTGTTACAGAACTATATAGGAATTAAATTGTTTAAAAAACAGGAAAATGGTGTTATAAGTTTTTAAAGATGGTTTATAACCAAACATTTACCTTGCATTGCATCGTAGAATGATATTACACTATGAATAACAGAATTGATCGCCGCTTAAAAGAAAAAAATAACTTTAAACTTATAAACTTATAAGGGAAAATCAACTTATTTCTCGAAACAAGATTTAATAACAAATGTCTTCACGAAAAACAACCAATTTTATTTTAAAAGGCAAACAATATATTCTTAATTAGGAATGTGAAAATGTTTACATTTTGAAAGTGATTTTGAATGTTGATCTTTTCTCAAATCTTATCTTTATCTTATAATTTTTTAAAAGGATAATCTCAAATATGGATAATTGTACGAGTTAGACTTCTTCAAAAATAGTTAAACAGAACACTCACTTTCACACACTTTTGAAAGTACTAAGTTCCATAAAGAAATCCTTCCCTTTAGACCAAAAAATTACTCTCATTCAGAGTCAAAAGTTTCCCGATGACCAATATAGTGCGGCTCAAAAGTTTAGACAAAAGGCATTTTGAGTCACAAAATTTCAATGAAAAGGTTTATTTGAAAAATTTTTGGGTGGTAAGGTTAAGGCAAGTATGTACAATTAAAAATATCGCGAATCACAAAGAAAACAACCAATAATAAATTTTAATTGAATTAATTGTAAAAAGTACCCAAAAAATCTAGACAAATCGATTTAATGTCATTTAATGATCTAATTTCGCATTTTTTTGCTAGAATTGTATTTCTGTTTGATATTTTGAATTAAAAAACACGTTTTACAGTTGAATTTTAACCATTTTGTACCATTCCTGGTCCAATTACATACCAGCAGCAAATATAACCGTTTTAGCTTTTTTACGAGAAAATATTGCTTTTGATTGGCGTATTATATAACCCAATTAGATGTAAATAACGACTGTATGTCTAAAACAACAGAACTGAGAAGTTTTGCCACCAATTCACGCATTTTAAAACATGTTATGACGCATTTCCTGTTAAAAAACAGCAATTTTTTAAATTTAAAAAATCCAAAATTACAAAAAATTGTTCTGCTGTGCACCGTAACACGATGCAGAGTTTGCTTCCCCTTCAAAAAATCACAAAAATTCCAAATTATATCCCAAATCCACCCCCAAAACATTCGATATTTCCCCTCAAATTTGCTGTTCTCGAGTTTGGAAATACCGGGTTTTTTTTCAAACCGGTGAAAAAAATCAGTTTAACTGAACCGAAAAAAGCATTTTTAAAGTACTCAAAAACTGGTTCTAATTGGTTAAACTGGTTCTTTTTCACCAGTTTGAAAAAAAAAACCGGTGTTTCCGAGCTCTAGCAAATTTGAGGAAAAATAGCAAATGGTTTAGTGGTGGATTGAGTTAAAATTTTGGATTTTTTGAAGAAGGGGCAAACTCTACATCGTGCTACAGTGCACAGCAGACCAATTATTTTAAATTTTGGGTCTTTTAAATTTAAAAAAATGCCTTTTTTTTTTACCAGGAAAGGCGTCATTACACGTCATAAAATGCGCGATTTTGTTTCAAAACTTCTCGGTACTGTTGTTATAAAGCATACAGTCTCTATTTGCATCTAATTGGGATATATATTACTCCAATCAACAGCATTATTTTCCCTTAAAAGAGCTTAAACGGCTATATTTGCTGCTGGTATGTAAATGGACCAGGAATGGTACAAAATGGTTAAAATTCACTGTAAAACGATTTTTTTAATTCATAATATCAAACAGAAATACAATCCTAGCCAAAAAAAAAATGCGAAAATAGAACCTTAAATGACAGTAAATCGATTTTGTCTATATTTATGAGACAGATTTTTTGGGTACTTTTTACAATTAATTCAATTAAAATTTATTATTGGTTGTTTTCTTTGTGATTCATGTTATTTTTAAGTATATATGCATGCCTTAACCTCATAACTCAAAAACTTTTCAAGTAAACCTTTTCATTGAAATTTTGTGACTCAAAATGACTTTTGTCTAAACTTTTGAGACGCACTATAATTAAACATAGCATAAAATACACTCGAATTTTAAAAATAGTGAAATATTCATCACAATATATTCAAGAATAGTAGGGTAGACTAACCAGTGAATGAACAATTAAGGGGTCATAGGAGTCTTAAAAATGTGCAAAGAAGTACCTTCTTCTAGAAGTACCTACAAAGTATAGTTTGATCTTTCATGCAATTTTGTAATTACTCAATATATAAGTATAATTTTTTTATTTGTAATTCTATAAGATTTATTTATTATAAAACAAATTTTAAAATTTATGAAACATTAGCCAAAACTAAAATAAATGATATTAAACATAAAGCTATTTGAACACATTGGGATTAGGCTTGCGCGGCAAATTTTGAGGTCAATATTGAAAAAATGACCAAGAAAACGACTTTATATTGTACAAATATGTAAAAACAAAGACTTATACCTAAATTCTCATCTCAATTTTAATTAGAAATTATTAAAAAAAAATTTAAAATCAAAATTTAAAATTTTTTATTTATTTTTTGGGAAAAAAGTTCCTAAAATAATTTCTAATTAAAATTGAGCTGAGAATTTAGGTATAAGTCCTAGTTTGTACATATTTGTACAATATAATGTTATTTTCTTGGTCATTTTTTAAATTTTGACCTCAAAATTTGCCGCGCAAGCCTAATCCCAATGTGTTCAAATAGCTTTATGTTTAATATCATTTATTTTAGTTTTTACTAAAGTTTCATAAATTTTAAAATTTGTTTTATAATAAATAAATCTTGTAGAATTACATACTTAGTAGTTAAAGAATTACATGAAAGATCAAACTATGCTTTGTAGTACCTTCTTTGCACATTTTTAAGACTCCTATGGCCCCTTAAGGCGCTGCGTTCTCCAGTGAATAAACACCAGGGACATTGTGATAGAGCAACCAATCATATGTCAGATAGCTTCCTACTAGATGAGAGGAGGTCAGTGTTGCCAATCCATCCTGTGGAATGATTTTCAATCATTATTTTTTAAATGTACTTACCAATTGTTCATTTACTGGGGCCTGTTCACTCACTGGTCAGTCTACCCTATAGAGTGTTTTCTTATAAATTTGCTATTTTCAATAGATTTGGATTGGCTCGACTTTTTCACGTTAAGAGGACTCTCTTCTTGAAAATCGTAATGTTATTCCTATGGAGAATATTCGCAAGTCAATTACCGCCACAATTTTAATAAAAGGTTACTAGTTTTTTGTATCATTATAAAGAACTGAAGGAGTAGATTGGATATAAGTAATTTGTTTTGTGAAAATCACATATTTAGTACTTTTAATAATTTTTTTAAAAAAATCATTAAAAATACTGAATATGTGATTTTCACAAAACAAATTACTTATATCCAATCTACTCCTTCAGTTCTTTATAATGATACAACAAACTAGTAACCCTTTATTAAAAAATTGTGGCGGTAATTGACTTGCAAATGTTTTCCATAGGAATAAAATTACGATTTTTAAGATGTACAATTCCCAAGAGAGTCCTCTTAAACACATTGCTATGAAGTTTGTATCACTGCATGCTAAGCTGAATCCTAATTATTAAAAAAGTCAATTATATTTTCATAGTTATTACCTATTGATTTTTATTTAAAGGATTTACATTTGATTTTCCGTCATTGACATCAGAAATTTAGGTAAAATTATTAGGTAAATTATGAATTATTTTTGGTAGGCCAAGGTCTACACACATAAAACTGCACCAGCAAGAGTAAATTAAAAATACAAAGAATTTTGATATTTATCTTACAAAATAAAAGGAGGGAACTACTAAGTGCTGAAGAAAGATTAAAAAATAACAATTTTAATTAAATTTACAATTCTAGTACAATCATGCACAACAATAAACTAAATAAGTTCTTAAAAATATTATTTGCACAAAAATATATGAAGCGGTTCTCTGAACAAGCACACAAGCTGGAATATATATGTACCATACCACACCATACCATACAAAAACATAAAAAAAAATTCTGATATAACTTGGAAATCTCATCAGACCATTTGGCCCATAATGTATTCTAGGCAATTGAATCGGTGAGTGCAGAAACCACTTCAGTAAAAAAAAATCCGAAATCTCGTTTTCAATGAAAATAAGCGTAGAAAGGCAAGATGCGTGTTGGTTGCAAAAACTACGTTAGTCTGTTGAGTAGTTCCGTAAATACAGGACGTTTGTTTCGAGTGTTGAGTGCAGAAATAGAGGAGGAGTTATTACGTTTTTTCTTCCTCCTGAAAAATTTGAAATTTGTGACTGACGTTGTTTCTGCACTCACCGATTCAATTGTACTGTGCTTCAATTAGGAATACTTCTTTAAGTCAGTAAATGGATTAGATTTAGCTTTCTAAAGACAGCACATGGGGTCTAAAACTAACAAATTTTCAAAGCAGAACTAAGATAATGGTTTGGCATTTTCATTGACAACTTTAGACGATAGTAGAGTAGGGTTGCTATAACAATTAAGTTTTCATGGATGGATATTGGAGGTAAGCTCTGGTGACGTTGGTTACGAGAACACCAAAAATAACGCCAACTTAATAGGCTTCGCAAGTCTACTTTTAACTTTAACAATTTCAAAGTCGGCAATGAACAAACCAGACTCTTTATGAAAGTTAAACTTTGGAGAATGCAAGTTCGAAACTAGACTCTTCAATTGACCGTATCGTAGCAATATATTCACATGAATAAATGATGAAGCACCAAAACTTTTTGTTGACCAAAACTTTATGTTGACAGTTCCACCTAGTTTCGACATTTTTAAAAGGATGGTAATCCCTTAGTTAAGAAATATAATTGTATTTTATAAACACATTCTTTCTAAAAATATGAATCCTTACTATTACAATTTTTGCAACTGTTTATAGATATAAAATTGTTCTAAATTTTATATAGGTTTTTTCTTACAAAAGAGAAGAATCGCTATACTTTTTTGTTACCATTTTTGTAAATATAGATATTACAAAAAATATATTTCTAGATTGAAGGAAAGTACTCGCCAAAACTTTATCTTTTAAGAAATATAGGTACAACTAGAATAAAAAAATAGATTCTGATGATGTATAAAATTTATATCCAAGAAAAACCCACTTCCTCTCCAAAGTGGCACCGATACCTATAGATTCTTCTTAGAAGACAGTGTTTAACTTAATCAAATTTTCAACATCTCTATTGTTAATGTTTTTATTTTTTTTACCAAGTATTTGCACATGGGATCAAGGCTTGCACTCAGAGGAGGAACATTCACGAAAGTGGAAATCAACAAGACCAAGTAAAAAAGAAGTTCTTATAAATTGAATTGAATAGTCAGTTTGTAATTAAAAATTATGTTTTAAATAAATTAAAATCTTCTTGAACATTCAATTTATTAGTCCATTTTTAGTTCTGTTAGCGCTCCACTGCTTTAAAAAACAAGTTCTTATAAAATAAATTGAATAGTCATTTTATTATTAAAACATGTTGTTTGAAATTAATTAAAATTCTTGTACATTCACTTTCTTTGATTTTCAGTTCCAGTTAGCGCTCGATCTTTCCAGAGCTTTAAAAAATTATGTTCTTGTAAATAGAAATAAAAAGGCATTTTGTTATTGAAAATTGCGTGTTTTAAATTAATTGATATTCTCAATTTAATTGATTTGCCCCTTTTTAGTTCAGTTAGCGTTCTAGAGCTTTAAAAAACATGTTCTTATAAATTGAAATGAATAGTCATTTTATTATTAAAAATTGCTTTTAATAAATAAAAATCCATGTACATTTTAATTTCTTCGTCCATTTTCAGTTCAGTTAGTTTTTCTGGGCTTCGTTGTAAGGACCTGAGATTTGGTAATTCCAAACCTAAAAAGTAAATATTTTGTATGAATTTCATTAACAAAATTTTGCTGCACAAAAAATATATATTTTAAATGTTACGTTTCTTTATTTCCATTTTTTTCTACTTAAAAAAATTATTGAGCATATTCAAACTAAATAAAGTAACCTTATATAGATATACACTTGTAAATTATATTGAAATAAAATATAGATGAATACCTGGATTTGAACATAACAAATAAGAAGCCATTCGAAATTTAGTCTCCATTCACAAAAAAAGACAGCGCTCTTAAATCTGTCCCTTGGACCAAGTTGAATATCAAAACATCGCTCACAATTTACAAACCTACAATATTAATCATAAAACTTACTTGAATAATATGTGCATCTTCTTGATATGATAAATGAAAAGATTCTTGAAGAAAACAACTTAAATTCTTGGGGCAAACAATTTTATTATTTAATAATTGCCCTGCTTCAGATTACGGCTAAACTCCTTGCCAACCTAAGTTGGGTAAATACAAATATTTCTTTATATTTTGTTGAGCTACGGAGAAGATCCTTCCGCGCTTGTAAAGAGTTCCATAAATTATTTGAGAATCCATCCAGAAAATATGTGTAAAACATTAATTTCGTTTAAGGTCAAGCAGATTCGAATATTATTTGAAAAAAATTGGCAATTTTATCAGAATGAAAAGTGTATTTTGGTTAAATTGTATTCAGATCATTTTTTATGTAAATATTATATTACAAGAGTTCCCAACTAACGCACCAACCGCGCTTTCCCCCCTGCCCTTTTACTCTCTGTTTTTACCCAAGTTATGTTGGCACGGAGTGTAGTCCTCCATCAACAAACAGATACACAAGTCAGAATAAAAGCAAAAGAAAATAAAAATGTTTTTCCAAGCTACATTTCTCCAGGCTGTATTGAATTTTTTACTTTCTTTATATGATAAGTGTCGCTGACTTACAGTGCTCTATTATGCCATTTTTTGAAAGGGTTTAGAATATTATGTTGTACAAATTATTGATTGAAAATGAAAATAAAAAATATTTGAAGCAATTTCGAAGGGTGGTATTTTAAAGCTCTGTAAGTCATCTACATTTATCATACAAAATAGCTGGAGAAATTGTGGCTTAGAAAATCATGTTTTTTTCTTCCTTTCGATTAACACAGATGCACTTTGGTTTAGAAATCAGCGGTCATTTCCCCATAGCCCATTATTGACGATGTGACAAGAAAATTTGCTACATGAAAATGAACTTTCTGCTTAATTTTATCTAAATAAACAAAATCTAAGACAAATGAAGAACTAAGCCCTGAACATTTTATGTAGGTCAAATATAGCTACACGTAAAACGAATAAAGAAAACACAAGTTAACTTTTCTATTCGGTAATAAAGGTATTAATGGAATTTATGGGTTGTTATTAATGGGCTAATAAAACTATATTTGCAATAATAACGTACTTTCTTCAAGAATATCTCATACACAGGGCCTGATAGTGGATAACACAGACGATAGGCAAAAAATATTTTAAGGGCCCCTTACGAAAAGTTTTGTCCATGATTGCCCTTGAATGTAGTCTAATTTGGCTGATGTAATAAGTTTTTTTTCTATAATTTTCCTTGTTACATTTATCAGACCAAACGTATTGAGTCAGTCAAGCTAAGAAAAATGGATCTTAAAAATTTATAAAAATTTGAGGGTCACAACATTTTGGATAAAAGAAACTGAAATTTAGGTTCACCTAATATTTTGGGGCCCTAGCAAGGGCGTACCCAGGATCTGATTTAGAGGGGGGCAGGTAATGTTATGGGCCCCCATTTTCTTAGTTGGATGGGCCCCTTTAGGCAATTTTCCTTTGACGCACCCCCCCCCCCGTTTCTAATCTCATATGGTTTACTTATTACAATTCGCAGTAAGCAATTGATAGGATTTTTTTTTAAATTATTATAAAATTTATTTATCCCACTCTCTCTCTCATTTATAATTATAAACTGGGTAAATAATCACTAGTTGAATCATTTTTCATTACCGTCAGTGCGGGTAACTTTGGCCAAAATCATAGGTTTTTTTACAAAAGAAGAAAAATTTAACTACAAAAACGATTTAAACACAAAAAAATCATTATGCATTCTAAGTATTGTACTTTTAGGAATCATTTTCGAACATTTTTGTTGAATTTTATAAATTAATAAAAAATTGGCATTGCTTTAAAAAATTAGGACACTGTTAAGAGCCGGGCGGGTAACTTTGGCCACCCATGAAATACATAAGAAACATACTTTTTAACATCATTAAAGCCTGTGTTACCGAATTAAATAGCAATATTAAAACGTTTGAACCAAAAAATAACAAAGTTATAAGACATTATAGTTATTAAAAATTGCTTATAACTTAACATTTACATTGCAGTACATCGTGGAATGGCATTACACGATGAATACTAGTATTCCTTGTCGCTTAAAAGAAAAATAAACTTCTATTTTAATAAGGAAAAAGAACTTTTTTGAAGCAAGATTTAATAACAAATATTTTTATAAAAAGCAAACGATTTTATTATGAAAGGGAAAAGAAATAATCTATTCATAATTAGGAATCTGAAAATGTTTACCTTTCGACATTTGCGATTTTGAGTGGTATACGTTTTTTGCATTATATCTTTATCTTTTTAATGTTTAAAAGTGTGAGATTTTTTTTTAAATATCTAAAAAATAAGTAATCATAAAAGTAAGAATTTTTCAAAAGTAGTTAAACAGAATACACTTTTACATAATTTTTTTAAAGTGCAAAGTTCCATAAAGAAATATTTACATCTATGGCCAAAGTTACCCGCATTCATCGGCAAAAGCTTCCCAATTTCAAATATTTTAGTATAGCATAAAAAGTTTTCAACTTAGAATCAAACAAACGGTGTAATATTCTTCCCCATAAATAAAAGAATCGAATAGAGTGTTTTATTTAAATATTTTCAGTGTTCTTTTAAGTGTTCCAGACAAAAGTTGGAAGAGATAGATTTTTGTAATTTTATGCTCGTAAGAATGAAAACAGCATTTGAAGTATTGCCAGATTTAGAATTAGAACTTTTTTTATATGAAATGAAAGGCGATGTTTCCACCTTTCCAAAAATGTAAAACAATTGAAGATTAGATCATTTTATGAAGAGAAATTAAGAAACAAATCTTTTTCCGACGCGTGGCCAAAGTTACCCTCCGTGGCCAAAGTTACCCGCTTTGACGGTACTAATTAAAACAATGGGAATGTTTCAGGTCATATAATGCTCTTGTTTGCAATTTTCATAAGTACTGGATTTCATTGGTTGCTTCGGTTTCGTATATTCATTGCTTCGTTTTCACTCTCAAAATGACCGATGCAGATGAACATGTTTTCGTTCCATGCAGACTCTCTTTAACATATGTTTTAAACAACCAATAGCACAACAAGAAGTTGGCATTTTAAAAATTTTATTAATTAAAATATTTTTAGAAAACTCATTTTCGAATGCAAAAACATAAGTAATTCCAGGCAACAAACCGTTGGAGCCCGTTAGAGCAGCTGCCAATCACGATGTGAAACTACCCCATTACCTTACATTTATTTGAACTGTAATTCCTCCAAATAACATTTTTCGGAGGAGTTTAGTTTCACCCGATTCAACTATTTTTTGCCAGAAGCCTGTAGTTTTTTTTAATAAAAAATTGTTTTGTGATCAAAATATATTCACAAATTTGTTTTCGGACATTCTTAAAAGAAATCTGAAGTTTTCCGCATTAAAAAATGCTTGGCTAAAAAATCTAACCAAAATAATACTATAACCAAATTATTGAATGTATATTTTTCTTTTTTGCTTATAACAATTGTAGCTTATAGCTTTCGAAGTATCTTGCCTCATATTCATACTTAGGTCGAACCTTAATCGAAAACATACCCTCGAAAAACATACCCATTTATCAAGCTCGAAAACACATAGACTTTTCAGAAAAATCCTACATTTACTGAAATAACATAGTTTATTTCTTTTATCATTTTTTTGTAAATTGCATTGATTTTTTACTATACAATTGTTTAAAACGACAAATAAAAGAATAATTTTAGGCACTAAATTTGTTCAACCAGTTTTTTGCGATTCATGCTACCAGTATATGCGTTCTCTCAAAGAGGTCCTCTATTATTTTTTGTGCCATTAAAAAAGGCCCTATACTTTTCTTTCATTTTCTAAGACTATAAAATTTTGTATCCTAATGTTGAGAAGCTAAATTTTGTCAGAAAATTTGGCTTGGTTTAAAACAAAATTAGGAGCCTCTTTTATGTATATAGTATAAGCCCCAACTCCCCCAGGGCCCTATCACCAATTAGGCAATTGAAGACAGAGGGCTTCTCCTTTTAAAATGTAAAGGGGCCCTCCAAATCAGCCCTTAAAATATCACCTGCTGCTTTGCCATACTGGATAAGAAGGGTATTGGATTACAAGGGCATAGTAATTTGATATAACAATTACGTTTTCTTGTTTAATGTATGGTAAATGAAACCTTTAATTTTACGCAAGTTGGTAGCCCATTACAAGTCTCTTGGCCCATTAGTTGTCCATGTTTTAAACTAAACGATGTATGGGGGGCCCCAAATTCAGGAAAGACTTCACATGCAAAAAAAGTCTTGATAGGATTAGGGGGCCCAGAAAGGCAGTGGGCCCAATTGATATTATATTGGGCCCAATTTGAAAAAAAAAGTACTTAAACCCCTTTCATACAAAGAATATACATCAATTGGGGGCTTCAGTGGGCCCAATTACTAACAAATGGCCAGATTTTAAAAATATGTAGACCCCTTTTTGCGTAAAGTATTGGGCCCCCAGAGGCCAACTCAGGACCGATCGCAAAAATATGGGCCTCAATTCGAACATCATTCGTGGGCCCCTTTTATATCAGATTATATAAAAGGTCCTCCAGGCGCAAAGTGGGCCCCTGGGCCCGACTGGGAACATAACATCGATTTTGTAATGCCTCTCTTTTTACATATATTATATACAGGGGCCCCCATAAGACCGGGGCCCACTTCACTCTTTCTAGAGGGGGGCAGCTGCCCCCCTCTGCCCTATGGTGGGTACGCCCATGGGCCCTAGGCTCGGGCCTAACGATCTTTATGGCCCGGCCTCATGCATGAAACTTACTTTTGGATTTTCTTGGCTTATTGGTCCTTGTTAAAGAATCCAACTTTGGAATTTCCAATATTAACGCCATCCACTGCCTGGAAGCGGTACGTTCCATATCTGTCGCCTCCTCTGTCGTCTACCTTGAGGTACCCCCCGAAAGTTCCACCATTGATGCCAACTGCATGGCGTTCGCCATAGTTGGGTTGAGACACTCTTCTTGCTACAGGAATTACAAGGTTTACAGGTCGTCGGATGATGGTACGGCCCGCAATTAGCTGCATTGCAAAAGCAGCGGCTACATAGGCGAAGAGTAACGCAGTCTGAAATAGGGAGATTTGTTAATATTTTGTGATAATTTAAACTTGTTTAATGTTCAGCAACAGTTTTTTTCTTTACAATTAAACAACATTGCTCATTAAAGTTTAGACTAAACTATAGCAAAAAAAATCTTCGAAAAGGCAATAGCTTTTAGTTACGAATATTTTTTAATTAAACAAGAAGTTCTTAAAGAACTAAAATAGCCTACTTTCCTGTTACTTAAATACTTACTAAAATTCTTATCTTAAAAAAAAAAAAAAAAAAAAACTAGGTTCGTAACAGTAAGTGACATCCACAACCGTTTTTCCACATTAAATTTAAAATAAATTTCACTAAACGCAGCATCTAACTAAACACAGCATCTTTCATTTCACTAAACACAGCTTTATTTGAAGTTATAAAAAAATATTTAATTTTTCGTAGAACAAAAACCAAAAAACTACTTCTCAATAAACATTTACTTGCTAAATTCGGCTAGTTTCATTTATTTTATTTCGAAAATTAAATAATTATAACTTAAATCGTTTGCAAAAATTTGTATTTTAAAGAATAAATGTGTAATATTCCTCGCTTTTAAAATAGAATGAAAACAATTTATATCAACTTACAAAGATCTCGTAGTGAAATATATATTTGACGGCATCTTAAATTGATCGATGTCTCAAAAATAAATTTATTTTAATTTATTGTCTAAAAGAATTAAAGTTTCTCAAGCAATTGTTGCGATGGCAATGGTGATTTAATTCTAATACAAGAAGTTCTTAAAGAACTAAAACAGCCTACTTTCCTGTTACTTAAATACTTACTAAAATTCTTATCTTGAAAAAAAACTAGGTTTGTAACAGTAAGTGACATCCACAGCCGTTTTTCCACATTAAATTTAAAATAAATTTCACTAAACGCAGCATCTAACTAAACACAGCATCTTTAACTAAACACAGCTTTATTTGAAGTTATAAATAAATATTTAATTTTTCGTAGAACAAAAACCAAAAAACTACTCCTCAATGAACATTTACTTGCTAAATTCGGCTAGTTTCATTTATTTTATTTCGAAAATTAAATAATTATAACTTAAATCGTTTGCAAAAATTTGTATTTTAAAGAATAAATGTGTAATATTCCTCGCTTTTAAAATAGAATGAAAACAATTTATATCAACTTACAAAGATCTCGTAGTGAAATATATATTTGACGGCATCTTAAATTGATCGATGTCTCAAAAATAAATTTATTTTAATTTATTGTCTAAAAGAATTAAAGTTTCTCAAGCAATTGTTGCGATGGCAATGGTGATTTAATTCTAATACAAGAAGTTCTTAAAGAACTAAAACAGCCTACTTTCCTGTTACTTAAATACTTACTAAAATTCTTATCTTGAAAAAAAACTAGGTTTGTAACAGTAAGTGACATCCACAGCCGTTTTTCCACATTAAATTTAAAATAAATTTCACTAAACGCAGCATCTAACTAAACACAGCATCTTTAACTAAACACAGCTTTATTTGAAGTTATAAATAAATATTTAATTTTTCGTAGAACAAAAACCAAAAAACTACTCCTCAATGAACATTTACTTGCTAAATTCGGCTAGTTTCATTTATTTTATTTCGAAAATTAAATAATTATAACTTAAATCGTTTGCAAAAATTTGTATTTCAAAGAATGAATATGTAATATTCCTGGCTTTTAAAATAGAATGAAAACAATTTATATCAACATACAAAGATCTCGTAGTGAAATATATATTTGACGTCATCTTAAATTGATCGATGTCTCAAAAATAAATTTATTTTAATTTATTGTCTAAAAGAATTAAAGTTTCTCAAGCAATTGTTGCGATGGCAATGGTGATTTAATTCTAATGAAAAATGGCTTCCTATGCTTTTTAAATGAGCATTAAATTTTGAGGTTTTTTAAATAATTGAAGTACTTCGAATTCGAATTCTTTTCTGAAATTTTCAATGTATTCTAATTTCGATGCGCTGAATTTTTTGACGTATCTCACTTGTCCGTAGCATTTGTAGTTAAATTCAGCGATTTAAATGACTCGAAATTGAATTTCAATGCTAATTAAATGGGAAATTCGTCGTCAAATAGTAGATTTATGTCCGTCCTATCGTACAGACAGACGGACACAAAGTATGAAAAATGGGTGTCTGGGGTTATACCTTTCTAGTAAAAAAAGAATTTTTAAGATCGGATTGCTAGAACTGATTTTGGAGGGGGGGGGGGGGGTGTACGGACGGGCGGACAGACGGACGGACGGACAGACAGACGGACGGACGGACATCGACCGCATGTCAATACCTACTTTTTCATTTTTTTTAATTCTTCGAATTAAAAAAAAAAGAAAAGTAGGCTAAAAAATGGCTTCCTTTGCTTTTTAAATGAGCATTAAATTTTGATGTTTTTTAAATAATTGAAGTACTTCTAATTCGAATTCTTTTCTGAAATTTTCAATGTATTCTAATTTCGATGCGCTGAATTTTTTTATGTATCTCACTTGTCCGTAGCATTTGTAGTTAAATTCAGCGATTTAAATGACTCGAAATTGAATTTCAATGCTAATTCAATGGGAAATTCGTCGTCAAATAGTAGATTTATGTCCGTCCTATCGTACAGACAGACGGACAAAAAGTATGAAAGTTGGGTATCTGAGGTTATACCTTTCTAATAAAAAAAGATTTTTTAAGATCGGATTGCTAGAACTGATTTTGGAAGGGGGGTACGGACGGACGGACAGACGGATGGACAGACGGCAGACGGACGGACGGACATCGACCGCATGTCAATACCTACTTTTTCATTTTTTTTTAATTCTTCGAATTAAAAAAAAAAAGAAAAGTAGGCTAAAAAGTTACTTTGTAACAGAATCTGTCACTCAGCCCGCTTCACACAACATTTGTGTTCAGCAGGAATTAAAAAAAATGAAAAAGTAGGTATTGACATGCGGTCAATGTCCGTCCGTCCGTAATTAATTATTATAATATGTCCGTTAATTATTATAATGTCCGTTAAATAATTATTATATATATTATTTGCGAAAATTAATTTATATTTCAAAGAATAAATTTGTAATATTCCTCGTTTTTAAATGGAACTAAAACGTTTCAAATCAGTTTACAAACAAAGAATCTCTTAGTGAAATATATTTGACGTAATTTCAAACTGGAATGATGTCGCACAAATGAATTTCGTTTAATTTGTTATTTAAAAGAAAAATTGAAGTAGTATTTCGATTTCGAATTTTTTTCTGAAATTTTTAATGTTTTCTAATTTGGATGCGCTTTATTTTTTTGACGTATCATATTTGTCTGTAGCATTTGCAGTTTGGTCTAAGAAAGTGGGTGACAGATGGACAGGCGGGCGGACGGACGGACAGAGATATGGACTGAACGATTATATTATCTTCCACTTTTTACGTTATAAACGTAGTGTGGAAGCTAAAATTAGAAATCGTTTTTAAAATTTAGTGATGCAATATAGGTTTTATAAAGTAAATATCAAAATGGATTTAAATTTATTTTAAAGATAAATTAAGTTAATAACTTAAAGTAAAAAGTAAATAGTATTATTATAGTTATTAGTAAGTAATAAAAGTAAAAGTAATATAATAGTAATAAAAATAAAACTATAGTAATATTTTTTTAGTAAAGTAACAATGTAAATCAAAGTAAATTAACTGAAAAGTAAAATTCAGTAAAAATAATTTTAAAATTAACTAATTTAAAATTAATTGTAGAGGTATGCTTACAATATTTAACTTCATGGTGAAACATGCAGTAAGTGCCAATGAAATTGAAAAAAATTCTTTTAAGTGTTTTGAATGTGTTGGCAACTATATAGTGAGGTTTCGTTAATGGATATTTTTCGCTTAAGCACATTTTTACAATTTGTAGACAATAAAAGTTTAGTAGTGTGATTCGTTAAATGAGAAATTTGCACACACAGCAACTGCTAAATGGTAGACGGTCTGATTAACGGTTTCGTATTCGAATACTGAATCAGGACCGGATTTAAAGATTTGCCGCCTGTAGGCTACTATAAAATTGCCTCCAGATATAGTTTTCATGACTTTTTCCTTCTTTCTACATATTAGAATTATCCATGTGCACTCTAAATCAAAAGCGAAATAATGGGCGAATTTTTTAAAACTGTTCTACCATTTTTCTTTCAACTTCCAAATCCGGGGGGAAATCTGCATTTATCCTTACAGCTACCAAGTTCACTACTAAATATTAGTACTATATAAACGATGTGAGCATTAATTTAAATTATTTGTGTTTTTTCTTAAAAAAATCATTATAAATATACTAATATTTTTATGCCGAATGCCGCTTTTATTGGACGTAAAATTTGCCGCCCCAAAAAATTTGCCGCTATTGGCTGCAGCCTACTTACCCTATTTAGAAATCCGGCACTGTACTGATTACTTGATTATAATTAGGCAGCTTTTGAAAATATATATTAGTTAAGTTTCTTTTGAGACTAGGGATTGATATTAATAATCATTTTAGTAAGAGAAGTATATCTGTTTTCTGGACAATTTGATTGCAATTAAAAAAAAGTTTGAATAGTTTATAAGACTTTTTAAATGTTAGTTTATGGTTTGTTTTTGTTCTATAAATCTTTAGGATTTCAAGAATAGTCCGAATTTCTTTCCCCAAAGATATTCGTCTTTTTTTCTAATGTACCTTTCTTGATACCTTAAGGGGGCGAATAAGCGTAAATGACCCCTGGTCGCTAAACTAAAGTTCTTCCTGTGTTAATCCAATGGAAAAATTATTTTCTAAACCCCAAATATCCGGCTTTTTATTGAGAAATTTTACAAACTATTTTTTCATATGCACTGTAAAAAATTTCCTTAACTTTCCGTTTATATACCAGGAACTTTCCTAGCTTTTTCAAGTATCCATCGCTTCGTCGTGATAAGTTCCTGGTATTTTCAGGTTTTTCCTTTCAAATCTGGCAACGTTTGCTGTGAACCGCAGCCTCGCTCAAAATCAGTTGTTTTGTAACGTTGTTGGTATAACTAAGTCCATGAAAGGCCCATACGTGGCCGAGTGGTTAAGGCATCAGCCTCAGGATTCAGCCTTCTCAAGAGTGCGGAGGTTCGAATCCCACTTACTGCCAGTCATCCAATAAATCGGATATCTGTACTGGGAAAGAGTAGATAATCCAATTCGTGACGGATGGGCCCGAGTACACGGGGACAAACGTGCTCGTTAAATCTGTGGAGTCCAAAGTCAAGACGGCGTCAGCGTATGATGTCGCTCGAAGTTCCGTTGGGTGCCCGCTTAGTTTCCAGAAAGGTTCCAGGAATTTTCCAGAGAAGTTACTGGCTCTAAGTGGGATTGTTTCTTTGTTTTTGGGAAAGGTTACTGATATATTCCAGGAACATTACTGGTAAAAATTGGGCAGCTCAGCTGCCCCTTATTTTCCAGTAACGCTCCTGATTTTTTTTTACAGTGTGACAAATGTAGCTGACTTACAGGTATTTGTAATATCACTTTTTGAAATTGGTTCGAATATTTTTTTTTAAATTTTCAATAAATGACTTTTAACACAGAACATGAATAAACAGTTTGTAAAAATCTTCAATTCAACCTGAGAAATGAGGCTTAGAAAATAATTTTCTACCCTTTGGATTAACACATAGGCATTTTGGTTTCAAGACATGCAGTTTTTGGGCTCATTCATCCTTAAGTTCATTCGATGCTCGCCGCGGTTTTGAGATAGTTCCTTGCGTGGGCACTCCCATACATTTTCCTATACCAAATGTCAAAGAGGTGTTTATTTATGAGAAATTGTGAGTTGGCACAGGGAAACGAATGGGAACAATGATTCGTATTTTCGAACCCTCATTTAAAAATTATTTTAACTGTGCTACTGGAATGTACATAATTTGGAAAGGAGTGTGCTACACTACTTATGCTTAATTTGTACTCCTCCAGAAGATTGAACTGTTTATTGAAAGTAATCTTTAATTTATAACTCAAGTGCACAGGTTCCAACATAAGAAAAATCGGATCTCTCTCATACATAATTTGGAAAAGAGTGTGCTATACACTATTTATGCTTAATTTGTACTCCTCCAGAAGATTGAACTGTTTATTGAAAGTAATCTTTAATTTATAACTCAAGTGCACAGGTTCCAACATAAGAAAAATCGGATCTCTCCTCCCCCCCCAACCCCCCTCCAGGTATTTTAATTTTTAATGAAGAGAATACTCTGAAAAGAACATTTTGCCTATTAACGACGATCTGTAAGAAAATTTTCCATGCTATAACTAGTTTTCTGTTTAAATTCATCAAAATAAAAGTCGAAGACAATACAAGTTACATGAAAAACAAATTTTAAACAGTAAACGTTAGTAGTTAAAGCTAAAAGGTTTGCATTTTTAAATTATAGATTATTTTTCAAATAGCTCGCTTTCTTCATTACAAATTTTTTGTTCCATACGAGTGAATTTTTTTTTCAAAAGCAATTATTAGTGGTGAAATGGAGGGCTCTCAGAATACAAATGAGCTTACGTCCACAACAGCATCCTTATGCTAGAGGTTATTTCTACAGAGAGAGAGAGAGAGAGAGGGAGAGAGAGAGGTAGAGAGAGAGGGAGGGAGAGAGAGAGAGAGAGATCAAAGCTTCAGAATAAAGTTATCTGTTATTTTTTTTAATTATATGTCTGAACTATTATCTGATATTATCTGAACCAGCTTTTTTTATCATTATTGCACTGAAACTATAAATACTTACTGCATTCAACTGCGCTGCTAACTCAAAAATAACAAAAAGTGGACTTGGTTCACTTGCATTCTGAACCCTACAAATCAACAATGGTTTCAAAACTTTGTGTAAAAGAATTCGCATGGTCAGCTTTGAACTCTATATGCAGTTGGTTAACATGGTTAAGCCGAAATCACATGAAATGCAGAAGTATCCATTGTCACGTAAAAGGCAGCGAAGGTGTAATGTTTCACATACGTTATATATACATTCGCAAAAACATTTCTACACGTTATCTTTTGGACAGCGTCAAGTATTCAACATCATGAAGTGCTCAGTAAGTTTGCATAGGAAAATTATATAATTTCAATAATTAAAATAATGCAATTATTTGATAGACATATTTGCACTTGCATGCCATACTAGACGCCTGTTTTCAGTGTAATTTTTTATATTAGAACCTAAAATTATTAAAAACTGATTTTACTTTGCGTTCAAATCGAAATTAAATAATAATTATTGTTACTTAAATACAGATTTTTTTATTGTTTTGATTGTTTCCTAATTTTTGATTCAAACATCATATATATAGGTGCACATAAAGCAGCATTTAAAAAATATATCCTCATAACTGGCTTATGAAATGTTTAAATATATTAAAACAATATTTTATGAACTTTGCTACTAATATTGATTGATGAGCTGATTAACTTAAAGGAATGGTTCTATTTATCAGTAACAGATATAAAAGTTTATATTATTGATGACTATTGGAAAAATAAACATTTCAAGTGAAAATAAGTTATCGGATTTAGTTCATCTAAATTAACAAAATACAACACAAACAAAGACCAAATACTGAATAATGCATTTGGGACAAATTAAGTCAGATTAAACAAGAAAGTTAAAGTTTAAAAAAAATTCGGTCAAAAGTAAAAAACTAAATTAACAAATGTGTCCTAAATGCATTAATCCATTGAATCCAAAATGCACTAAATCATTTTCATTTAATTATATTTTAGTTTAATTCGGTTTGAAAATCAATTAATACAAACAAAATACACAACACTGTTCTCATACTGCATCATTTCAAACTATCGAATAAACACGTTTTTTTCGCTTCCTTTCCTCTTCAAGTCTTCCGATGATGATCGTAGTGCCATTTCGCGCCCCCAAAGGCGCGGTACAAAGTCTCTTTACATTTGAAGAGTACACGGGAAAAACCGATTGATTTTTCAGAGAAGTTTCCTTAGCAGGTCACTTTGGCGATGATAGCGAGTGATCGCCTAAACTTGTGTAAGGAAACCAGTGCCGACCACAGAGATCATAGTTAAAGTAATATAGTGGCAGTCACGTGACCTCCAATGCTAACGATGGGACGCGCAAGGAGCTCCCAGAATAACACCAATGTTGTAGGTCACGTGATCTGCCACTGTAGTTACTTTAACTACCATTTCTGTGGTTCCTAGCTACCAAGTTCAGGCGATTGGCGATGCCGACGCTTAGACCAAGCGAAGAAGGAAGAGAGAAACCGGTTTTATACCGCCAAGCAGACAGTTGCGGGTGTCCCCCTAATGAATCAATCGCTTCTTCCCGTGTACTCTTCATTTAAGATACATCTGGCTTAAATCCCTCAAAAACTTATAAATTATACCCGAATTAAACTTAATAGCTTAAATTACCCTTTTCACATGCCTGTACCATTACTTATTAATGTCTTTAACATCCCAACAACAGCTTCATTTAGCCGCGGCATGTAGTCCTTTCCATAGATTAAGAATACTTTAGATCTGTATCTCTGATTGGATTAGCATTGGAGAATTTCTATATTGAAATTGACATAGAAACTAGCGCCCTCGATAGTTTCCTTTTTAACTAAGGCAATGGTTTGTCTATCCATATATATCCTTCTATATCATGATAGACAATGGTAATTCTTTGTCTATGGTCTTTTCCATAGAAAACCTTAATTCAGCACATTTTAAAACTGACCTTACAACCTTTCCCATCATCAATCCTCACACCTAATGGCTCCAATCGAGCAGAACAATAAACATTAAACAATAATCATCATCTGTGACGAGCTCAGCCACTCGACTCTTTACGAGAGAACACGCTAAAAAATTATAACCAGTTGTGACTACATTGCAATTAAGATTGTTAGTTTTATCCTGCCGTCTTATGACTTTTTATATCGTATGCATGCAATAGAGTAACATCTATTACACATGAGAGTATTATTCTTACTTAGTTGATCTAGAAATAAAGAAATATTGGACGCGTCCAAAGGTGGTTTATTGTAAAGAAAGCATTAGGAGTTTGTAAAGAGCGGGGCCGGAGCCGTAGCTCAGCAGAAATTCCTCTTTCTGATTGGTCAGCCGAATCACAAGTAATAACAATCTATAGATGTGACGCACTTTCAAATTAGACTTAAGATGTAAGGTTGTATGCTTTTTGGCTGCCGAGCTACGGCTTCGGCCCCGTTCTTTACAAACTCCTAATGCTTTCTTTACAATAAACCACCTTTGGACGCGTCCAATATTTCTTTATTTCTAGATCAACTAAGTTAGAATAATACTCTCATGTGTAATAGATGTTATTCCATTACATGCATACGATATAAAAAGTCATAAGACGGCAGGATAAAACTAACGATTAACAGTCTTCATTGCAATGTAGTTAGAACTTATAATTTTTTAGCGTGTTCTCTCGTCGAGAGTCAGTGGCTGAGTTCCTCACAGATGATGATTATTGTTTATTGTTCTGTTCGATTGACCAGTTAGGTGCGAGGATCGATGATGCGAAAGGTTGTAAGGTCAGTTTTAAAATGTGCTAATGTCTAATTATACTCTCATGTGTAATAGATGTTATTCTATTACATGCCACATGCCATTTCGAAACCATCTGTAAAGAGTAGTTTTTTTTTATTTCCCCCCTAGATCCTGCTCCTGGTATTCCTGGTAGGTGCCTCCACCGCCCAATACTTCCGTTACCCCATCCCCATCCGTTACCCCCGCTTCCCCATTTACCCCGAGCTCGGCGACGAGTACGCGGCCTCGTTGGCAGACGCCCCCGTCGGCACATACTCCAAGAACAAGTACACGGCTTCGAACGGACGAGGGCTGTTCTATCGGGGTGACGAGGTGAGCGGAATATCTCTGGGGCGGGCAAAGGTGGGCATCTACGGAAATGACCGCAGCGATAACCGAGTACCACTGAGGGGATAGAGATTATTCGGAAGTAAGTATTATTATTATTATTATTATTATTATTATTATTATTATTATTATTATTATTATTATTATTATTATTATTATTATTATTATTATTCGACGCAAAGAATTGAACTGCTCGTGCTTGTCCCAAACTCTTAAAACAAACGAGCGATTTTAACTCAGTCTGATTTAATTTTCACTCATTCCAGTGTCGAAAAAGCATTTCCCCTATAGGAGTGGATTTCACTCCTTTGTTAAGTTAAACCTCCGACTTGATCACTCCAAACGAGTTATTTTGAGTTAATTTTAACTCAGTCTGAGTTAATTTTCACTACTTTCCAGTGTCGAAATTGCACTTCTCCTATAAGAGTGGATTTTACTCTTTTGTTTTAAGAGTGTATGCGCAGTTGCGATCGCCATCGGGAGTGTGGACAACTGAAGAGTACAAGGGAAAAACCGCTTGATTTCGTAGAAGGCTTTCCTCAATAGGCCTCTTTGGCGATGGTAGCGAGAAATCGCTTAAACTGGTGTTAAGAAACCAGTTACTCGCTTTGTTTTTCTTTCGCGGCAACTCTGATTCACGCTAGAGATCAGTGGACACGGGGCACACGTTTGTACCGCGAATGAAGAAATGAAAGAAAAATCTATTTCTTGTCGCCAATGTCCACCAAGCAGACACAATCACAGGAATACTCCTAATAAATCAAGCGGTTCTTCCCGTGTACTCTTCAACTGTATAGCCATCATTCTAAGTACTTGAGACCCGGGTGGCTTAGTTAGTTTGTTCGCAGCTCATTACGCTAACAGTCAGAGCACTGTACAGGGTACTGGTTCGATTCTCGCCTTCGCCCTGCTTGTACTTTCCCTCTGTGTCAGTAAATATTCTTCTGTGTCTGTCTTACTTAACAGTATGGAGTCTCTGGTACAAACACACAAAACCTAAAATTACGTGTATCAACCAACCTAACTACTACTTACTTTCTTGATAAACGCTTACAAAAGGTTATATTGTTTTTTTCGGAACTCGTTTTGTAACACTATCCATTTTAGCCACTATACTTTAAACACACTAGGAAAAGAATGATTATCATTGTTTTAATTTTACCGTAATATAACATACCGTTTACCGTAATATAACTTTAATAAAAAACAAAGTTTAACACATTTTGCTGTTAGCAATGATATTCATCAATCTGTATCTTTTTTATTTCAGGTGCAAGAGATACGTACCTGACGTGAATGTTTCGAATGGTGTTTGAGCATGTGCAAAAGTTGTGTAATTAACTGTCTAATAAAGTTTGATGAATTTTTATGATTTTTGTCTTAATGCATTCAAACATTTATGCTTTATTGTAGGAAGCTTATAATAGAGAACTTGTACAGTTTTGTCAAGGTTAGTTAGGTTAGTTTGAATTATTGTCGCACTATAGCTCCAAGAGGGCTATTGGCGACGGGCGTCATAATTTAGAACCACGTATTCACTGTAAATTTTTTGAAATCCCCATGTTTGAGACATTTCAAAGAGGATATTTTAATTTTGCGATTAATTCATACAAAAGGAAATTATTAACAGATGTAATTCTAAGGTTAAGGTTTTAGTACGCAGCTTTTAGCAATTAAAAAGCTTCTAATTGATTTTTTGAATCTAAATTTATTTTTACTGAAACATGGATACTGCTTAAATATAAAAGTTTTAATTTTGAGTTTGTTGAGAAAAGTGTTTTGTCGAGTTGAATAAAAATCATTAATGAAACATTGTTCCTTAAAGTTTTTTCTATTGTGTTAGCAAGGAAAAAAAAATCAAAATCTAAGATAAAAAATATTAAAACTGTTACGAAAATTTCTTTAAATATGTACATAAGTTAAGCAAAGCAGAATCTGTCAGTGATGGATTCATCTATTGTTTCTATATTTGTTTTCAATTAATTCATTCACAATTTCATTCACAATTTTTTCACATTGCTATTACTTGTTTGCGAATCGTAGGTAAAACCGTAAATACACTGCTTAAAAAAATTAAGGGAACGCATGGTTTAAACCCTTTTTAACCCCAATAATTCCATTTGGGATCATCAGCTGCGATTTTTTCTCACTAAGTTGAGCTCGCACTTATTTATCGTTAGACGAAACAATTATGTCTTTTGACGAATTAAATACTATTTTTTTTAATTAAATGAACATATGAAAAACATGGTAATATAAAATAAAGTCCCAAGACGTTTTATGAAGTAAATTGACCCTAAATTCGTCGCGCTTGCATTCTTAGGAGTTCAAAAATTGATTTTACTTTTTTTTAACGAATAAAATTATGAAAAATTATTGTAATAATATATTCAAAAGTTATGATTCCAATTTTCCCTTTCTTATTAAATTTTAGTTAAAAATTCACGTCCCCCCCCTGTTTTTTACCATTTCATTCTGGGCGCATAATGAGAACCTATTTCACAAATTTTATATTTTAGAATAAAAAATAAAAAGTTGGAACAGAAAGGGCTAACAAAAGTACGCAAAGTGCTCCTCTAATTTGTTTTGAGCAGTTTATATATTTTCCATTCCGTCGCATTCGGAAGATTCAATTGACAAAGCATTCATTTGGCACCGTAAGCCTGGCTAGCATAACCGGAGCAGTTGAGTGTTAGCATTACACTTATTTACAGCAAAACCCGGTTATAATATCATTCAAGTGATCGCCTTATTTATGACGTCGTTAAGGGTATTTTGTGTAAAATACGTATTATATATGCTCAAATTATTAATCAAAATTATGAAATGACATTACTTGAATAAATTTACCTATTGTGCTGTTAATAGTAGTTTAAATTCTCCTTCGGTCAATAATTTTTGGATGGAAAATAAATTTCGAATTTGGCTACTTTTTTGTGTGTGCATAATTTCGAGAATAAATTAAAATTTTAATCTTGATACATATTTAAGTAGAGAGAGTAGTCACTTTTTATTATATACGCAATGATAAAACTCTAGTTTAGTGAAAGTAAGTTTATTTTAGGTTTGAATGTAAGCATAAAAAATGACTCAGCGTTGAAAAAATCATAAAAACATCTCTAACGATAATATTACAACATCAACTGAACAAAGATTTTTGTGAGTAACATAGATTGTGTTGCTTCATAAACCTAGCAGACAGTTGGCTTCCCCAACGGCTTATTTCCAATGTTATGGCGGAAAATAAACTTCGAATTTGGCGACTTTTTTTGCATAATTTCGAGAATAAATTAAAATTCAAATAGTGATACATATTTAAGTAGAGAGAGTAGTTACTTTTTATTATATACGCAATGATAAAACTCTAGTGTAATGAAAGTAAGTGTTGATCGTGTTGCTTCTCATAAACCTAGCAGACAGTTGGCTCCCCCAATGGCTCATTTCCAAAATAAGGCCTGTTGGGTTATCAATAAACAACTCTGCAAATTTTCGGTTACTTAATAATGTTATTTTTGACACATACAAAAAAAAATTCGAAATATTTGCAGTTATCAACTAAAGCGCGTCCACTATAAGAATGAGACAACTTGCTTTCCTTTTAAATTCTACAAAATATTATTTTCATGAATGATCTTTGCATCAAATTGACTAACAATTTTTTTTATTTACTTTTGATACTTTAAATCGACGAATATACACCTTTAAGTTGCATTTTGCAAAGATTTCTTCTAGTCGTCGCCATGACGTTTTGTACAGTTTATTCCGGTTCTGATTTAAGGAAACGATGATATAACCTATGGAATTATACCAAGTTTTTGGGATCCTTTTTCTCTTAGGAATATTCACATCTCATAATTAAGCAGAAATTTTCTTTCCTTCTTGTTTGTCGGACGTTAGGCGCATTGTCCTTCTTGGGTACGGAATGAATATTAGGGTTCCTCAGATACTCGCTCACTTCCTTCGCGATCACTTCCTTCCGATAATGTTCGAGGATAAAGGGTATTAGTACTATCTTTATACATTGTTGCAAGTAAATTTTACCATTCACAGTTCCCTCAAGAACACGGTTTGGACACAATCCCATCCTTATCCATGGCGTGCCCCATCATCATTTTAATGGCAAATTTCTATTTAAGCTTGATTCTATATTCTACGGGAACAGTATCAAATGAAGCAGAATAGTAGTACTTACTACCACCCAGCAACATTGGGATCATACGTGAAATAATACTCGTCATCAACGACGAGTTTCAGTTCTGATTAAGGTGATAAGGTTTGATTAAGGTTTAATATCAGGTTTCTTTTCCACGACTTTCTTAACCTTCGTTACAAAAGTTAGGTTCTTTTCCAGATATTTTTTACGAAATTTCTAGAAATTTTGACGTTTATTAGTTCATCGAACTGCATTAAAAGTCGATGTTGTTTTTGAAATTTTTCGCGTTTTAAAATGTTTAAGTCTATGTTCTTGAATCTTCTGCCATCAAAATTACAGAATTGTACAATTTATTTTCGAATAGCATTCGATAAAGGAGCTGGCATATAGTAAGTCTTGCAGTAGCAACAATCCAAATCATATCTTATTTTAAAGTGTAAGAGTTGTACTTTCTGCTGGTAGTGTAAAAATTTGCATGTTATGAATTTCTTGCATTATCTTAGTCAATCGAATTGTCTCATTCTTATAGTGGACGCGCTTTAGAATCAACTCAACAATCATGATTTAAAAAAAAAGCGCAAATTTTGTGCTGATTTTTTCTACGCCAATCGCCACCATGTTGAGGTGATACTTCGGCACAAAATTCTTTCTTGTTTCACCATTACGTTTCTTCTCTAGATAGAGTGTGAAAGCGCACGGTTTTTCTATATCTATGGTTACAACATGGTTGTCTTTGTCACCGAGTTTAACTGCATGTGTAATAAAGATAGAAATAAGGTCAAAAGATGATACAAAACAGATATAAAAAGAGTTCATGGTGTATTTATTTAATGAATGACAATGAAAATTCTTTAATACATTTCTCAGGCAGTGTCATCTTGTGACTGTCCATTCACATAGAAATGTCATCAGGTATGAAAATATCCTATAATGAAAAAAACTGGATTAAACAATTTAAAGTGTTATATTCTTTTTTTTCTTTTATATAAATCAAGTAAGTACAGGATGATACAAAAATAATGTACAGTAAACTCCCGATTATCCGCGGAATTGGGTGGCGCGGCATCCGCGGATTCGCCGAAAATCCACAAATGTAAAGAAAATATCCACAAAATTGCTTTTGGGCTTTATAAAAGTAAAGTAGTATTACAGATAAGTAGTATAATCGTAAAGTAGTATAATCGTAGTATTATAAGATGAAAAAAAAACCCGTTTTGTTGCTCCCATATAATATATTCTTCGTTCTTTAAATGTGTTCGTCGTTCTGGAAAGGAATTCGTTGTATTTAGAATGCATTCTTCCGCGTTTGCGTTTTAGAATGCATAAGGTTTTAAAACAGATAACTTTCATTTTTCTGCATTTTGTTAAATTATTACTTTTGTAGGGGAAAAAAAGGGGGGGAGATCGTGGTTCGCTGATAATTCACCAGCGGATTATAGGGAGTTTACTGTATTTGGTTAAGGCTATGTATGTAGTATTGAACGGGTATCCTTGTTTTTTGACTACCTTGTGTAAAATAACATCAGGCAGTTAACCCTATAATGCATACTGTTACCGTTTCGTAACAAGTAACATAATCCACTTTATTCTATTAAAGTAGAGCTCCCTCTCGACAATTCTTTTTTTCATCTATCACATTCCATTTTGAAGTTTTAGGTACTAATAACACTCATAAATGACAGTAGTAAAATTGTATTAAAAATTAAAGACTGAGGTTATTAACTGTTCTGAAATTACGTTTTTGGCAGCATTCAAAGTATAATAATATTAGTACTAAATACAAATAAATTGTTTAAAAAAATTAAATATAGTTAAAGAGGGTTATTTTGAAATATATTTATGTCATGATTATCAAAATTGGAATTTTGTAGTTGGTTTTTGTTATATGAAATTTTTTTAAAAAATTAAAATTATTTAAATTGTAATGCAGTTAATTTTTTTTCATTATTTTTCCCATAATGTATGGGTATTAAGGATTCATATATATTTTTTCGGTATGGAAAAAAAATTCATGCATTAGAGGGTTAAAAATCTGAGTTCAAAATTGTACAAAAAATTCCTGCATCTTTCTAGCTGCTACCACTATTTTGAGCATTCATTTGACCTCTTTGCGGTGCCTCAAAGTTATGGTTTTATCACAAAATTAGTAAATTCACTCTCCAAATAAAGGTTCTATTTGCTATCTTGAAACAAACTTTTTAACATTGAGTGTAAATTTTGATAGTATCCCTTAAAACCATTTTAGTAAGGATTTAATTATTAAAATATAAATTAACAAAATTTATTGGATGTTACCTAAGTTAGGTAACTTCCTTAATACCGGCTGTTAGGTAACCTAACAGCCGGTATTAAGGAAGTTATCTTCAGAACAAAGACCGTTCAATCTATTTACCAGTATTTAAAAAAAAGTGCAGTAAAGGTGTTCAGTAAATTAGATAATCAAATGCTCAAGATGAGCGAAAAGCGATGTTCAGAGCAAGAATTGATTAAACTTTTTTGGAGGATATGGGAGAAATTGAATTACGGTCATCCCAGTAACTTGGCTGACCACATTACTTCCGAGAAAACACATACTTCCCCAAATGGGTTCGAACTTCGTACCTTTAGATCTCCTACGCAATGCTCTCCCAACTGATTTATTTCTGCCCATCGAGTTTCATCACACAATTAAAATGCTTCTTCTTGTGTAGTCTACTACTCTTGACGCGGTTACAAACAGATGTTTTTTACTTTAAAGACAGCACACTATTGCAGAAAAAAACTGTTTAAAGGAAATAACAGTATTTTTCCATGAACATACGCACTTTTTCTGCAAAATTAATACATGTTTTACACTGTACCAAATAAATAATAATTTTAACACACCTCCGCTCAGCCCACCTTAGTATCCTGCTTATGGCAAGGAAAAAATGTTTAAAGGACATAGCAGAATTTTTCGGTAAACACATGTATTTTTCTGCAAAATTAATACATTTTTTACAGTGTAAAACAAATAATTATTTTAACCTACCTCCAATCAGCCCACCTAAGTACCCTGCTTGGTAAAGAAAAAAAATTGTTTAAAAGGAATAACAGTATTTTTCTGAATATAAATATTTGTTCTGTAAAATTAACAGATTTTTTCACAGCGTGTAAAAAATAACTATTTAAACTACCTGCTGTCACACCACCTAGTACAGTAAACTCCCGATTATCCGCGGAATTGGGTGGAGCGGCTTCCGCGGATAAGCGAATTCGCGGATAATCCGCAAAAATGAAGAAATTGCCTATAAACAAAATTTCTTCTGGATTTTATAAAAAAGTACATTACAGTAATCGTATATAGCATGTGCAAATTTACTTCAAAATGTCTATTACTGTCGTTTCTTCTATGCCACACTGCAAGCACATTTGATTTTTAGAGGATCCGTTTTCTAACTTTTTAATGAGTTGTAGTTCGTCTTGAATTGTCAAGACAAGTTTTTTTAGTTTCTCACGCATTTCGCTAGTATCAAAATCACATAAAGCAATTCAATTAAAATAGCGGGCAGTTTATTTCACAAGTGGCGCTTTTTGACAAAAAACTGTTCGTGATGTGCACCTGGCCGAACACCAATTTTTCCTAGTCATTCTTATTATAATCATAATGTATTCGATGTTCTTGTTAAATGTATTTCTCGTTCTAGAAAAGAATTCGTTGTTCTTGGAATGCATTCTTCCAAAAAGTTTTGAAACAAATTAAAATTCATTTATCGCGGTTTTTTTTAATATTTGAACTGAAAAATGGGAAAAAGTGACCCGCGGATAATCCGCAAAGCGGATAATCCACCCACGGATAATCGGGAGTTTACTGTATTCTTCTTTGTAAGAAAAAAAATCTGTTTAAAGAAATAACAGTATTTTTCTGTAAACACACCTATGGCTTTCTCTGTAAAATTAACGATTTTTTCAATGTGTATAACAAATAATAATTTTAACCTACCTCCACTCATCCTACTTTGTATTAAACTAAACTGCTCGGCGCAGCAGCCCATTAGAGACCAAGACCTGCTGTGCCACTTTTAGCTTTCTTGACCTAGGGCTCTGGGGAGCAAGGCATATGTCCCAGTAAGGAGGTCAGCCTCATGCGGAACCGCCAGTGTTTAGTTCCCAAGCATGCTTGGTACCCATCGAGTATTGGTAAAAAAAAAAACTCTTTAAGGAAAATAACAGTATTTTTCAGTAAAATTAACAGACTTTTTCACAGTGTACAACACAAATAATTGAAGAGTACACGGGAAAAACTGATTGATTTTGCAGAGAAGTTTCCTTAGCAGGCCACTTTGGCGATGACAGCGAGTGATCGCCTAAACTTGTGTAAGGAAACCAGTTCCTACCATAAATATCATAGTTAAAGTAATAGAGTGGAATATCACGTGACCTCCAAAGCAACGACGGGACGCGCAAGAAGCTCCCAGAAGAGCCCCAATGAAGCCAGTGTTGTAGGTCATGTGATATGCCACGCTAATACTTAAACTACTATCTCTGTGGTTCCTAGCTACCAAGATTTCAGGCGATTGGCGATCCCAACGCTTGGACCAAGCGAAGAAGAAAGAGAGAAACCGGTTTTCTGCCGCCAAGCAGACAATTGCGGGCGTCTGCCTAATAAATCAATCGGTTATTCCCGTGTACTCTTCAATTATTTTAACCTACCTCCAATTTAGTACCCTGCTTGGTAAGGATCCCCCGCAGAGGCCCTGTCTTTGCCGTACAGTCCAACCTTGGCGTTCCCGAGTGAGACCCCGGTCACCTCCGACGTGGTCCCGAAAGGCCCCGAGTTCCTTCTCCTCTTGTACAGTCCGACAGGGGCGCCCCCTAGGGACACCGCGTACTCGGAGTTGGATTGCTCTGGGAAGTAGGGGGCGCTGTAAGAGGGTCTGGGGTCGTAGAAGGGGCTGTACCACGGGGCTGGGGGGTAGGGCACGAAGGGGAAGAAGAAAGGCCAGTATTGGGCGTGGGCGCAGGTCACCAGGAGAAAGAATAAGGCCTGTAAAAATTATAATTTGGCTGAATTGAATCCACTTACAGAAACCTCATTACTCCAAGTATCATGACAATTGACAGTGATTGCACTCTCAGACATAATACTTTCATTTTTGACGATTCACGAATCCTCGAGCCTCATTTCGTCAATTTTGGGGATTGTTTCGTCAAACTATCACGTGACTTTTAAGTAAACGCGAATCCTCACTTTTACGATTTTGATTTGACGATTCAGTGTCTTAATTTTGAGGAAACTAAATCTCATTGTTGTTCTCACATGCTCAAAAATGACGAAATATTTCCTTAGATTAGACGACATTCAAATCCTCGTAAAAATAACGATTCAAATTTCCTCATTTTGAGGAAATGAAAACTCGGAGCATTTGCCAGTAAACGGAATCGTCAAAATTAAGGAAAATTTCGTCGTTTTTGAGCATTCATTTTTGAGAGTGTGCGCCCTCTAGAAGGGAATAGTGTAGGCTTTCTAGCAAATTACCCCGCTCGCCAGAAGAGACAGTCACAAGAGACACACAAAGAAGGACGCCACAAACACATAGAAAAATATCAACATTTATTCACAAACACAAGCATCCATGCTTTTACCGGGATTCGAGCCCGAGCTCTGCAGCACCAAAGGCTTGCACTCTAACCATTGCGCCGTAGGGCCCGTAAAACGTAACACAGTTTTCGAGAAATTGAAAAAGATAATACAGATAATTTAACAACAATCTTTTGAGCAAGATGCTGCATTACAACCTGATGGAGTAGGTAAAAAAAACATTATTTTTAATAACTTTAAAATGAAATTAAAGTTGCCCAAAAAACACAAACAATTATTTGTGTTTTAAGTTTAGGAAAACAATACTAACTCACATGTTGTAGCTAAAATTTTGTTTATTCAACTCAAAACAATTTTAGGCAAAAAGAAAGTAAAAAAAAAATATTGATTCAAAACATCGCACTAGAGCTACACGTGGGCTATAGGTGACGGACCTATATTGTTTACATAATATTGTTTTTACGGGAAAAAATTGTCAGCTGGTGTGTCAGAAAAATACCGTAAAATTTACTGCAATAACTGTTGCAATTTATTAAAGGCGGCACTATCGCGTTTGACGAATCCCTCCTTTTCTTAATTTATTAAAAAAAAAATCAAATTAACTTTTCTTGGTTGTACTTAAAAAAAGAAAAATATCACATTACATTACTTAAAATTATTTCAAACAAATACTTAAAAGTCTTCGATAATAAAAATAATTAAAAGATAAGAGGGCCGATTCTGATGAATACGCTTATGTTTTCATTTGTTTTATGTTTGTGAATGAGTAGCTTTAATTTAAGCTGAAATTGCTTCTTTACTCCAAAAAGGCTCTAAAATCTTTTACTATAAAAGTAAAAAAAAAAAAAAGCTCCATCTCGATTTCGCATAATGTTCAAAGAATTTGTCAAAAAGAAAAGAGAAACAATAAATACTAACTACCCTAACATGGTTGCATAACTTAGCATTTAGTCAAAATTTTGAATTCGATTAATGTAATTAAAGGGCGGCATTTTTTTTTAGTAAAGAGCGGCATTCCAAAGACTTAGCATCACATGAAAATTCGGCCCTGAACATGCTTATCACAACATATGTAATAACATGTATTTTTAACACAAAATCTGTTTTTTGCATACATTTGTAAGGAAAAGGCGAAATTATGAACGGATAGACACTATGGTCGGTCGCGTAGAACTAATGCAATAATTTTGATACCCTACCTTCTGCGAAAGCAGGGCCGTGTGGTGCTATGATGCAGAGAGGCGGCCGCATCAGGCGGCAATTGAGTAGGGGGCGGCAAAATTCGAGATTCTAACCTCCACTTTTTAAAAATACTGTTTAAAAAAACACTTAGTAGCAACAAAATCTGCGTAAAATAAATACTTCTAAATCTTCAAATATAAGAAGAAAAAGAGCGGCAATTCTAATGAATATCCGAAATAGTGACTAGTGAGAATGAAATTAGATTTAATACAGGCCCGAGCTGGCCAGAGGGAGAGAGAGCAGTCTACAAAAAAGCCACTGCATGTTTTTTTATTTGAGTAGTGGGAAGAGGGACTAGGTTCAGGGCCGCCGACAGGGGGGGGGGGGGGGAGGCATAACTAAGCATTGCATAGGGGCCCGTAAGAAGTTAAAGGGCCCGCGCCAATTTTTTAAAATTTAATCAAAAAAATGAAAAAATAAATTGCAAAAAAAATTAAATAATTGAGGCCAAAAACATTACTCCAGGATAAAAGCTAGTTTTGTAAGATTCGTTATTATTATTGTAATTTTATTTGATTTCTCAGCAATTTCTTCTAATACGTTCTATTTCCTTCTTTTAAAAAAATACTTAACTTGTGAAATTTTTCCGTATTCATTAATATATTTAGGAACTAGCGGGGCCCCTAGAAGACCCATAGGGGATATGAGTTTTTATTGGATTTATCAGCATTTTTTTTTTGTTCAAAAACGTTCCAATTCCTTCGTTAAAAAATACTTAATTTGCGATATTTTTCCGTATTCATTATTAAGTAGCGGCGTCCCTAGGAGACCCATATGGAATATTAGTTTTTAGTCAGATTTACCAGTAATTTAAACTTTAAATATTTTATTTAAAAAAATGTAGAAATAAGACAAGTTGGCTTCTTCAAATTCGTAATTAATACTGTAATGTTCCCTGACTCTTCACTGGTTTTTTTTTTGTCAAAAATGTTAGAATTTAATCCTTTTTTGAAAACTGAAAAATTGCTTTTCTTCACAAGCAAATTTCATAAAAATGGGCCCTTATCAGTTCCAGGTCATGCAAGGCGGAAATTCAAAAGGCGTCAATTTGGCTGATGAAAAAAAAATTGAAAGGTTTTATTTTTTGCAGATCCTGGTCCCGTTACAAAGACGACTAAGCCAGATTTGTTGAATTGTATTTTAATATTTTTTTAAAATCATATAATTTTTTTAAGTTGAGAATTTAATCGCTCGCCATAACATTCTTGAAGAAAACAATGTAGATTATTGGGGCAAATAATTTATCCAGTATTTTTTCCCCCCATGAATAAACAATTTGCTTCAATAATCAACATTATTTCCTTTGTGAATCTTCTCATTTATCATGCGTAAGGTTGAAGATATTTTCTGAATATTCATCGCTCCAGTTGATAAAATGAACACAACTCAAAACAAGCAAGTCAACACAAACAAGCTGTAAAAAGGGGGATAAATGGAAAGATCCCTGTTCCTCAGGCTCGGCTCACTACACTCGATAATGGCTTGTTCGCTATCTGCGGCAATAAAATTACCCCCGTTTTCCAAGAAACACGCTGCGTTGCAAGGGGGTATTTTTACTCCCACAGGGCCCCACTCCTACTTTCCGTGGGAAAGGGTGGTTGGTGTTTTTTTCTCGTAACCTCCACTCCAAGAGCAAAATCCGAATCACTATTGTCCAGCTTCTGCAAAACTTATCTGTGATTTTTATCAAAGCAGGAGATGAAACCTTTTAGGTTTTATGACCAAAGAAGAAAGGCAGGGTGGACGGTGGACGATCGGAGCAGAGGGTCCTTGTTTGAAACTCGAGACAAGTATTTTTACGACTTGTACACTTTGCTTTCGAAACATTTTCCGAGAAGCGGTAGTACGTTTTCTCAGTACTGAGTACTAGCCAGATGTTTGAGGAATTTCTTGGACTTGGACTGGCCATTGGGAAAAAAACAGATAAGACACTAAATTTATTGCTGCTACGTCACTTAGACTTAAACCAAGGCCGTCTTTGACTCTTTGGTTTTTTTTGGCAGTATAGTATTTTATTCTGTGTTGAATGTTGATTTTTTTAACGCTCTCTCTTATTGGATTTTGACGCGTTTTATGTGATTCGTGAATTTCTGAATTCCCGTTTATAGGTAAGAAATTAACAAAAATTCATTCTCAATCAATGTCAATTCTTAATTTAGTTGTACTGTCGTAAAAATATAAATTTCTTTTTAATGTGCTATTTTTATAAATATTTTATTTAAAGCAGATGTTCAGAGAGTAGTTGTTTTATTTTTGTAATCAATCAATCACGAATCGTTTTTTTTTCTTAGAATTCTAAATCTATGAGTATGATAAATCAATTCTATTTTATTGTTTTGACAAATTATTATTTTTTTTGTATTTTCGTTTTAAACAAATTCAGTTTGTTTAAAACAAATAACTGTTACATAATTTAACAATTCGGACTCTTTTGCTTTTGATTGCTTTATAATTTACTTTTATTCTTAAGAAATTGTTTATATATACTTGATTGATCTTTACTATCACATTCTTTTATAATTTTAATATTGTAGAAAAGGGGAAAAAAGAAGCCGTTGGGAAAAAATTGACTTTTT
Organism: Hylyphantes graminicola; assembly: GCA_023701765.1. Lineage (NCBI taxonomy): Eukaryota > Metazoa > Arthropoda > Arachnida > Araneae > Linyphiidae > Hylyphantes > Hylyphantes graminicola. The sequence goes on from CM043121.1 coordinate 34,440,717, forward strand.
TTACACTTAAAAGAGTTTAGAAAAAAAATCAAAAGCGGCATTTTAATGATTTGCATCATATGAAAAAAATATACCACACGGCCCTGTGCGAAAGTATTGCTTTGCTATGTAATCTCCACTCGTTGGCAGGCGAATCGTTAGCGTTGGGTTTCAGTTAAATTTCGACCTTAATGTTTTAGTAATGGAATAGGTAATTGCTAAATCTAATAGAATGTTTTGAAATTTTATCAAATGATGTTAATAACTATGTGTTATGTCCCATATTTTTATTTGAATATTTTTAATTTTTTGAAATTATTCGATTAGATAAGTAAAAGGACTTGTGACATACGTATTTTTACATACAGTACTAGATCTACCAACGAATAAGTATCGTTAAAAATATTTGTATTTAAAACCGAATCTTAAAAATCAAGTCTTTAAAATCGAAAAAAATATCTCTCACATTAGTTATCGTGTAATTTAAAGACATTCTAAAGTTACTTGATACATTTTATGGTAAAAAATATTCCTGGTGTTACAGATTATTGAAGATGAAAATATATTTGACTCTGGTAAAAAATAAAAAAAAAAGTTACCTAGCAAATTTATGTTTTCTTAACCCTTTAAGACCGGCGGTCAGATGGCGCTGATTAAAAATTATGAGACTGACTTTGGAGTTTTATCGAAGAAAAAAAAAGCGTTAAACAAACAGCATCAATGACAGCAACTCCTTAAAAACAAAGTAATTTTTTTTGCCAATAACGAATGGTACAAGTCAGCTGCTTCGGTATAGATATTTTTGAAGAACTTGAACATTCCCTTTTATACCCGTACGATCGTGATAGCTCGGTCGGAAAGGGTTAAGTAATGTGCTATAAGTAGGATTTTTTAAAAACATGATTGGGTATTTTAATAAAACAGATTATGTATAAATAAAATATTAATATAATCTGGTATGAAAGCCTAACTAAAGAAAACATTTTGTCCATGCTTACCACCGATTTCATTGTAATATGTGTCCAGTGCGATTTCTATCCTCAATTACCGTACATTTACTTAATTGTACACTTAATATACTTATAAAACTAAACTTTTATGCAACAAAGAGACACAATGGCAGACGAAATGTCGATACTGAAATTTCAATCATGATGACGTTTGAAACTTGCTAAAAAAAACTCAGTCGAAATATTTGCATTGGTAGCCAATGTTGCTTCTCTACGTATGGGAGTTTCAGTAGCAATGCCATTCCATTGTAACATGAGACGATAAACATTTAGTTAATAATTGATTCCAATGGGTATTGTGTTTATTGAAAAGTTGTACTATAAAAAATAGCATACATCTAGAAATGAAAATAATTATTATTTATAAAACATGTAATCGAATACAAAATAAAATAATACAATTCGAAAAAGCAAAGCTTGGTATTTATAGTTTTCAAATCAGTTTTGCGAAGTTACAATGCAGTCTATTATTACAATTAATACAATTCTACAATTTTTCCACAATTTAAAATAATTAATATTTATAACATGTAATAAAATATTGAACAAAATAATACTATTCGAAAAAAGAAAAGATTTTCAAATCAGTTTTACGAAGTTACAAAGCAGTCTTATATTTGTAACATTTTAAATTTATACATGGAGTTTAATTTCTTTAAAAATTAATTCATTAACTTTTATGTTAGCCGGAAATATATTTGTGATAAAATTTTGCATGATAAAAACGAAGCTTATAATTCATACATTAATTGGCCGTATAATTTTAATTTGGTTTGAAGTTCTGTTCAATGGATGGCAAGCTGTAGTGATATCCAATAGGGTGGGCCGAAAAAAACTTTTTATTTTATTTCGGATCGCTATAGTGCGGAAAAGTTGGCATTGGTAAAGACATGAAAAATGCACTAATTATTATTTTTTTATGACTATATCTTCCGTTCGCGCAATGCCATCAAAGTTGGCAAAAATTGTCAAAAACCGTAATTTTTCATAATTTGTTTGATCCCGCTATATGATTTTAATTGCTTTCCTATATCATGTTGTATGATTAAAATTTTCAAAATGTTAAAACTTTGAAATTTAGCAAAAAATACGAATTTTCCTTATTTTATACTACGTTGAGTGGTCGGAAGATCTGACACAAATGTATAATAACTTATTATACTATATTTTATAGCATTTATTATTAATAAGTGCTATAATATTTGGATTTTACATGCTTTTAGTAGTTTATTCATGATATAGGAACGAAATTAAAAACATCTGCCTTGTTTAAAAAAAATATATAAAAAATTACGGTTTTTAACAATTTTTCGCCACCTTTGAAGGCATTGCGCGAATGGAAAATATGGTAATAAAAAAATAATAATTAGTGCATTTTTATGTCTTTACCAATGGCAACTTTTCCGCACCATAGCGATCCGAAATAAAATAAAAAGTTTTTTTCGGCCCACCCTAATATCCAATGCCGGTGCCATTAAATTTTAGGGAAATTTAGGAATAAGAAATCCGATAAAACTCAGCGATTTGAACATCGGTTCAAAATATTTTGAAATGCAACCTTTTAATGGCGAATGAACCCGATTGACCACGGGTCTCCAAACCAAAGAGTGTAATCCAATGGAAAAGCATTATTTTCTAAGCCACATTTCCCCGACTGTATTGAATATTTTTTACAAAAGTTTTTTTATATGATAAATTGAAGTTGACCAATAGATAATCCCACTTTTTGAAATTGGTTCGAATATATTTTAAAATTTCCAATAAATAACACAAAATATTCGAACCCGTTGAAAAAGTGGGATGATAAAGACCTGTTAGTCAGCTATATTTATAATACAAAAAAAAAAAATCATGAAAAAGGTTTAGTACAACCTGAGAAGAGTGGCTTAGAAAATCATTTTTTAAAATTGGATTAACACGGAAGACTTTGGATTGGGAACCCTCGGCAGAGCTCATTTGCCCTTAAATATTATAGCAACAAACGGCTTGTTAAGTGGCTCACAGCCATAATGTTCAATGAAACCGCTGCCTTGAATTGAATTTGAAACAGACGCGTTCATCAATCAATCCTAGGAACAGCGACTGTCAAAGTTGAACAATGAGGTATATTAATTTTGCTGAGGTGTAAGTTTCATGTATAATACTCTAGTTTTAATAACGTTTATTTGCTTTATTAGAGCGGTATAGTATCGTGAACCTGGTCTAGGTAATTGTACCAAGGAAACAACAACGAAGTAAAGCAACACTTTGTGTCTCGTTTGAAATATTAATTGGGACCGTTTGAAAATTGTTGCTAAATTTTAATTTTTCATTAATTTGCTATGGAATAACAACGAACTTTAAAATACATGACATCTGCAAATAAATTGGAGCCGTCCATACCGATTTAAAGAGCAGACCTGGCAGAGTGTACTCGGAAGACCCATTAGTTAAGTCAAGTTTACTTTTATTAACGCATATCCATCGATAAGTTACGTAGATGACGTGTTTTGAGCCCATAACCTTCTCGATATAATATCGAACAAATATTTAGTTCATTCTAATTTTTCTAGATGGCGCTGCTCTCAAACTTGAAACCGGGCGTATAATAATTTTCTTTTTATTTCTAATTTGTTTCCTTTATAATTTTTAAGACCATTGCTTATAAGCAAAAACAGTAGAACATTCTCAAATAAAAATTTACAGTAATAATGAAAATTCAAAAAGATCTCAATGGGACAACAAAATTGCTTTTGTTATAAAAGGTTTAAAATATTATAAAAACTTAAATAATATATATAAAAAAACACCTCATATAAATTTGCAAAAAAAAAAAACATCTTTGATTTAACAAATTTTTTTTAACGTCTTATTCAATTTTTTTTTATCAAAATTAATTCCTACATTTAAAAGAGTATGGAACATGGTAGTAATGTGATAAATATACTTATACCTTATAAATATACTTAAATATACTTAATATACTTGCGGAGATTATTACTAGGTGAGGTTCAGAGTTTTTTTTTAATAAAATGTATTAAAAAATTTATAGTTAAATGTATCCATTTTAAATTGAATGAATTATTTTAAACCTTCTTTATCTATTCTCACCATTTCTTGTAACGAAAAGCTATTAATTTTTATAGAGTAAACTAGAGTAACCGAAAAGTGTACACATTAACTAATTACATCATGCTTAAATGCAGCGGTGTGACGTCTTCAAACTTGTGTTTAGGAAAATACTTTTAAAACTGTAAATTTCTATGTTTAATGGATTAAAACAGTCAACAGTGTGAAATTTTATTGTATTAGAAAAAGTATCACTTCTCTCTCTCTCTCTCTCTCTCTCTCTCTCTCCAAATCTAAGGAGATATGCTGTTCAGTTTTGGTCTCCCTTCCTCAGAAAAGATATATAATTGATTGAAAAAGCATAGGGCAGCAAAAATGATTAAGGGTCTATCAGGTATCGATTATGATAATAGATTAAGATCTTTAAACTTGTATTCCCTGGAAAATAGGAGAAAAAGGGGTGATTTAATTTAGTTATTCAAGTTCATAAAACAGGGAGATATAGAGGGCTTAGGTTTTACCTTAAATAGCCAGACCAGAGGACATGGTCAGAAATTGAATAAATCATGCTTTATAAAGGAGGTAAGGAAACATTATTTTTACAATAGAGTCGTCAATGAGTGGAATGTTTTGCCAGAATATGTTGTGTATTCGAAGAGAGTTGAAGATTTTAAAAAGAATCTCGATAGTTACTGGAAACTGTTGAGGAATTAGATATAAATTTTGGACCAACCTTGCTCGGCCTGTGGACTGTTGTTGGTCGACAATTATTGTATTTGTATTTGTAAATAACTGTTTCTTTACAGTGTAGTATAATAACAGATTAGACAAAAGTAACAGGTTTGAAAAGTAACCGTCGTGAGTGGCAACAGTTCCAGCGGTATTGTTTTCATTTTTGCTGCTTTTGTAACTACATTTGTTTTTTAGAACAATATCATATTTTCTTCTAAAACAAATGTAGTGTACAAATTTTTCTTTTAGTAGAACTAAAACTTTTTTCTGTTCGTGGACGCCAAATTGCTGTCCCACAATTTCGCTTGATTTTTTAGAATAATACAGAATGTAATCTAAACCGTCGATTACCGAAATTTTCTACCAACATTGACGTTTTGGTAATGCTTTTCATACTTTGAATTAAAACGAATTGTAACCGATGAAGTTTTCTAAATAGCAGGAATGAAAGCAAGAGTCACCGAAAGAATTCTAAAATAGCTGGAGCAGACGATAAAAAGAGTGTAGAGTGATAGAATGAAACAGAAACAACCAATGAAATAGCAGGAAAGGCAAAAAGACAGCAAGAAAGTTCCGTCATTTCAAACAACCTCATTAAACTGACGTTTCTCAGGGCTTTTTGTCGGGCCAACTATCGATAATAGGCGGAATTAATACTCTATTAGTAGAGAGGCTATTGACCAAAATGCTTAATTCCGTAAAAAAAAAAAATTACGATTACATTTTCTGATCGGGATTTTTCTACTCCATTGCTGTTTTGAGCCACGGTACGCAAAAACAATTTTAAAGCTTTAAATTAAAACCATCATATTTTTTTATGCCAAAGTTTAAAATTGCAATTTTTAATTCCGATTCTCAAACTACTACCAATAATGTACTCAAAATAAATATATAAAATGTGTCTTTCTTAGTTGTATGTTGATTATAAGCTTGGAAACACTGTAGAGGCGCCAAATTACATAATTTCGAACTAATTTTTTCCCATATGTCATCAATAGTCCCTTTACCCAGCCAAATTCTTGCTGTGCTTTTAATTTTACATACAACACATTTGCTAAACACAAGCTTGCCATAGAAAGCAAAGTTTCTTTTCATCCATGATGGTCATTTTGAAAGTGTAACCTAAGCAACCAATGAAATCGCTGTACGGAGAAAAATGAAAATAAGAGCTATACCTCATCTGAAGTATTCCTATTATATGGTCAGCCCAGACTATGTTTTTTTTTTTTAAGGTCGGGACTACAAAATATTTATTGTAAATAGATAACAGCTTGAATTATAAATGACACTGCGGCAACATCAGATCCAGCCAAACGAAACCTTTTACAATATATAAATATTTTGTGGGACATTCTGGAATGTAAAAACAATCCCAGTAGTTTCACAATTGTCAGCAATCTTGCTGAGAACGCACAAGTTTTCAATCATATAAATTGAACTCGCTTCCCACACGATTTAACTTTTTGTTTTGCAACAGTTCACAAAATATTCAACAATGAAATCCTTGGTAAGTATATGGTGTTCATTCAAATGGTGGAGTTTTTCTTTAAACGGTCAGTAGAGATGTATTTCTAAGTAGGCTGCAAACTATGGAACAAATTTCGAAGGGTGGCAATTTTTATTCAAAAGTTAGGTTAGGTTAGATTTTAAATATCGTCGCACTAGAGCTACACGAGGGCTATTGGCTACGGGCGTCGTATTTTAGGACCCCGTTCAAGTGACGAGCAGACACTTGAAGAGACACCCAACGCAACCGTTAAGGGCTACATCGTACGCAGAGTTAGGACTTTGAAGGATATTTAACTTGCACTACTTTGCACGGGGTATTATTCGTCGGACATTTTTAACTGCACGGGTCGTTTATAGGTAGGCAGTTATTTTTCCTTTCCCGGACCCGAACCTGGGACCATTCGCATGTTAGGCGAGTGCCTAACCGACCGGCTCCACAGCCCCATTCAAAAGTTATATTTTCATTAATGATTCAAACTATTATAATGGGCATATTTCACGTCATGAGTGGTAGCAGTTCTAGCTGTATGGCTTTCATTTTTGGTTCTTCTGGAATTACATTTGTTTTTAACAATACGCTATTTTCTCACTTTACTAAAACGAATGTTGTGTACAAACTTTTATTTTAGGGTAGATCGAAAGATATTCTCTGTTTGTGAATCGCGTTAAATTTTTGTCCCATAATTTTGTTTTCTTTCTCCACATAAAACAAAGCATATTATCTGAACCGAAGTTTTCCAACAGCATTTATGTTTTGTTAATGCTTTTCAAACTTGATACTAAACGAATAAAAACCGATCAAGTTTCATAAATAGCAGGAATAAAAACGAGTTGCATGTAAATAACTTAATAGAACTTTCTCTAAATAAAATCAGACGAAAAAACGGTCATCTAAAGAGTGAAATAAAAAAAAAACAATGAAATTTCAGAAAGTGCAAATTAATCTAAATCAATCTAACAGCCGTACTTTTACCCATACCCAATACCTTAATCTTAAATTTTATTGGTTGGGTGGTACCAGTATGTTTGCTTGATCAGAGACCGGCTTTTAAACCTTCGTCAATCAAGACAGACACAGACAAAATTTTTACTGATACAGAGAGAGAAAGTACACCCAGGGAGAAAGTGGGAATCAAACCAGCACCCGCTACAGCAAAAAAATTATTTTTAAATTTTATTAATCTTATTCAATTACAGATCTGCACTCTCATCTTCTTCGGCATGCTAGCCGTGTCTCTCGGCCAGTTCTTCTACGACCCCTACTGGTACCCGTACCCAGTACCTGGAGGTGACGAGTACGCTGCCAGCCTTGCGGGTGCTCCAGTCGCGTGGTACAACAGGGAGACCGGACCCTTCTACAGAGACACCAGGGCCGGGTCACTGGGAAATGCCAAGGTCGGACTGTATGAAAGAAACAACGGACCCTATGGGCCCTGGTATTGAATCTGAACATCGCTCGAAAGCAGGTTAGAATTTAGTATTGCTTGTTTATTTTGTTCCTCTAGTTCTAGTACATTATTTCTATTTAGTTCACGTGCAACTTCAAAATAACGCTCACGCTAGACGGTGTTGATTTACCTCTGCGTTTCTACTAGTAATCGAGCGATTCACAAGCCCACTATTCATTTGAGGCGCCAAATGGGACCGCCTTTTTACCCCGGCATGAAAAATAGCAGCCATTTGTCACTGTCAGTTGTGAGAGAGTGCCCGGTGTCTTCCCCGTGAACCGAATCCCCATCCATAGAACACAGATGTTTGGAACTCAACAATAGCACAGCATTGGGGTGAAAAGGATGTTGTACACTCTTAAAACAAACGCGAGCGATTTTAACTCAGTCTGAGTTAATTTTCACACATCCAGTCTTAAAAATGTACTTCTCTTAGAGGAGTGGATCCTTTGTGTGTTAAACCTCCGACAGGATCACTCCAAACGAGTGATTTTAACTCAGTCTGAGTTAATATTCACTTCTTTCCAGTTTCGAAAATGTCCTTCGCCCACTGGAGTGGATTTCACTCTTTTGTTTTAAGAGTGTATTGTATGTGTGATGATGTTCGTCTCTTTTGTTATTCCTAAGGGAATTGCACGTAAATTGTAGGAAGGATTTTCATAACAGTCTTTTCAAGATGTCTTTTGTCTAAACTATTGAGGCACACTAACATAATGTGGGCCACATTGTACAGGTCGCTAAGGGATGCCTCACCTTCTCATATTGCAATTTACCTGAACCCCCTACCCGGCAAACCACGGCCTCGGGGCATGAACCGTTTGCCCGCCGACGAAGTAAATTACACTCCGTGCCAACCTAACTTGGGTAAAACGAGTAAAATGGCAGAAGGAAAAGAGCGATTGGTCTGTTAGTTGGAAACTCTTGTAAGGTAATATTTACATACAAAATGATCTGAATACAATTTAAACAAAATACAATTTTCATTCTGATAAAATTTTCTCAAATTATATTCAAATCTACCTAGACCTTAACGAAATTAATGTTTTTTCTGGATGGATTCAAAAATAATTTATGGAAATCTTTACATCCGCGGAAGGATCTTTTTAATAGCATATTTCTATTTACCCAACTTAGGTTGGCGAGGAGTGTAGTATTTTTTTTTTAATTTAAAAATGGTAAACGTCCTTAATGGATACGTTTCATAGTTACATAAAATTGAATCAATATGATACCTTCACAAAATGAAGTTTTAGTACAGATTAAAATCATTTGAATAAAATTCAGAAAACGAGTTAATTTTATCCCACTCGGAATAGGAGATTACAGTTACTGTTACAAATACATTTGTCTTCGATAAGAATTTCAGTGAGTATTTGAGTTACAGAGGAAAGTAGTCTATTCTAGTTCGCTTAGAACTTCTTGTTTTTTCTTATTGAATAGTGGTTAATGCCATTATGTAAATGAAATGAACATCGTAAAAATAAAATGCGAGATCTATCTAGCCACTGTTTTTGCATTTCACAAGTAACGAATAACTAAAGTAGTTGATTGATATCACAAACAAGTTTCCTCTTTGTTAAGTAAATTCTTTTATTTTTAACTAATGCATTTTTGTTTGTAGTTTAGTCTGACTAATTTCTCTTTTGTACTTTTCCAGATACAAAATTAACGGATCAAAGTTCACAGATTTGAGTTGTTTATATGAAACTTCAAGGGATTGAAATTTTCTATTCGGACTGATTCAATTACAATTATGCCTTTATTGATACATTATCCGGGAGATGGTTAAGACGGCAGCTGTTAACACACTGTATTGAAATACGAACGTAAAGCAATAAAACTGTTGTAAAATTCAATTTTGTTAATTTTTTTTAATCAAGTAGTTTAAAAGGTGTCTTCCCCGTGAACCTAATCCTCATCAACCTAACTCCCTTAACAATAGCACAGCCATGGGATGGAAAAGGGGTTGTATATATGTCTCCTCTTACGACACGACTATTTAAAAATAGTGTCCGCAAAATCTAAGGGTCCGCTCTAGGCACGGCGTTACCATTGAGGGGATGTATGTGCTACATTGTACACGTCATTAAGAAATCTCCCCTTTTCATATTGCAATTTACCTGAGCCCTCTACCCTGCAAATCACACTACCCCAACGAGTTAGGCCCATGGAGATTAGGCTCACGGGGAATGAAACGCTTAAAATGTGAACAGTACTTCTACCAGCTTGTGGTATTAATAAATATTATATTGATAGATTATTTTAAAGAATGATACTTTATTAAAACAAGTTTCAAATTCAGATTTATGAAAGTTTTTATTTTGTCTTGTTAGCAGTTAGGTTCATACTAAACAAATATTTCAACTATATTCCCATTCTTTTGGGTAGACACTGATGTTTTCTATTATGACTGAAAAGGGTTTGTCAAGTATATATTTAAACTACACACACACACACACACAAAAAAAAACGTTTATTATTTTAATTTAATTTTTTAAAACATAGTTTTGAAAATATTAAACTCGTATTGCGGAGTACGTGCTCGTTTATTTAACGAGCACGTACTCCGCATATACTCGGTGGGTATTCAGTGGCATTGGGACTCGATCGCGGAACTTTCCGATTCCGAGAACGAGGCCATAAACACTAGGCTACCCACTGCCTCTAAAACAACGTTACTAGCGGCAAAATTGAAGATTATTTACAAAATAACTTCATCAGAACACTTGATACATATGCATTCATAAAAGAGAGTAGAATACCAATGTATAAAGATAAAGATATGAGACTTTGTAAACGAGATAGTAGAGAATGATATTCTGGAATATCTTTAATTGAATTTCGAAATTGGTATTCCAGACTTGCTATAATAACTCTGATTTCATGAAAGAAAGTTAAATATATGATTATTATCAACGTGGGATTGAATAGTAATCCAATTATTACTTTAATTTTACAGTTAAGGGTTGAAAGGATACTTATATAAATGTAAGTTAGTGTGACACTCTTTTATGATGTATGTAGCAGGAAATATTATGAAAATTGAGTTTCATAATGTTTAATTCAATTAAAAAAAATTCAGAGGATTTTTTTAATGTTAAATTAAGTTTTCAAATAAACGATTATAAATGGCCCATAATACAACTCCTTCATTGTTTTTTAAATATGTTTTTGAAAAGATAAATTATTTTCATTAATATTCGCATTTCGTCTTTATATTAGGTTTATAAATGACTACTAATTACAAATAAATTTTTTTAATTAATATTTTTAAAAAATGCAGTAAAATCGTGATTTCTATTTCAATAAAATTAAACATTAAAAATTTAATGTTAAGTTTTAAACATTTAATGTTACGTTTTTTTAAAAATTATGTTTCATTGTTTAAAAATACTAGTACTTAACTGCGGGCCATTTATAAGTGTTTATTGATAAAAATTGAGTTCGACATAATAAATATTATTTCTATAAATTCTTGCTACAAAATTTATGAAGTGAATTTATGAAAGAGTATTACAACTTATAGTTATATTGCATTTGAAGATTTGTTCTAAGGAGCGCTATTCATTGAGATGTTATGGATAAAGAATAATTTTACGTATAAGTATACGGGGTTAAGCCCGACGTGACCCTCCATATAACTTTGTTTACAAAGTAAGTCAAAAAAATAATTAGTAAAAATTAAAGTAAATAAGTGTAAAGCCAAAGGCTATATCATTGCTTAAATGCTAAAAACGTTTTATCAAATTTAGGTAAAAAATACTTGGGATTTGTTTAAATGCATACATTCTTCATTGTGTGATATAAAACAAATTAACGCAAACGACGGATTCCATAAAAAAATCTATATTTCAAGCAAAGATTAGATAGAAAGATAACCAACAAACATAGTAGTGCTCCTCCAATCTTCGAAGCAAATAGACACAAAAAATATTCTTTCTGGAATTTTAACTTATTTAATTCTCACGAGAATGATGGGCATTACAATATGTGAAAAATTTCAACTATCTATTTATTATTAAGTCGAATTAACAATTTTTTTTATATTTGTTACAACGAAAAAATATACCATATATAAAAAAATCTAGTAACAGCATTGTTCTGACTCCCAACTTAAGTAAAATTTAAAAACAATATTAATGGCACCCGTGATTTGTCTTTCGGAACAAAAACGTGTTTGAATCAAGAAGCGTTTCCCTGCTTCAATTTGGCAACGTTTTATGTAGATTTCGGTTCATATTTTATTTAGGAAAATCGTTAAAAATTTTTTTTATGGAAATGCTTTTCATCATCCTATATGCAGAATGGTAGCGAATCTTAAAAAAAAAAGATTTTTTAAAAATTAATGTATCTCTATTGCTTTTTATCTTCAAAAATAGAAGTTTAACGACGCAGGCCTGCCGGCCTCGTCACTTGACCTCAGTTTCAAATTACGAGGCCTATCTTTAATTTCCTTCGTTTTGTCCTGGTTCGACGTTAATTCCAGCCATAACAAACTGGTTTTTATATGGTTTTTTTTTTGAAAATAATGGACAAATCGCACATGGTGGGCACAGCTTCTTTGTGGGGAGAAGACAATTTTGAATTAGCTGTTACTTACCAATACGCTTAACAGTTCTAATCTGTTCGAATTAGCTGCCGGTGGTTTGTTTGTGGGATATAAGAAAGCATTTAATGTAGCTGTACATCATCATAGGCCTGGCCGTTCCATTTGAATGTTAGTTAAAGTTTTGTCATCCCAACTCATCAACAGGTAGAAAGCAAAACAATTACAATAGTGATAGATAATATTAAGCCGCATAGTATAGCCCAATTGAATCTCACTTCCTCATTGGAACAATCAGACCAGAAAAGAGGGCAGGGTGCAGGAAGGAGATACTTTCTCTCAAAATTCTCAGAATAAAATGACGCCCGTTTTTCTAATGGTGAGAGTAACTTTCATTCTTCTATTTATGTTTATGTGTACAAAACGTGGAATGAATGAGTTAAAATTTGAAGAGTTAGTAGAACTTTATTATTAGTTAGCCTTCTTCATTAGTTAGTCGTTTTCATTACTTAGAATTACGTTATTAGTTAGTATTTTACATTAGTTTGTGTTTTTCATTTTTGGAACTGCGTTATTAGTTAGTCCTCTACATTAGTTGGTATAATTCATTAGTTAGTCTTCTTCGTTAGTAGAAGCTTGTTAAAACTAGTAGTATTTTAGTTTGTATGCTTGTGATGAATTATATTGAAATGTTAATGTCCTTTGTTTATGGTTTATGAAAATATTCGGGCAGCAAGATATATTCTATAATTATCGATATTTAAAATGCTACATTGTTTTAAAATGTTGTTTCTTTGCAAAATTATTAAAATTTAATAAAATATTTATCTAAATAAATTTTAACATTAAATATTTTGAAAAAAGTTAAGATTTTGTGAAGTAAATCAATGGCATTTATAGTGAAAAGAAGGCTATTTTTTTCATGAAAAAATTATAAACTGATGTGCCAGAAAAATTCTGTATAATTTATAGAGAAACTATATTTAATTTAATTATCGACAGTTAAAAAAAAAACTTTTTTCTCTATAAATTATAAGGAATTTTTCTGTCACAATAGCGTACAGTTATTTTTCGCGAAAACATCATTTTTTAAATGCTTCAAAGAATCAATTTGAGTAAGATTTTATGATATTTGTTAAATTACAATGCTGGTATATATACCAACCCTCCAACAGTTCCTACTATGCACTGGCTTGACGAGTGTGACTTCCAGCAATAGGACGATGTCCTCCTTCCTGTTCGACATTACCAAAGATGCGATGGACCTCCTGCCCTTTCTGAGGCAGACCCCTGCCAGATCCGGGGACGAAACTGTGGCAGCGACAGCCCTGAATAGGCTGAACAATATGCACACAAATATACGTAAGTTAAACCCTTCAAATTTTATTTTAGATTAAAAATTATCCGCATAGTACGAACAAGGCCTGATCTCGGAAAATTCAGACTATAGGCACAAAAAAATGTGGGGGCCCCTTTACGGAATTTTTTTTCATGATTGCCCATATTAGCCCTCGCGCCTCGCGACCGAGTAATTGCTTTGTCGCAGACGGATCAGTATTGGGCTCGCACCCAAAATGTTCCTGGATCAAAACCTGGCCTGGTCTTTTCCAGGAACCTCTTGCACAATACTGAACCGTCTGCGACTAAGTAATTACCCGGTCACGAGGGCTAGTATTGGATATTTTATTTTAGCAGGGAGAAACTTTTATTTTAACATTTTTCCCCCTGCTAAATTAACAGTTTCGCACGGTTAAAATTACAGTTTTCAGTTTTCTGCATTTTACATTTTATTTTTATCTTTTTGTAGATTAAAATAGTTAATTTTTTTTAAAAAATCATCTTAAAAATTTATAGTTATAAGAGTGTAGTTTCTTCAAAAATAGTTAAACAAAATACACTTTTACACATATTTTTGAAAGTGTAAATTTCCATAAAAAATACTTACATCTTGGGCCAAAGTTACCTTAATTCATTGTCAAAAGTTTCCCTGCGATCAATCATTAAATATAGCATAAAAACTGTTCAACTTAGACTAAAACAAATGGTGTACTAGTCATCCCAATAAATAAAAGTATAGTCTAGACAGTTTTATTTAGCTATTGTCATTCTTATTTTATATGATCCAGACAAAAATTGGAAGAAATATATTTTTGTTATTAAATTCTAATGACAAAATTGTGGTGTTGACAAAATTAGAAAGAAATATATTTTTTACTTGAAATGAAGGGCAATATTTCCACTTTTCCAAAAATGTAAAACAACTTAGTGTGGGATCCTTTTATGAAGATAGAAGATCCTTTTATGAAGAAACCCCTTTTTTGGTTTAGATGGCTGCAATAATATCAGGACCTTTTGTGATCAAAGCTGATTTTGAAAGAATATGAACATCTCTTCCATCAGTGCATTGCCAAATAAACCAATCACTTTTACCTAAATTCTCCATACTTTTGACCGCTTAACCCTGCAATGCATGAATTTCTTTTTTCTTAACGAAGAAATATATTTGTATCTTTAACACTCATACATTATGGGATAAATATTGAAAACAATTTAACTGCATTGGAATTTAAATAATTAATTTTTTTTATTTTTAAAAATTCCATACGGCAAAAACCACTTCAAAAGTTCCAATTTTGATGAGAATGACTAGTATAGAGAAAACTACGAAATATATTTTAAAATAGCCCTCTTGAACTATAATTATTTTTTCGTAACAATTTCTTTGTATTAGGCACTAATATTATCATACTTTGAATACTGCCAAAGACATAATTTCACAACAGTTAATAACTTCACTCTTTAATTTTAAATACACTTTTACTACTGTCATCTATGAGGGTTATTAGTAACTAAAATTTCAAAATGGAATGTAATAGATGAACAAAACACAGATTTGTCGAGAGGGAGCTCTACTTTAATAGAATAAAGTGGATTTTGTTACTTGTTGCCATATGGCAACAGTATGCATTAGAGGGTGAAAACTGTTTTGCTTATTTTACGGTTTTGAATTGTTTATTTAACTCGTTCACAGTTAAAAGAAAACCTTTTCGTCCACAACTTGTTAAACTTCAACAAGGCTACTTCTTTTGGCTTCAATCTATCGAGAGTAAATCTATTAGGTGGACAAGTTTGTATGAAGCTTTATTTGTAACTTAAAGATTGTGGGTT
The DNA here is from genome assembly GCA_023701765.1 of Hylyphantes graminicola. NCBI lineage: Eukaryota > Metazoa > Arthropoda > Arachnida > Araneae > Linyphiidae > Hylyphantes > Hylyphantes graminicola. Next base: position 34,456,157 of record CM043121.1, read on the forward strand.
CGAATAGTGCCTGACTCAAAACCTTTTCTCAATTTTAAAATATGAATATTCAAGGGATAAAACCTTATTTTGACCAGAATTTACTGTATTTAAAAAGTTTTGTGAATTTCTGGCAACTCAGCAGCTACTTTAAAGAAATTATACCAAAATTAGAGTTTTAAAGTTTTAGAAGAAAAAAAAATACTCTGCTTTACTGGTGATTAATGTGCTGCAGTCATCTTGTGCTGGCAATTTACATTTGATGTGAAATTCATTGAGCTCTACAGACGAAAAATGATTGCTTCGGTAGCAGAAATTGGATGAACCTATTTTCTCTGTCTAAACGCTATTTTAGTAAAATGTTCATGTGACTCTCCATGATAACATAATGTGACGTAAAAACTAATAATTACTTTTTACAGCATAGCACTGTAACGTGAAAAGTAACTTGCATTTTACAGTGATAAGTTTACAGTTTTACCGTTATGTCAATATACAATGTAGTTTTCGAACAAGACGTACAACTCTTCACTGTGAAAAAAAATCTGTAACCATTACAGAAAAAAAATTTGTAAAAAACTTTTCCTAGAAAATTTCTAGTAAATAATTACTAAAAATAGTGCTGTAAAAACACATAATATAATTTTGTCAGCATTACATGTATATATCATGTAGATTTACAGGACTATTTTATGTATCCCACACAAGTAATGTTTCAGTAACTATACAAGATACCACATTTTCCGTGCAATTGCAAAGAAAAACAAAATGTCTACTTTCCTACTACGTGGGATCGAACCCCGGTCTCCCGCATGACAAGCGGGGGTACTGACCACTATAATATTGAGGAATAGCAGACAGCCGAAACCCGGGATCGAACCAGAAACCTTTAGATGATCAGTCTGACGCTTTCCCAACTGTGCTATTTCGGCACATAGATCGCTAGGAAATTAGAACTTAAATTCATTTGAAACAACCAACTAAAGTATAAATTTAAAATGGCGATTGGCTAATTGAATCACGATCGATTAGTTTAGGTTAGGTTTGAATTATCCTCGCACTAGAGCTACACGAGGGCTATCCAAATCAAAATCGAGGCTAAAATACTAGAAATTATTTTGTATCTTCAGAAATGAAGATTTCTGTTCAGAATTACAAAAACTTTTTTTTTGTAAAATTGGTTATTTCTGTAACATTACTAAAAAAAATTCTGTATGTTTACAGTATTTTTTTCTCAGTGTTGGTCAAATAAGTATTAAATGTCAATTTATAACAATGCAAATATTGTTATAATTCAAAGTTTTTACAAATCTGTTTTTCTATTATAGGAGGATCTGGTGATAGATACAATATACTGCGGTCTGCTGAAAACAGAGAAAGTAAAGGTCTGATGGACAGACTGACGGAATCTCTTAAGCCTCTGCTAAATCCACTGAAAATCGTCACCACACATGTTGCGGGAAACAATTCAAGACTTGCAGCGGCTTTGAAAAAGGAGGAAAAGGACTGAAGTACATAGTTCAAAAGTTATTTACGTTTGACATTAATTTTAAAGTTTTTGATTTCTTGTTTTTAAAGTTTTGTATTTAAATTTTAATTAAAGAAATTCTAAAATGTTTTATGTTTATGTGTCAAAAGTTTTTATGGTGCAGTATGATAACAATAAATGTATCACAAAATACCGAGCAAAGTGAAAAGAGGTCGATAAAAATACATAGTTTGACGTCACTTTAAAAATCGCTTGGTAGGTAGACAAATTAATATTTTCTGGCTGTGTATTTCCAGCCTACCGTGAGGACCTTAAACCCAGCCAATTACGCCTCGTAATTTAGAACCGTGTATAAGGGACGATGTAGACACTTGAGTGGGAACCCAACTAAATTTAGAACGACATCGTATGGTAATGCAATCAGGATTTTTGACTAAAGAGATTTAATGAGACCGTATATCGCAGTGTACTAGGGCATCCCAGTGATTTTTGACTTATTTTTCACTCTAGCACTAATACGTCAATAGTACACTCTTAAAACAAACGAGCGATTTTAATTCAGTCTGAGTTAATTTTCACACTTTTCGATGCCGAAAATGCGCCTCTCCTATAGGAGTGGTTTCACTCTTTCGTTTCAGTTAAACGTCCAACAATATTAATATAAACGAGCGATTTTAAGGCGATTAAGAGCGAATTAGGGCGATTACGAGTGATTTAAGAGCTAATTTCACTCCCTTTCAGTGTCGAAAATGCACTTCTCCTATAGGAGTGGATTTCACTCTTTTGTTTTAAGAGTGTATGGCTAGGACTAGGCCAGGGACAGAACCAAGGTCCAAGAACCCTCTGGGTGAGAGGCGATGATTAGTATCTGGGAGGCTTTTTAGAGCCTGAATAATTCACTTAAAAAAAATCTTAATCAGTTGAAGGGTTGAGTATCCAATTTCCTAGATTTCCCTCTGCATACTTTAACATGCAAAAGTATCTCATATGATCTTGATATCAATTATGAGCTCATTATGAGCAATATAAGACTGAAACTGGACCAGCCCAAACCCACTCTTCCTCTAAACAGATGCCTAAAAATTCCATAAAAAATATCTTCAAGTTCAAGTGAAATAACATATTAAATGATCGCAATTCTCAATCTTTCCATTTTTAAATATATGTCCATTTTGGTTTTGAGGGGTTGAGCTCATATGATCTCGATATCAATAGTGAGCTCAATATGAGCAATATAAGACTGCAACTGATCCGCCAAACCCCACTTTTCTTCTAAACAGAAACTTAAAAATTCGTAAAAAATCTTCAAGTTCAAGTAAAATAATATATATTATCTAACCGCAATTCTCAAGCTTTAAATATATATCCATTTTTGTTTCGTAAATGGCCATCTGCAGAACGAAAAAAAAGTTCAAAAAAATGTCCTTCAACATCCTACTAAGAACTATACCTTCGTTATGTCACTTATACATTGTCCGAATTCACAAGAGACGGCGGATGGCGTGATAGATGTAACAAGGAAACGTATGGAATACGGAATATGTGCAGATTTATTCCAAGATGCGATGGTACGGAAAGGTGATTTGCGACCTCAAGAATCGCCCCTCGTAAATCTGAATCTCAGTAGTGAGAAAAGGCCAGTGTCCAATGCTGATAACGTAGGGCATCGGCCATTTTGTTAATAGAAATAAAGAGTGGGAATAAGTCAGCAAAGTATTGCCAAAGAAATGAGAATCTGTTAATTTTTCCGAAAGAATTTTTTTTTTTAAAAATTCTTAAAGAAATAAGTATAAGCTGGTATCCCCCCTTTGTTGGAAGTATGCCGAATATGAATCTAATTCCATGTAACTGTAGTGTAAGTCACAATTTAAGGGGTGTTTATAAGCGTTTTAAATTAAAAAAATCAAATTAAATCAATCAAGTTACATTATTTAGTTTTAATAAGTATATATCATCGATTCGGTTAATTCGTTTTCATTTCATGTCAAAAGTTGTAGTTATAATCACTTTTTGCACACATTACTTACACTACAGAAAGGGTAAGTTTGCATATAATTAGCCAAATATATTGAAAATAATCTCGTTGTCTCCTTTTAGGACTCTGTAAATGGTACGACTATGAAAAAGTGAAAATAAACGTTACTATTTCTTAAAATAAATTTTGAAGTCTTGGTTCACAACAACCCATAAGCCTTGAAGAAATGGTGATAAAAAAGTTAAAAAGACACTCTCAAAACTTTTTGAGAAATCACAGTATTAGTAAAATGAGATGTATAACTACCTTTAAATCTGCGTATTTATTTATTAATCGGTAATTAAAAGCCTTGTTGGCAAAGACACCTCTAATTTGTTAAAAACACTCTAAGATTGAAATATGTATGAATGTGGTGAAAATATAATAACGAGAAAATCAAAATAAAATAGTTCGATCATAAAAAAAGGACTTGGAACTGATTTCTCAGAAGTATTCTTGAAACAATCTTACATTGGGAATGGCCATATTTAATGGTGCTCAAAAATATTATTGAGTTTTTGCCACGATAAGCTAATCTTTGTAGATTTTACTTAACCTTTTAGCAATTTTGTACATCGATTTCTATGGAGATTGGAGATTCGTCCTTAGTTAAACTGTCTAGACTTTTCTAGAGATATAGTTCTAGATATACTTTTCTACACAATGTGAATCTTCAAGTACAACTTACCACAAAATTTTAATAAAAATGAATATTCTGTTGGTTGTGCAATGTCTGGTTTTTCTCTAGGTAGATAATATGTTTTTATCTTCTAGAATATATGAATAAATGTGATTTTTTATACATATTGCAAACTGACGTAATTATATTAACTGTTACTTTGGATAAATTATTTTTCTAATGTCATTTCTTAATAACTTTGCCAAAATTATATCAGCAATTGTTTGACCAACGGCAGAGAAGGCCAATAGCACATAAATTTAAAAGATGTTAAGGGTTTCAAGTCTTAAAAAATAAATTATTTGTTGTGCTACGAATGCACAAACAAGTTTTTATATTTTAATTTTTGTTACTAATAGTCCGTTCTAACAGGTTTTAAAAAGCAAAATGCATCTAAACTTCACTTCTAAAGAAAAAAAAATTCGCTTATTTAAATTTCGTTAATTCTCGTGATACGTCAATTTGTATACAAATAAATTGCCGATGAGTGCAGTCAATTAATGAAAAGGGATTTTCAAATATTCTTCTATCAAACTATTTGAGTTTTTGAAATTGAAAAATAACTATGTAGTAACAGGAACCTAAAAATACCCATATATTTAAACGAATGCCAGTTCTCTGAAGGTTAATAAAAAAAACAATCGTTTGAAATAGTTGGGTCTTGTAATTGTTAAAAAGGAGCACAGACAGAAATCCCCCCTACGACTGATTATTACTTACCCCTTACGTACTTTCAGGAAAAATTTGTTTAAGGTCCCATACCAGACGGCTAGACAGACTGAGATATGACATACTCGTCCTTGGTACTCTTGGTGGTCCGTAAAATAGATAGGAACAAAAGCTGATAGAGACACATGGTGTTGCAAGCATAGAGTTAGGATGAAGATTGAGATGCTTGGCGAGAAACAAAGTGAAAGTCGCCAAGCCAACCCTAGTAAGCCCAAATAAACCGCTCACTCAATGTTAGTTCGTGCCAAAATGCATAAGTTTACTCGTTAACCCTCTAATGCATGAATTTTTTTCATCCCTTAAAAAATATATATGTATCTTTAACACTCATACATTATGGGAAAAATATTGAAAAAAAATTTAACTGCATTAGAATTTAAATAATTTCAATTTTTTAATTTTTTTTCCATATGAAAAAAACCAACTACAAAATTTCCATATTGATAAGAATGACTAGAAAACTGCTAAATATTTTTCAATATAACCCTCTTTAACTATAATTAATTTTGCAAAACAACTTATTTGTAATTTAGTACTAATAATATTATACTTTGAATACTTCCAAAAACTTAATTTCACAACAGTTAATAACAACACCCTTTAATTTAAAATGCACTTTTACTACTGTCACCTATGAGGATTATTAGTAACTAAAACTTCAAAATGGAATGTAATAGATGAAAAATAAAACACAAATTTGTCGAGAAGGAGCTCGACTTTATTAGAATAAGGTGGATTATGTTTCTTTTTGCCAAACGGCAACAGTATGCATTAGAGGGTTAAAAAGCGTTAATTAAAAAAAATCCTATTTATGCAGTTTCAGAATGCAGCATGAGATCTGAATTTATACAAGGTGGTGGTGATTAACTTCTCTGGTAAGAAAAACGCGTTTTAATATAGTTTTAAGTTTGGAGTAAAAAAGCCAACTACACTCTTAAACGAACGAGCGATTTTAACTCAGTCTGATTAATTTTCACTCCTCCAGTCTGGAAAATGCACTTCTTCTTTTGGAGTGGATCCTTTGTGTGTTAAACATCCGACAGGATCACTCCAAACGAGTGATTTTAACTCAGTCTGAGTTAATATTCATTCCTTTCCAGTGTCGGAAATGCACTTCTCCTACTGGAGTGGATTTCACTCTTTTGTTTTAAGAGTGTAGCAGCCAACTAGCGCCAAATACATCGCTGAGAGCGTTTGTGTGTTTTGGGCTTACTACAAATCGATTGATGGTTTCACTAGACAAACCTGTTTTTACAATGGTTTTTGCCTTGCAGCATTTTCATAATTTTTTTTTAACTCTATGGTTGCAAGTAAGCTGGGGGGATTGACACACCAGCACTCTTGCAGCAGATAGTGATATATGTGAAACATTGGCTTGGCAGAGGCTCATCCCAGTGAATAATTGACAATATTCTATCTTGTGACTTTCACGTGACCCTTGAACTAAGGGGTCGGTTAAGCTTTTACTGCACTTTGTAGATTATGGAATTTCGAATGTGTGTCTGGTAAACGGATTTTTTTACAGAACCGAACTGCATCGTTGTTAGATTCTAGCCAAGTTTTGAAAAATTAGTTTAATTGAATTTTTTTGATTAATTCAAATCAAAATTTATAATTTCTTCGAAATTCGAAACAAATAAACCTAACACGTAAATGGAAACACGTAATGGATCTGAACTGTTCTTTTCTTATTTTAGAACTTAACTCTGTAAAATGTAGAGGAGAAGAGGGTATTATGGAATAGTTGGGGAATATATAATACCGAAGTTTCAGCCATCTCTCGTGCTGAAATTACGTGGGAACGCCATGAAAGACCTAAGAAATCCCTTATGATGCCAAGTGCATAGAAAGTTAACTTCTTGTTGCTGCCCATCATACATTCGTTGTAAAGTTACAGGGTAGATACTTATATATTCCGGCTTGTGTGCTTGATCAGAGACCCGCTTATATAAGCCTTCGTCAAGTAAGACAGACACAGAAAGAGTTTTTACAGTCACAGAGAAAGGAAGTACACCTAGGAAGAAGGCGGGAATCGAGCCCGCACCCGTTACAGCGCGCAGACTGCTAGCCTGCGATGTTAACCACAGGGTAGATAATTATATATTCCGGCTTGTGTGCTTGATCAGAGACCCGCTTATACAAGCCTTCGTCAAGTAAGACAGACACAGAAAGAGTTTTCACTGTCAAAGAGAAAGGAAATTACACCCAGGGTGAAGGTGGGAATCGAAACCCGCATTCGGTACAGCGCCGTCGCTGTAAAACTAAAACAAAGTGTGTTTTCGTATTTTCGAAAGTTTTTTGACGGAAAGTGCTTAAACATTTTTTTTTATAACAACGTTAAAAAAAGTTAACTTTTTTTATATATCATATTCATACATAAATCGTTGCGAAAATGACACTTTACGTGCTTACGTCACTGATAGTGCCGAAAATGGGACTTTCAGCACTAGTGCAGTAAAGTAAATAAGAGTATCTGATTGGTAGAAAAACAAAATGATGTCATGAATATCTCCATGGAAACTAAATGGTCATAAAACTCACTTATTTCTATTTATTCATTACTTTTGCATTTTTTAATATCTCCATCGAAACTACAAGTGCCAGAAAAATTATAAAAGGAAATTAAATAAGACAAAAGTAAGAACACAATTTTTACGCTTTTGCACGTTATTATAAAAAATATTGTAAGTAAGCACGTGCCAAATAGTACTGTATTAAGCTCTTGTCATTATTTCACTCGATCTACGGTCACGTGAAATAATAGCCACTCGCTTAAGAAAGCGTTATTTTCGGCACTAGTTGCTTAAATAACTATAATCTATAAGTAATCATGAGACTTTAATTTTGTTGTTAAGAGTAATGTGCATCAAAAGACCAGTAGCTTTTTTTTATACGGTAGGCTTTTTTTTTTAGCTGAGAGAGAAGATTATGCTTATGATTTTAGTAAATAGATTTAAAAGCAAAACTATTTGAGAGTAGAATTTCAAATATTGTGTTTGAATTAAAATTAACTATGTTTCTGTGAAGTATAATTAATAAAATGGTATAAAGTATAAAATATAAATGGTATTCAATAATACCCTCCTCTCTTCTATATAAATTGGTAAATAAATTTATCTTTTGAACTTTGAAGGAAATTAGAGAAAAATTCAATAAGATCAATGTTTTATAGTTCGTTTCCTGATTTCTGTAACTATACATATTTTTAAAGCTACAAAACCAAAGGGTGTCACGAAAAAAAAAACCTTCTTGTCCAAAAATCAATGAACAATACATTTTTGTTGTTGACATGGTATTACTTGTCAGAAAGATATCGAATCATTGATATTATATGTTTTTAGTTTCCATGTGATATTGTGCGTGAGTAGAGAGTACAACTATTTGCTTACATTATCATCGAATTTCAAATCCTATCTTTTAGATGTAAATTCAAGGTTTTCTGTAGATAGTAAAATAGTGGGCTTAAATGTGGGTACAACATGAAATCACAAAGATTGATTTCAAATCCTATTTTTTAAAGATGCAATGTCAAGGTTTTATGTGCATAGTAACATATTGGGATGATATGTAGGCACAATGTGAAATCACGAAGATTGTTTTCAAATCCTATTCTTTAAAGATGCAAAGTCAAGGTTTTCTGTAGATAGTAAAATATTGGCTTTTGTGTGAGTACAATGTGAAAACACGAAGATTGACACACACACACACAAAGTGGCTGCCATTTAGTAGTCAAAATATGAGTTCTAGCATGTAAGATTTTTACTTGTGTGTCGAATATTTACAATTTTTAAATCAGCCTGACATTTTTTTTTTGAGACCCTGCTATGGTTCCAGATTGATTTTCACTTACGAAGCACCAGCATAAGTGCAAATCGCATCTGAATGGCCATAGGGGTCTCAGAAAGAGTTCAGGTTACTTTTGTAGACGCTCCCAGAGAGAGAATGAGAAAGTATTGTAAAACGTGGGACGTGTTTAGATTTTAAAACAAATAACGAGTGGAAAAACCTCTCCAGTCAAGATTATTCTATGTCAGGGATTATGAATGGAAAACCCCCTTCCAGCCAACACAGGTGCAAAGCAAGAGAAAACCACACTATCTTTCGAAATGATCTACTTAAAAAAATGATGTTCACGAGACTTTGTGCATAGGTCATTGGTGACCTAGGATTGGTTAAGATTCCCGCCTCTTTGGGGGGGGGGGGGGGAGTAGGTTAAATATGGAACTTAAGAGAAGAAAAAACCACTGGTATATGATTTGTAGAAGGGTTTTTGTCGAATTATTACGTGCAAGGTCATTTTTTGTGGTATATAAATCTCATTATAAGGTATTTCATAAGGACTCACATGGTTGAATTGGGAGTTACCTTGGCAATTAAATTAACTTAGGTGTCGGCTCGTCACTTGACTATGGTTCAAAAGTACGATGACCAACACCAATTGCCCTCGTGTAGCTCTAGTGCTACGATAATTCATATTAACCAAAGCAATTAAAATGCAGTAGAGGATTTTATACTCTTCCTCTTGCTACTTTGGAAGATTTCCCTTCCAATACTCTAGATACTGGACACTATTTTCAGCTTTGTGATGAAATATAATGTATTCTAAATTTTATAAAATCAAAAAATATTGATGGGCATGTTCTTATTTGATGGGTATCTTAAAAAATAAAAACCCAGTTCTCTTGAAACTCGACAACGTTTAAGTAAACATTTCTTAATTGTCATTTGCCAGCCTACCCGAAAAGTAATGGTGGCCTACTTTCTATATCCTTTCCACAACAGGCGTTTCCAGAGGGTGGTACTCGGTTTTATATTTATTTAAATTCTTCTTAAAATCAAATAATATTGAAAACAAATTTACGTGTGTCGAAATTTGATCACATTTTCAACATTAAAAGAATTGTGAAAGACAAAATTAATTATTTTTAATTTATGTGAGATAAATAGTAAAGATTATTACAAAAATCTTAAAACACAAGTCTACGCTACTTAAAAAATGGCTATTAAAATAAAATTTGTTAAATTCTATTTCCCCTAGCATAGCAAGCCTGATACCCGTTCCCCTAACAGCATTAAAATAATTACAAAATAATTGAAATTCAAATAAATTGAGTGTAAGGTTAACAAAATATTTTATTCATTGAGGTTTTTCCTGGTTCTTCTTTCGTTTTTAGAGAAAAAAGGTTATTTAAGAATATATTTTTTTCTTGTAGTATAACTAGGAACTAAGAAATTAAATTATTGTAGTATATAAGGATAATCAATTTTATAGTTTAAGAAATTGAAAAAAAAAATTGAATACAGATATTGATCTTCGGCATTCTAAAGTAGTAAAGATGGAAGGTCCAATAAGCTCATTTAAAGATATGATATTCCAACCAATTGTTACAGTAAACATACACATCACTAAAGCATACTAGGTATACTTCGAGGTGCAAGGCTAGGGTCATGTGTCCATGTCTACCTTCGCCAAATATCGCCATTCTTCCTCCAAGACGTTACCGAAAGCATTTTCACCGGTCACTGACTGGTCTTGTGTTCACATACAAACACAGGATTTTCAGTGGAGCTTACATATATATCACGTGTTCACCCCAAACAAATCACTTCTTATTGTTTGGAAACGTTTGATGATCGGAAAATGTTTTCGGTTTAAATATCGGTTAAAATGTTTTGCAACTTAATACTCTAAAATTAAAGACACGTCACTAATTTTGACAGAAACTAAACCAGATCCCATTGTAGTTTGAGACAGAAAGTTTCGTTTGATCATATAAATTACCAACTGTCTACCTGTTGTTATGTCTATTTATTTTTATTGTGACAGGACAATTTAAGACTTTTCAAAGGCGGAAAGTCACAAAACCGCTAAGGACGCTTTGGTGACATTGTGAAACACATGTTTTATGTGGCCCTCTTAGACCGGAAGTTGCCCTTTTTTGCTTCACAACACTGTTTTTGTGTTTCTTTTTTCTTTTAAACATTTAACTTACACCTAAACCGACATTAAGTTTGCAGTAGACAAATGTTCTAAGAGAAAAAGGGTAAATAGTTCTCATTTTCGAGTGCGAGAATCGAATAAAAAAAGTTGTTCCACATTCAATAACAATTTTATTTGTTATTTCAAGACATAATTTTATTATTTTTATTACTTTAGCTTCAGTTAGAGTGTAATTTTAATTATTTTTTCCTTCGATTTTGACGTAACAGGGCGCATGAATATCAGGGTCAAAGGAGCAACCAATGAGAGCAGGCGAAATTTCGGCGCCAGCTGCGTTGTTTACGCTTTTTCCTCCGCGCAGTAGGTACATTTCTCTGCTGTAAACTTAAGGTCGATTTTTGTATAGCTAATACGTTTTTTAAGACTTTTCGGTAAGAGATGTTTCACAAAAACTAACATGTTTCTATAAACATTTTTTTTAAATGATAAGATCCTATTACCGACTAAAGCACACCTTTAGAAGAACTCGTCGTTTAACATTAAATAATCCCCCATTCATCATATATATTTTACAGAAACTAGTATAGAGATTACTTTTCCATTACATTAATTTACAAATAGTTCGCGGTTTTGTACACTGTAAAAACAAGGGAGTATTATTACACTTGTTTTGGGTTTATGAAATGCTATATGAGGTGTTAATATATACGACTTTTGGTGTCAGCACCAACATAGGTGTTATCATTCACTCAAAATGGTTTTTATTTAAACTTAAGACAAAATTGGTGTTAACATACACCAAGAATGTAGAATTTCGACAGCATTTTGAAAACGGAAAAACCAAATTTGGTGTTACAAATCGAGCCAATCTAGCAATTCTTTGGTTGTAACGAGAAAATTAGAGCTTTGTTTTGATAATTTATTCGTGATGTGCATGGTTGAGTCTTATTTTAAAAATTGCTGGATATAAAACTTATTTCAGCGTACAGTTATTACTTTTAAATGATTGACGTGTTTGCATTCAGTTTAGCCCTAAACAACAGCATGAGTTTGATTTTTGATGATGGTCAATCGTGTTTGTATTTGCCGAAAATTCAAAGTAAGTGGAACAATTATATTTATTCTTTATATAGATAACTAAATTACTACCGAATAATTTAACCAAAACTTCAAAATTAGCGATTCTGGTTAAAACGCGAAAATTAGGGTAATGTTTTTATCTTTGTGCGCTAGTATATATGATTAAAAAATATTGAAATGAAAAGTATAATTACAGTATTTTCCCATAAGTCATTTAGCTTATTGATATCTGAATTATTTCAGTGATTAACTTTTCGATAATGAAATCATCATTACACTTTCATAAATGATATTTTATTTACGTTTTGTTTGAAAAAACTATTTTACTATACTCTAAAATAAAAATAAAAACTATTTACTGTAAAATAGTTAAACAGAGTTTAATTGCACAAGTTTATAGCTATATAGATAGTTGAGTAACAAATTAAACAATATCTGGCCACCCTATTGATATCTTTAGTTTGCGTTAAATAGTCCTAAACATTAATTTTGTTTGAGTTATGTTTTTGTATAATACGTGTACATTTTCATTTTATCTTTTGCAGCATGGATAAAGGTATCCTCGTTGAGTTCAACACAAGTCGCAAATCAACTCAAGTTACAAAATTAGCTATTTTTAACATTACAAATATGTCTTGTATGTGTCAAATATGTCTGTTGTTCAGGATTTGTAGGAAATCAGTTCACACCAAAAAGTGTTTTTAAAAAATAACCATATATCCTTTTGATTCTGAAATTAGTACCAGAACACCCTGTTAGGTGTTTAAGTACACCAAATCAACGGTGGCGTTTCATCACACCAAAAATGGTGGCAACAGAGTAGCCACCAAATGTGGTGTTTCTACACACCAGTCAATTATCGGTGTTTCATTACACCGATTACTGGTGGTGTTTCCTTACACCACTTTTGGTGGCTACTTTGTTGCCACCATTTTTGGCGTGAAGTTACACCAAAATTATTTACAATGTAGGAACCCTTTTACCTCGCATATTTAAACATTATTTTCAAGAGATTTTTTTGTATTTCTTTTATTTGATTTCATTGTTTCGCCCAAGCAGAAAAAAAATGAGTATCATGTTCATTAAAGGATAGTTATATTCGTCTGCAACGGTGAGAAAAAAAATTACCGAAAATGGTGTTTATTTACATAAATATTCAGTCAGCCAAACTTACTGTCACAAAACAAACTGTCTTTTATACTTTTTTAATGTGTCTGCGAATCCGTACTATGAGTATTAAAATAGTGGGCAGTTATGTGACAAAGAGTTAAGTAAAGTTGGCTATTCGTTCTTTACTTCTTGTAATAGTGGTGTTTCTAAAATATATACTTTTATGGTTTTCTTTCTACCAATAAAATAGCTTATATAAATTATAATTATGATGATACTAGGTCTAGGCAACAATGTATATGTATGTATGATAGAGGAACTACACATGTATAGTCGAATAAAATAAATGATTTAATAACTTTCGCTAAATAATTTAACCGTAATATTTCTATTTCATGTAACTTATCCCTTTAAGACCGGCGGCGGTCAGGCGGCTCTGATTTAAAATTATAAGACTAGATTTGGAGTATTATTGAACAAAATGCGTTAAACAACATCAATGCCAGCAACTCCTTTAAAACAAAGTCATTTTTTGTACAAATAACGAATGGTACAAGTTAGCAGCTTCGGTATCGATATTTTTGAAGGGCTTGAACTGAACATTCTCTTTCATACCCGCACGATCGTATAAGCCCGGTAGGAAAGGGTTAAAGAAAACAGCAGAAATAAAAGGAATTAAATAATAATAAATGTAGGAAACAATACTAACCTTTTTTTTTTTTAAAGTGTCAGCAATGTCACCAATTGCTATACAACTGTAGGTGGGTTGTACCCACGTCAGCGAAAGAATTCGAAAGAGGTCGTCTTGTGGAAAATTTGGGTTCTTTCATTTATGTTGTAATTACCTTTTTTGTTCTCAGGCGCGTCTATTTTGTCCTTGAAACGCGACTTTTTTTTAGTGTTTCGGGTAGATAACCCTGTGGGGTTTATTAATGAAATACCATGAAATATGAGAGTTATTCTTTTGCGTAACTTCAGCTGACGGTCAGATCTGATGGCGAAATCTGTACAAACATTGAAAAACCCTGAGTTTGGGTTTTGGCTGATGTTAGAAGACAATTAAAATTATAGGGATGTGCAACACTACTTTCAATTACCACTCAATAAATCAATCCATTTAAAGGTAATTAAGGGGCCCGGACGGCCGAGTGGTTAACATCGCAGGCCAGCAGTCTGCGAGCTGTAACGGGAGCGGGCTCGATTCCCGCCTTCGCCCTGGGTGTAATTCCTTTCTATGTGACTGTAAAAACTCTTTCATTGTCAGTCTTACTTGACGAAGGCTTATAAGCGGGTCTCTGATCAAGCACACAATCCGAAATATATAAGTATCTACCCAACCCTACCCTACCCTAAATGTAATTAAATGCCCTACTCGAAATATCGATAAGATTTTTAAATCTAAAAATTTCTATGTGGTAGGTACACTTTGCGTACGTGTATGTACGATTTTCTCATAAACCTTATCATGACATTCGACTAGTACTAAGAACTCGTGCACCAAATTTGAAGTCTGTAACTCTTTTTCGTTTTCCAGCAATTCTCCTAAAACCAAAAAAAATTCTCTGTCAGCCTTAAATTGCGAAGTAAAAATATATATTTATCATTCAATGGAACTATGAAATTTCAAGCATTCTTTTAGTTTCAAAAAGCTTCAAATATACCTTTAATAATTATTAAAAATATTATTTAAAAAATTAATTTAATAAGCTTAAATATTTGCTAAGATTAAAACACCTTTTGAACATTGTTTTCATTTATTTGTATTGCACAGAAATATGAGTGAAACATCAACTATCGGGTTGTGCAATATCAGACGAAATGCTAAAATTCATAAGTAAATTGACAGTTTTGTTCAGGTAATGATATTTTTGGCTGTACTCCTGTACTGTCATGGACCGATAAACTGCGGCACAAAATGTGTGTTCGGGGACATTTACAGTTCATTTGCCTAAACCTTTTTTTTTACAGAACTGTACATAATTATATAGTTGCTTTTTTTTAGCCATTCCTTTTTTCTCAAGTTGCGAGAGATGCTTACGAGGGTTTTAAAAACATTGTTTTTATGAAAACCAAGTGTCAAGGCTTACAGTGGCATTCAAAAAAGAAAAAATGAATACTATATAGTAATTAAAAAGGCATTTATTTACATCTTCTATCATGCTAATTAAGCACTGTTTTACATATAAAATAAAAACTTTTGTTTTAGGGTAACATTCATCATTATCTTCTTGAATGAAAAAACAACAGCATTTCATTATCAGCGGTAAGTAGCTATCAAAATTGGACAAGATGCGAGCTGCGGAAATGATTTTTTTCATCATATTATGGTAGTTAATTGTGCCTATTGTATTTCCTAAATTCAGCTTTACTTGAAGTTGCTATTTCAACTGAACCTAAGGTGTATGTGACTGTGTGCAATTTGTGTGTGTTAAGGTCACGAGTATCACACTAGACCTTGGACACAAGTTGCTGACCGTACGAAATTAATCGAGTAACTTCAAACAATCAAGACACTTTATATGTCTTCAAAACATTAATTTCCTGTTCGGAAACCAAACAAAGCCTGGTATTTAGAAAAAGTGTATAGATCTCATAAAGAGAAAGTATTTCCTTCTTTGTTGAAGAATTGCATCTCTTCGCTCCAGTGGTCTTGAAAAGGAACGATCTTTACAAACAAACAAAAGCAAGAAAAAAAAACCTTTTTGATTATTGTATGCCTTTCTTTATTTGTACGTAATAACATTGTGAATTATCCGAAAATATCGTGTAACTACACGATGTTTAATTTCGAATCACGCCTGCTCGAACACATTAATCTTAATTTGACGAAAAAAGCATCCAGCATTTACTGTTAATTTTTCTTTTACAACAGTTTTTTTTACCTGGTTGAAAATTATTTTTTTGTCTTTATATTTTTGTAAGGTTTAACTTAAAAGTGGTCTAACTATTCCCATTCATTCAGACACAGCGTTGGACACGTACATTTAAAACTGAAAATGAATTTTTTTAACACAAAAATGAATTAATTTTTATTGCAATAAAATAGATGTCAAGAGGAGTACAAATGAGAAAACCCATTAAAGTTATAAATTTAGATTGATATGGAAATAAATGCATCTATATTTACTATTTTTAGTTGCCGAATTGTTGCCCTTAAACCTACTGCCAGAGACAATTGTTCAATTCGGGTTAGAACCACTTCTCGTAATATTTTTTCAAAACAAGAAATAGCTTTCTAAATATGAAAATGTAAATAAAACCCTTAATTTTTTTTTATTATATTATCTATTATTTATATTGAAATAATTATTTATAATACAACAATAATTGATTTCAAAAAGTTAATGATTATTTATAAAAATATTAAATAGTATATCCTTTAAAAAAATGGTTGTTATACCACTTTTAAAAAAATAAGCCCTTCGGTCTTCGTTAGTTCTTTTTCACTTTCTTATCAACTCTTCTTTATTTCCAAACACGTCTGACAATGCCGTCCACTAGGTCACGTGACCAAATCCAGACGCGTCAAAGGTCAACGAAGAAAGTTTTTAGCGACGGGGGCGGGGCTTTTACCTATCTTGTAGTGCAATCCAGCCCATTTCCAGTCCCCGAAAAAGAGTATATAAAGGACTAAGATTGTCACCGAAACCACATTCTGAAAACCAATTATTTGTGACTTTTAGAATAGCTTGGAACAAAAAGAGCTTCAGCTCCGTACCAAAATGAACCAGCTCGTGGTGAGTAATGTGTTTGAGTATTGCAATTTTTAAAAAATTAAATTTTTTAAGAAGAAATAAATTTATAAAACTTCTAAATGGGGATATGATAATTTTTGAGGAATTTGAATTTTCTTCATATCGTTATTTTATTAAATACTTAGTTTGAAGTAAAATTTGGTTTTGATAATTTGTAGTTTTATAAATATATTTACAAATGAAATGAAATACAATTTATACATATATATTAATATTTTATATTCTATACTAAGTTTAAAAGTTCCTTTCTAATTGGCAAAACATTTTTCGGTAAAAGGTTAATTTTTTAATCTTTTTATGACTAAATATAAATCAATTTTAAAGTCATTTCGGCACATGCTTCTTTTTTAATTAAAATTTTCATTGCACTCTATTAGTATTAAAATGTGTACCAATTTGTTAAGATTTCTATGGTTTAAAGCAATAGCATTTTTTTTATTAAAGCACTACCATCATATTTATTATTAAAATCGTTTCCCACATAAAAGAAATATATATGGAAATGTTAAGCATGTACGACACCCTAATAAAAGAAATTACTTCTTTCAAAAGTTTCTTATAACTGTTATTATTTATGTTTGTACCATTCTTTTTTTGACTGTTTTTCTCTACATTACTAAATTTGCGAATTTCAACGTATCCTGTTAGGCTTCTTACTTTAACAAAACATGAAAAATTTCCACCAGAATTAACGAAAACTATTTAATAAAATAAAATTTAACATTATCTGAATGTCAGTAAGCAATATATATTATTTCAAATGTTGAAAATAATATTTCTCCTCTTCTGATTTAAAGTACTATAGACACTTATTTATTTGCTAAGGTTATTTTTATTTTGCGTTGGAAAACAAATACTTTTAAAATTGCTGTTAATTTAAGATTTATACCACTAAAATATTCACATGTTATTCTCCTGTGAAAAAATTATGATTATCCTATTTTTAAAAAATATTTTTCTCAAAAATTCATTTTAATAATCCCTATTTATTAAAATTCCCGCTAACTATCCCCTTTTGTCTTATAATTATAATTTATATTACTTCTAGAACTCAGATTACTTTTAGTACCGTCATTATGCTCTACGTGTGAACTCTTCAACACAAAAAAGTCTATATCTTAAAATCTCAGTCACTGTATTTCTAATTAAACAAGATTATATCAAACAAGATATCTATAATAATAAAAGAAAGAGTATGTCTGTGTGTATGTCTGTTTATCGCAAAAGACCTACTTGGACTGCTCTAAAAAATTCGAAATTTTTAATACCTACGTGTGCACCTGAGGCTTAGTTTTTTCATATTTGATTGCGATTTTTAATTAATATAATTAGTTTTAAAAAAACGTCATCCACGTGGGATTGCGGGACCATAACAGGGCTTGAAAATACATGGACCGGGCCGAAACGGGGGCTTGCCGCCATCCTCTATTAGTTTGATTGATTGAGTTTGGTTGAGATATGCGCTCTCCCTAAGGCTGCTTCATCCTCCATTAGTGTTAAAGCTGAAGTAAAAACATGTTGTCAAAGGACAAATGGAGAGACGGACGATGAAGCTTACATATAGACGGATACAAGTATAAAAGACAGGTGTCTGATGTCAAATCTTTCAAACAAAAAAGAACTTTTACTTTAGAACAAATACAACGAATTTGAAAGGGGTGAAAATTATAAAGTTAGCTGTTTTGCTCAGGGCCGGATTTAAAGTTTTGCCGCCTAGTTTTATGTAGTTTATGTTTAAGGCTTAATGTTAATTATTTGATTTCATTCTTAAAAATATTCGTATCCTCATAATAATTTTTTTTATGCCGAATGCCGATTGAATTGGTCGTAAAACTTTCCGCCCCCCCAAAAATTCGCCGCTCTAGGCTACAGCCTACTTAGCCTATTTAGAAATTCGGCTCTGGTTTTGCCTTCATTGTTCATTTGGAGAAAATGGTGTGCAGTTTGAAATTTTTTAATTGAATTTGAACGGTGTTAGCTCATTAAAGTCGATAAAGGTTAAGTAAATTCTTCAGAAAAATTTAACTATAGTTATCTGCACCAATTCGTTGTGCCCTGACGGTACTTATAAAGCCATATGTAAACGACCTTTGTATTACTTTTCAATGTTCGTTAGGCAAAATCGATGGTAGTGGGGATTTTATTAATGCAGTATTCGGTTTCAAAACATTAAGGACTAAAATGGTAATTCATATTGGTTGTTTGTCAACAAAATTTAGTTGTTGGGCAGTGCAATATAGTTATTATAAATAGAGATGATTAAAACGAAAACGAACTTTACATTAAGTGCATTTTATGTCCCAACTATTTTTTTTTTTAACAGTAATCTATTATTAACTGCATAGATAACTTAAACATTTTCAACGGAAAATAATTAAAACTAAATATTAATTCAACGCATAAAGTGTTAAAAAAATTAAATTCATAAAAAAAATTCTTGCCTTTCTATCATTTCAGATAGTTCTGTTCCTTGCCATCATCGCCGTGGCAAGCGCCGGCGGCGTCTATGGCGGAGGTCTAGGACATGGCGGATACGGTGGATACGGGGGCCACGGATACATCCAGAGAGGATACGGTGGAGGCTACGGCGGATACGGACACTACGGAGGCTACAACAGGGGAATCGGCTACGGACACGGAGGATATGGACATGGCGGATACGGAGGCTATGGACGAGTTTATGGATACAGACCGCAATACGGCTACGGCAAGAGTTATGGAGGATATGGCGGATACGGATCGTACGGAGGAGGAATTGGATACGGACATGGTGGATACGGAAAGGGTATTGGTCTGTACGGAGGAATTGGAATTCATTAAATGTTAATATTTTTGGTGAGTTTAAAAGTAGTGGTATTTTTTCTGTATCATATCAAATTGAAGTTAATGATTTCACATGTCAAATCTGAATTTTGAAAAATTAAGTAGTATAGTTTACGTTGGATACTGTTTAGTTTTCATGTGTAATATCATTTGTATTTAAATTTAGTGTCAATTCATTTATATTTAGTATATTATTTTATCTGTATTAAAAATCGCGCATTTATATAATATATTTCACGCCTTTATAAATACAAAATATTATTAAATATATATTTAATTCTTAAATCTTTAAAACTTTTTTATATATTTAAATATATGAGATTTCCTACGATAGATCTAGCTATGAAAGACAGGGAATTATTTACCAGGAACTATTATGGCATATTCGATTAATGAATGTCAGTCTCTAAAAGTATATTTCAAGATTTTAATAATGATAAAAATAATTTTTCAAAAACTTCTTCTAAAACATTCTGGCACCTAAACTTAATAAAATAAAAAAAATGTGTTATTAAAAAAAATAATAATCACAATGTTATTTTGAAAAACTAAATTTCTGGAATTTATTTTAAATATTTGTTAAGTTAAAGTAAAAAGTTTATTCGAAACTTAAGTTCCTCATTTGAATTTTCATCAGGTACTAACAATATATTACTTTTTTGCAGGAAAAACTCATCTGACGCCATCTTTTTTTCTCATGAAAGCTGAAAACTAAGTTGAATGGAAAAGAATGTTCATGCAAGCCATTTTGTACACTTTGTAAAGAAAGAAAATAAACGTTTTATTTTATATAAATTTTTGTTATAAATCAGTGCACCAATTTTTTAAAAATAAGAAGAAAGCAGAAAACTAAGTCTAATGGAATGAATGAATGTCGAAACAGCCATTTTGTATACTTTGTAAGAAAACAAATAAACGTTTTATTTAAATGTAATTGTGTTGTCAATTCACTGTACATTTTTTGTTTGTCTTTGAATTAAAATATATTCTTTTAACTATATTATGCATTGGATTATGCTAATACAGAAAGGTTTGAGATAAAATAAAAATAGTCAAATTTGTCAGTCAAAACCAAAAATCTATTATTTTCCGAAAAAATATTTATTAAAAATATAAATATCTATAAAAAAATAAAGTAGGTGAACGTAACAATGTAAGTTGTTCAATAGAAGTACTATTTTGTTTCAAAATAAAATTGTGAAATGACGCAAAAGTGGAAAGACATACATTTTGAGTAAAATTTAATGATACTAGATAATCTATATATTCAAATTTATAAACATACTTATTTTTTTAATCTTCTCTTAATTAAAAAAAATAATTCCAATAACGTAAATTGAGAAAAATATCTCTTTCAAATCCGAGTAAATCGATGTTTACAATTTGAAATGAAATAAATTATTCAAAATATGACGATCCAATGTTTTTAATTTGAGAAATAAGGACGTTCTCAGTCTTAAATTAAGTAACTTTTGATTCGTTTAAAAATAAAGAGTCAACCGGGTAGTTGGCCGAGTGGTTATTGTGCAGGATATGCTATAAAATTTTATCTCGAAGGCGCGATGGACTAGAAAATAGCAGGAAACACCACAAGTAAATGCGGATAATTACGGAACAACTCTTACCTTTGAAGCAAGGACGCATTTAAAAATTAGTATATGAGGCTTTTTTAACTCATTTTTTTCCCAAGTTATGTGGAATTTTAAGAAAATATTATCAGAGAAACTATTTTTTTTTCAATGAATTTTTTGATATAACAAAATGAGTTTTGAAAAATTCGACAAATTAAGATTAAATTGATGGTTAATTGAAATGTAGAAATATATTTGATTAAAATAAATTGATCAAAATTTTATATTTATAAAATTGTATTAATAAAGCAAATTAAATTATACAAGTCATTAAAATTATTATAAGTACAACATACACTGTTAAATAGTTTCGTGCAGTATTGCACTGGATTATTGTAACTTTTTAGCTGCTACTGCTGTTTGGAGCGTTGATTCATCACTTTTGCGATGCATTAAAAATATGGTTTTATCACAAAATTTTTAAATTTGGGCTACAAACAGTAGTGGCAGTTAGAGAATTCTAGGACTTTTCGGTGCAGTCTTGCGACAAATTTTTTAGCAGAATTTAAGAGAAGACAAGTTATTCATAAAAGGAACTTTACCAGTTAATTAGATTCCGCTCAAAACTTAAACCTTAAAAAAAATCTGAATTTTGGTTTAAGTAACTTGTACCCAGTAAAAAAAAACACTTTCTCTTACAGTATTTTCTGGGTGTTTCTTTTCGAATCGTAATAAAGAAATAGCGCTAGAGCGTATTATCATTTCCGCTGTGTTTAACCAAAAAAACTGTAGTTGCGCTCCAAAAATTACTTGAAATTGTTTCTGAAATGAATGAATTTCATAGAAAAGTTTCATGTTTGGATCCATTTAATATTGTTTTCTGAAGAAATGCGTGGGTATATAAGTATCTTGATTTGAAAATTATAGTACAACTTATTTCGGATAGTTTCACTAAAGAAGACGTGCTGGATATTTCGGAGTTGACAATGATTACTCTTAAAGTTGTAAGTATGAAAGATTTAAGTTTTTATTACAAGTAATTATCTAATTTTAAGCATAGAATTTCTACACATACATAGCAACGAAATAAAGCTTGAAATGCGTTCAAGAATTTAAGGTACAGTAACCATTCGCTATTACGCGCCTCGTTATAACGCGCATTCGGATATATCGCGCCTTGTATCATGTCTCCCATTTTTTCCCCAATATAATTAGTATAATATTTATCAAGTCGCTCGTTATATCGCGGTTTTTTGCTTGTCTCCATGGGAGAGCGATATAACGAGGGGTTGCTGTACCATATTAGTATCGTCGAATGGTGTAACTTTGGCTCTGGAGGATTATATTGCCTATAGCAGTGGCAAAAATTCGACGAAGAATTCGATCGAAGAAATATAAGAGCTATGTGTGCTACCAAATAAAAAAATGCATGAACAAATGCACCTTATCTTGCAGCATTTTTTTAGGAAAGTATTTTTATTGAAAAAAATTACGTTTAACTAAACTCCAAACGTGTGCTGTTCTTAAATCATCGGAATTTTTGTGATTACAGAATAGCGAAAGCTTCACGATTATAGAATTTCCAGAGTTTTACAATTTTAAAATAGCTGGAGTTACAAAATTTTAGATTTTACGTTATTTGAACTTTGTGTATATTAATTTCGCTTTCTAAAGTTTAATTTTTCGATCATCGGTGTTTCCAAATTTTAAGATCGCCGCTAAATTTGAGGGTTTTACGATTGCCTATGTTTAAAAGTTTATAAATCACCAGAATTGAGCGAGTTTAGATCTGTCGAATTTTTACGGTCTTACATTTTATGATCACAACTTAAAGGGTTAAGAAAATTTAGGATTGGCGAAAATTTGCAATTTCAAGATGATTATTTTCGGCTTTTTTGTAGAAAAACACTATAAGAAAAGTTGGTGTAGACGATTTTGAAAAACAAGTCATGATAACCGTGACTAATTTTTTTTTGTAGTTGCAAAAATAAAATATTTGTTTACATTTTGTGACTAATGTCAATAAATTTCAAACACTGGTCCCAAGCATAAACCCCTTGCATGGATTTTCTTTTTAATTTTTTTTACTCATGGGACAAAATAGAGTTACCTCTAATTATAAAAGATTAGCACATTCTTAAAATTGAATTTAATACGAAGTTATTAGCTACTATTAAAAACCTTGGACTGAAGTTATCCCATACGACGGTACATCAGTATTCGTATAAAAATATTGATTTAACGTCTACACTAAATTTAAATGTAGAAAGTTACGAAAAAAATATAGACAATTCTATGAAGGCACTGCATTTCAACAAAGTAAATCCTTATTTTGTTCAAACTTAAATGTCCTAAACTTATTCAGCCATTGATTCCGTTTTATAATTATTTTGTTAGTTAATAGTTTGTTGGTGTTAGTTAGCAGACCCTATACTGACTAATTTTTTCTGCATATAAGTGCTTGTTAAATTGTAAGCAGCAATGTCAAAAGTTGTAAATTAAGCTTATTTGTAGTTTTGAAAAGTTTCGAATATTTGTATGCATCATTTTAATTAAAATATCTTCTTTAATTGGTTAAAATTTAGTCAACAAATTAAATTTGCGATAATTACTTTTCAAAAGATTATTCCTACATTGTTCTTCTAGAAATGGCGCCTTGGAAATGGCTGAAAACTTCATGTATTAATAGTTTTTATTCAATCGCTTACTCGTTTCAATGATGCTCGATTATGAATACTCGCATTATACAACTCCTGTATCTGCTAACAAAATAATTCATTTTATACTAAATTAAAGAGCTATTAAGAAATTATATGTTTTGTTAACAATTTACTGTTTTTCAATTGTTATTTTTTGTTTTATATTTCTTTTCCAAATAGAGTAGTTTCTTAGCATTTTTAGTTTCCATTTCCAGTGATTTAGTGGCTATGTTTACCCTCTGAGTTATATAGACGTATAAACCTATCACCTGACTGTGAGTTTTTTTCAGCATTACACATAAGTTTTTCAAATTTATAAATTTTAGAATTTTACATAATTTCAAAATTTTAATCATGGAAAAATGAATTTAAACCTTCTGCTACATTAATGAAAATTTTGAAAAATGTAAAAGAAATTTATTTTTCTATTCCTTTTTCAAATTTTATTCCTATGCGGTGAAAACAAGTTTACACTTGAGCCAATTTGCTTATAGTCCAGGCAACGAAGAGTTCTAGAGGGAAAGTTTTGGAACACAATTTTTGACTTGATAACTTTGTTTAGACTAGTTAGGAGGTAAACATATCAAAAGTCCCCGCCCCTAGCCCCTGTGCTAAAGGGGGGAGGGGGGGTTGAATGTCCCATTTTTCGGTTTTTCGCTTATATCTCGAAAGCTATGCTTTCTAGCGATATAGTTGATACGCACAAAATGAAAGCTGATTAAATTTGCTACACGCTGCACCCCTCAAGTGTTTTTATATCTTGTATAGTTTTTGAGATATCCGCTCTTGAAAGTCAGTAATTTTGGAAAAAACACTTCTCCCCCCACATTTTTCCTCTTTTTTGACCGGATAATTCTTCAATAATGCACCGAAACACTTAATTTTGGCCCTAGAGTGGTAGAGAATTTAATTCTTTTCAATAATATATCTTATTTTACGATTTTATCTATTTTCCTTCACATTTTAAAGAGGTTTCAGTGTTGAGGGAAGATTGTACATGCAGTCCCATAGAGCTAATGCATAACTTTTGAAATCGCAACTGATGCAAAAGAATTTATTTGCCATGTTATTCCATTTTCACAAGGTATTAGAATCATCATAACCTCAATTTAACACAAAATTGAAAAGAAAATACCATCCGGTTATTTAATTATTAATTAATAAAGTTTTAAATTAGTGGCGCCTTCTGCTGTATATTTTTAACATTTTTAAATTTCAAAACTATATAATTAAATAACTAAACAACATTTTCGTTTCGAATTTATGTCATTTCAATGTTACGTTGATTCCCTTACCTGGGCAAAAAGGGCTAACATGGCAAAGCATTACATCTGCGGAAGTTGTTATTCCAAAATTATTGCATTAGCTCTATGGGCTGACAATCCCTCTTATGAACACTTATTCTGTACTGAACGTCTAAATAACACTGACACTCATTTTGTAGGCACGTTGTTATTTTAATATGTTATCTATTTCATTTCTTTCCTCGAACCCCAGAGGAAAAACGGTCAGATGATCCCCCTGTTCTTCTTTTTCTTCGGAGTCAACTTGAGAGACTCAATTGAGGCTAGTCCCCTGGGAATTTTGGCATTCTGATGAACGTTTGAGACTTGATTTTTTACAACTACAGTTTGAGGTTACACGGACTTTCATGTATCTGCAGAAAATGATTTTCAGAATATCGTCAGTTGCTGCTGCTAACTCACTGTGTACTTTGACCATCAGGCAGTTATTCTCATATTCCAATCATACACCTGAGGAGGCAGGTCATTTCCCAGCCACAGCTCATCTTGGTGTAATATTCAGAGGAAATACTGTTTTACTGCTTCCTCGGTGGGAAGAAGACGATATATCAGGCTTGATGGTGGCCCCGAATTTCAAGAATGAATTATACCTGGGGAAGGCCTCTTTCGTTGGAGCCCCATAACACCTCAAGATGCTGGTATTGCCTGCCTTTTGTAATTGATAGGTGGTTAAGGAAGGGTATGAAAAGACAGCTGCTGCTTTCTGAACCTCTGACGACTTCTGACACAACTTCGCAAATGCAATCCTGCTTTTTCGAAATACGAAAGATGTAGTGTCGCATAATGTGTTTACAAAAATTGCACGTCCTGAACCCAGTTGCTGAAGATCTTAGGATGAGAATAAAAAAATCCTTTGTCTTCCCGCGACCAGGCGAACCTTTATGAAACTGATGTCCTTATGCGCATCAGCTGTAGCCATCAAGAGGACTGTGAGGTAGACACAAAATATTAAAGTATAACAACGTGCCAGGAAAATAAGTATCTGTGTCATTTCCGACATTATCACAGCCGTATGCCGTATCCACTATCAGAACGTCCACATCACTTTCTGCTCGAAGGGTCCTACATCCAATTGTCCTCAAGCTACACCTTAAGTATGTTGATGAGACTATTTTATTTAAATTTTTCGACAGAAAATCATCTTCTTTGACGTTTATCTTGGTGTCTTCAGTGAAAAGGATATCAACCGACTTCCTGATTCGATAGAGCTTCTGCTGGTCCCAGTGCACAGTGAGCTAGCAGCAGCACCTGACGATGTTCTGAAAATTATGTTCGGACGATGCAAGAAAGACTGTGTCAGCTCAAGTATAGCAGCAAAAATGCAAGCCTCAAAGGTCCAAAAGCATGCCAAACTTACCATTGGAACAGCGTCAATGGGGTCCCTCGAATTGACTCCGAAGATGAAGAACAGGAATAGCATTTGACCGTTTTCCCACTGGGGTTTGACGAATGAAATTAAATAGATAACATATTAAAGTAACAACGTGCCTACAAAATGAGTATCAGTGTTATTTAGACGTTCAGTATAGAATAAGGGTATATTGAAGGTGTTGTCAGTCCCATAGAGGTAATGCATTAGTTTTGGAATAACAACTTAAACAGATGTATTGCTTTGCCATGATAGCTCTTTTTGCCCAGGTACGGGAATCAACATAAAATCGAAATGAAACAAATTTGAAACGAAAATATTATCTAGTTATTTAGTTATATATTTTTGAAATTTTAAAATGGCAAACATATACAGCAGATGGCGCCACTATTTTAAAACTTTATTAATTAATAATTAAATAACCGGATGGTATTTTCTTTTCAATTTTGTGCTAAATTGATGTAATGATGATTCTAATACCTTGTGAAAATGGAATAACATGGCAAACCAATTCTTTTGCATCAGTTGCGATTTCAAAAGTTATGCATTAGCTCTATGGGACTGCATGTACAATCTTCCATCAACACTGAAACCGCTTTAAAATGTGAAGGAAAATAGATAAAATCGTAAAATAAGATATATTATTGAAAAGAATTAAATTCTCTACCACTCTAGGGCCAAAATTAAGTGTTTCGGTGCATTATTGAAGAATTATCCGGTCAAAAAAGAGGAAAAATGTGGGGGGAGAAGTGTTTTTTCCAAAATTACTGACTTTCAAGAGCGGATATCTCAAAAACTATACAAGATATTAAAACACTTGAGGGGTGCAGCTTGTAGCAAATTTAATCAGCTTTCATTTTGTGTATATCAACTATATCGCTAGAACGCATAGTTTTCGAGATATAAGCGAAAAACCGAAAAATGGGACATTCAACCCCCCCTCCCCCCTTTAGCACAGGGGGTAGGGGCGGGGACTTTTGATATGTTTACCTCCTAACTAGTCTAAACAAAGTTATCAAGTCAAAAATTGTGTTCCAAAACTTTCCCCCTAGACCCTTTTTTCAGCCTTCGTTGCCTGGACTATTATACTCAGAGGGAATATGTATTACTATTTTGGTGGCGACATCTATTAGATTTTTTCGATACTAATTAACCACCCTACAAAGCTAATGTAAATACAAGAAAGTTTAGTTACCAAAATTATTATACTTTATATTATCTAATACAGATTTGCACTTTTGAAGTGTTTGCACACAAAAGTTCCGATGATGTCGCCCTTTACAACTTGCTTTGGCTGCCTACTCAGGTGTTGGCTGGTCATTTGACTATGGTTCTAGATTACGACGCCGTCGTCAATAGCCCCCATGTTGCCCTAATTTGACGATAATTCAACCTGACCTAACTTATTAATCAACTATTTCGTTTCTTTGTTTTAGGTGAAGGTGCAGTTTTATTTATTTAACACTGTGTCAAACACTTTATGTTAAATCTGTTGGTTGGTTGGTACATGTATTACATATCCTGACTTAAACACCTCAAAAACTTTAATTTTAATCCCAACTTAAACTTAATAATTTTAAGTTACCTTTTCACATATCCTTAATATCACTTAGTACTTTAACATTCCAACTACACCCTGTCGGCGACAAACAGTCGCCTAAATAGATCATTCCCTCAGAACTTTTCTAAATCATCCACCCACACGTTGACATTTTAAAACCTTTCTTATAACAAAATTTTAACTCTGATTGGTCGGTGGAAGAGCTTCGACATCTTCCGCCATTTTTGTAATTCCTTCCGTCCTCATCTATCGTCGACTTCAGACGATTTATCATTTACCAATGTCTAGCAGCTAAATAAAAAAACCGAAATTTTATCTTAGATTCCCTGTCCACTTATTTTACATGTATTTTTCCTGCTTGTTTTCTGTTAAACCTGTTAAACATTTCATTTTGATTCTGCCAAACATTTTATTATTTTAAATTAATGTTACTAAATGCATTGAAACTACGATGTTATTCCTTTCAGTTTGTCCATTTGATAGTCTTCGTTGCTACGTGCAGCTGCCAAATGTATGGGCTCGGTGGCTTGGGTGGCGGCATCGGACTAACCGGAGGCTTCGTACCAATGACCGGAGGGCGGGGCATTGGTATGATGGGAGGACAAGGAATCGGTGGACAAGGCATCGGATATTTAGGAGGACGTGGAATCGGTGGACAAGGCATTGGAAATTTAGGAGGACGTGGAATTGGTGGACAAGGTATTGGATATTTAGGAGGACGTGGAATTGGTGGACAAGGCATCGGATATTTAGGAGGACGTGGAATTGGTGGACAAGGCATCGGATATTTAGGAGGAAGAGGAATTGGTGGACAAGGACTTGGTTATCTAGGAGGACGAGGAATCGGTGGACAAGGACTTGGATTCTTGGGAGCAGGAGGAATAGGTGGACTCGGATATCTTGGTGGAGGAGGAATTGGTGGGCAAGGCATCGGATATTTAGGAGGACGTGGAATTGGTGGACAAGGACTTGGATACTTAGGAGGACGAGGGATAGGAATGATGGGAGGACGTGGTCTTGGATATATGGGAGGTTATGGTATGACGGGCGGTGGTTATGGATCTATGATTGGAGGGATGGGTTATGGGGGAGGAATTTATGGGCCGATGATTGGCGGTCAAGGATATGGAGGCATGGGTTTCTGAAGAATTATTTAAATTATATATTTAATAAAAATGATTGTTTTGTAAACATGAGTTTTTATTCCTTAATAATTAATATATGTGTGCATGATTTATCCGTATGTAGAAGAACTTTGTACCTGACTACATAAAAGTGCGTTGATAATCTTTATAATGAATAATATTAGTTGAATCTTATCGAAATTAAGAATTCATATCTGAGTCAATCTTTTAAGAAATATATAATATATTTTACTTACAATGTACAAACATATCCATATAAATCATTATAGCATATTTAAAAGCCAAAGAATACAAAAATTGCATGGATATAAAACTTTATTCAAATTATAGTGCAAGTAGTTTTATATCAAGTTAAAAATTTTAAATACTTGTAAAAAAAATTGCACTTGATAATACAAGGGTATTCAGTAATCACCAAACTCAACTTAAAAAATTACATAAAAAAGACAGTTAATTCAATTACAGGAAATTTTTTCAATACACACCAGAATAAAACATTAACATAAAAAGCACAAAGTCAACCTAAAACTCTACCCGAAGAAAATAAAAGGGGGTCTATACCCACGAAACCCCAACCCACCGTATGCACCAAGTCCACCGAGGCCATAACCACGATACTCTTTATCACCGTATCCTTTTCCATCGTAGCCTTCATCACCGTAACTGACGCTGTCAGCTGTATCATGCCCTGTGCCGTAGCTGAATCCCCTGCTGTAGCCTTTGGAGGACACTCCGCCCTTATGTCCTCCGTAGCCTCCGCTTTCGTGGTCTTTGCCTCCGACACCGTGTTCTTTGAGGGCATGTCCTCCGTGAGACATGTCTTTCTCTACGTCCTCCACGGATGCTTGGATGAAACATGTCAGCGACAGGACAGTGAATACGATCTGTGGGGAAACATTGGGAATTTGAACATGTTTGCAGAAAGGTAATCCAAGTTGAGTATAGCACAATTTTAGCTTCCACATTACGTTTATAACGTAAAAAGTGGAAGGTTTTATAATCGTTCAGTCCGTCTGTCCGTCTGTCCGTCTGTCCGTCCGTCTGTCCGTCACCCACTTTCACAGAGCGAACCAAAAGTCGCACAAACAATTGGGATACGTCATTTTAAAGCAAAAAATCGGGCTAGGTTACATCCCAAATTTCACTAAAAAATTTAAATTAGAAGTATATTTAAAATTTAAATAACTAAAATTTTAATCTGCATTGAAATAACATGCAAATTCCATTTTCATTCAATGAGTGAACCAAAAGTCGCACAAACAATTGGAATACGTCATTTTAAAGCAAAAAATCGGGCTAGGTTACATCCCAAATTTCATTAAAAAATTTAAATTAGAAGTATATTTAAAATTTAAATAACTAAAAATTTAATCTACATTGAAATAACATGCAAATTCCATTTTCACTCAATATTTTCACTGTTGCCATTTCGTCAAACGTACGAGAAACTTTATTTAAAATAAAAATAAAACCTTTGAAAGAAAATTTATTTTTGTGATATAATTTGGTTTGGATTGTTGAAATATCACAATAGACTTCTTTTGATGGTTCATTATATAT
The DNA here is from genome assembly GCA_023701765.1 of Hylyphantes graminicola. NCBI lineage: Eukaryota > Metazoa > Arthropoda > Arachnida > Araneae > Linyphiidae > Hylyphantes > Hylyphantes graminicola. Next base: position 34,486,965 of record CM043121.1, read on the forward strand.
GTATGAAGAAAGATGTATAAAGAATTCTAATTTTGCATAAAATATATGCAAAGTTTGTCTTTTATTTTTAAAGTATCATTTTTACTAATTATATATTTTTCAAACTGTAAATTAAATTCCGGCGACTAAAGGAATTATATTTATTAAAAATATTCATCATTATTCCACGAATTCCAAACAAATTTAGCAAACGATAATGAGTAATTTTTAATTTGACAAAGTATATAAATGAAAATAGTTAATTTTGGCGTTTACAATTCTAAATTAGAAGTCTCTGTTAGGCGAATTTCTTTCTGATGTGTATAATAAGTGTGTTTCCTGTGAGCATAAATATGGTGTGGAAGCGGTTTTAGTGACAGGTTCTGTAACAAACCAACTTGTTTAACTTCTGGCTTAAGGTAGGCGAATACCCAAAATTTCCCAAAATTCCAAAATTTTTACTATTGCTTTAATCTTTTCCAAATTTGGCATAGTGATTTCAAATATAATGAATAATACTATTTAGGCTTTTGTTTTTATTTAAATATAATTTATTTATTTTAAACGGTGTTTTTCTACTAAAAAAAGAGGTTTCCGCCAACAAGTCTACCACATTGAATTTTCATCCTGTGAACATTTATTATGTGTTAAATTCTTCGTTTTGAACTGATACATGCAATGACCCTCTAGAGTTACAAACAAATTACAAGAAAAAAAGTTATTAAGAAAAATGTTTTAAATTAACCACAAAAAAAAGGATTTTTTTCGATTAACTTACACTTGGACATTTTTTTAAAAAAAACTTGTATACTTACACCAGATGTTAGAGGTTCATGGCACAGATATATATTGAAATAGCATCTGTGAAAAATTTCAGGTAAATTAATGTAAAACTTTTTATGCTAGAAGTGTTGGCGTAAACCCTTTTTTTAATAGAAAAACACCGTTTAAAATAAATCAACTATATTTAAATAAAAAAAATTGCCCAAAAAGCATTGTTCATTATATTTGAAATCACTATGCCAAATTTGGAAAAGATTAAAGTAATAGTAAAAATTTTGGGTATTCGCCTACCTTAAGAAGTTATAGATATTGAAACGAGATTTTGTGTTTAACTTTCTGAAAGGCCCAGAAAAGGGCAAAAATGTATGGTTGGTTTCTTTGGATAAATTTTAAAATTAAGTTTATTTAAAATTACTTATTTGTTTAAAAAGTATTAAATTAGTTTTATTTTTGTAAAGATATGATAAGTAAAATCATTTCTGAATAAAGTTTAGTACATCATGAATAAAAACTTGTTATTTATGAAAATTAAGGTTATTATAAGAAATACTGACTTACAAAATACAAAAAAAAGCCGGGTCTAATACTCGGGAGGAATAGGTAGTGAATACGAAGAAAAAGTGGAATTGAACTAATTGACAATTAGAATAACTAGGCATTTTATTTATTTTTTTAAAAGTGGAGTACTACTATATTGCTACTTTTACGATGTAATTAAATTGGAAATATTGTGTAATTATTTTATTGGAATTACTTCAGTCTACTCTACAGTATACCCATTACACATCTCCCCTAGTATATATTGATACAGATATATACTTAAATAATATTGTGCATTCAATTTGAGCCAGTTGAAATATAAAGTTAAGTGGTGGAAAATGTTTTACCGTTTTTATAAAAAGCCGATTTTATCATATGTTTTTATAAAAGGATATTTTTACCGTTAATTTACTAAATAATAAATACAGAAGCTAAGTTAGTGCTTAGAAAACAATATAAAAAACCACTTTACCGACACAAGAAAGATATATGTTTTCAATAAAATGAGTGATTTAAAATGCAACTTAAAGAATAATAAGACACTACAAGGAACAAATTAAAAAATACACAAGACTAAAAAACAACTTCAACAATACTGGGACAATGAAAGGTTGACTGATAATTAAATAAAAAACTTTCTGGAGACCCTAACAAAATTGGACACACATATTTTCGAAATAAACACATCTTTTTAATTTTGCGGAGGAGCACATTAATTTCAATAGCCAAATTCAATAAAAATACACGAGATTTTTTGCTATGAATTCACAAATACGATTTGGCATTTTTTTCTTTTATAAATTATCCATTCTAACATTTTGGAAGCGCAAAATGCCGTCAATAATTACTGAAGAAAAAACTTCCCGATGCTTAATCTCCGATGCTTGACCTCACTGTTACGTTATTTTTAATACAAATATATAACTGATGCCTTCTTCAAAGACTAAAAAGTGATTTTCAGATCTTCTATCGAATCATTTCAGTTGTTTTAGGTGTGAAATAAATTTTATAGCAAGAGAAACTGTAATACAAAAATATCCATTTAAATGAATAATAGGTATCAGAATAATAAATAATTGCATAAACTTACCACGTTTATTCTTTGATCCATCTTGGCACAAGACTATATGGTAACTCAACTATACTATATGTAGTCAACTTGTACGATATAGACAACTCAATATGAAATATCTGTACAAAACTTCTTAATTTCTATCTGACACCAGCTTTTTAAAGGATTCGTATAGACAATAAAAAAGGACATTTTATATTTGAACAACTATTAATCTCTCCGAAGTTACGTCTTACTGTGAAAGAGTATTTTTTTTTAGAAAAAACAAAAGATCTAATCAGTTAGTTTGTCGATACAATTATTTTCACATTTGTCTGAACGATTTTCTGCTTGGTCAAATATTTTTTTTACCAACAACATTAACAGTTCCTGTTTTGTTGAGATTTCAATGTCATCGTCTGATACTGAAGGTTTTAACGTTTAAAGATGAATTAGATTTGACAGTAAGGGCAGGTAAATGAAGTGCAAGTCTACAGGACATCAAAGAAAAAAAATATCCCTGGCGAGATGTAATTTTTTATATCTTCACAGTTTAAATATAGATGAAATTTTAAACACACACTAAAGAACGTTGTTCTTAAAGTATTCAATGTGAATTCCACCCAAACAAGTATTTAAGAATTTTTAAAAATCTAAAACCTGATAACTGTGTTTAGCTGAAGTGTTTTTGGATATATACAAATTAGTAACCATAGCAGTTGGAAAGCATTGTAAATTGTAGCCAATATAATTATATAAAAAAACTCCCCGGCGCAACAGCCCATTACTGGGCCAAGGCCTGCCGTGCCCATTTCAGCTTCCGTGACTTAGGGCTCTGGGATGCTAGGCATATGTCAAGGTAAGGTGGTCAGCCTCACGTGGAACTCCCAGTGTTTAGTTCCCAAGCATGCTTGGTACCCATTTTACCGACCCACTCAAGGGATGAAAGGCTGCTTCAACCTCGCCCAGTCCGGGATTCGATCCCCGAACCTGTGGCGTGACAATGCGAAGCACTACCACTAGGCCACTGGGCCTCAATATAATTATAGTTTACTTTTATTTATGAATAGTAAAATAAAACACATGCTTCTCTTTTTTTCTCATCCGAAGGAATAGTAGGTTAGACATGGTACTCATTGTAGAGATTTCCGTCCATCTGTCCTCCTCCCCTCTTCGAAATTAGCCTCCCTATTAAAAAAATTGGAAAGTTATGACATCAAACTGATATTTTATACCTTTTGTCTGTCTGTACGTACGCTGATCCGTCAGTTTATACTTTATAAAATGGTCTGTTAGAACAGATAAAAGAAAGTTATAACATCTAGGTTAAAACAAACCGGTCGTAGGTTAGGTTAGGTTTGAATTATCGTCGCAATAGAGGGCTATTGGTGACGAGCGTCGTATTTTAGAACCACAGTCAAGTGATGAGCCGACACCTGAAGAGGCACCCAACGCAACAGTTAAGGGCGACATCGTACGCAGCGTTAGGACTTTGAAGGATATTTAACTTGCACTCCCTTACACGGGGTATTATTCGTCGGACATTTTTGGCTGCACGGGCCGTTTATAGGTCGGCAGCTATTTTGGCGATGCCCGGACCCGAACCTGGGACCTTTCGCATGCTATGCGGGTGCTTAACCGACTGGGCTCCCCAGCATCCCAACCAGTCGTAGGACAGAAGGACGGAAAAAAATCGACGCAAAAAATAGGTGTACAATTTCATGCCTTTATAGTAAAAATATTTCTTTAATCAAACGGATGGAACTTAAATTATAACAGAGACCGTCTCTCCTTAAACAAAATGCCTACGAACAAATTTTATTTAAGTTCGAAACCTCCATACACTCATTTCTAAACCATACATACACTGAAGAATGAAACACCTGGTGCTCATTTCTCAATGCTCATTTTTCAAAAATGAGTTAAATTTTCCTTATGTTTTAAGTACGTGCTCATTTCAAATTTATGTACGTTTAAAAAAAAACTGAGTATAAATTTGGGTATTAAAAGTTCTATAGTAGTAGTCGAGATGCTAGCCTTCATCCCCATCAACGATATATTTAAATTATATCTAGAACACTATACTGTAACCATTTGGTCAACTAACATGGTGAAATGAACTACGTTTAACGTATGATAAGTAATTTTGCTTGAAACTGAGTCGATCGATATTTCAGAAATGAAAGCATTGGGTCAGGATATTTAAAACAAAAAGTTTCATTTAAAAATGAAAACATAAATTAACTCAGATTTAAAAGTGTCATTTTTTTAGTGTGCCTTTCTAACAAAAGATAATTTTTAAGATGCGATGGATAGAACCGCATTTGAAAAGGGGACGGGGAAACATCCTCAGCATGTCGCAATATACCTACTTTTACGCTTTCTATTCTTTTTAATTTAAAAATGTAGGCTAAACACATTATTATTTAATTTTTATACTATCAAGTCACTAAGAATTGCTTTAGGAGTTAAGGGTTTATTCCAAGAAATTCAGTCTATAATTGAAAATTTATTGGACTACGATGTAATAAAATGTCTAAAATAAATTTGAATAATCTTAGAATAAGTAATACACTTCGTAGTATTTTAAATAAGTCAACTTTCAGTTCGAAATCTAAAATACATGTGAAATAAAATTTTATCTGATGATTAGCTACAATCGACACATTTCCCTTGTCTATGGAATTTGTGATTCAGCTGTAAAAATGGTGATGTTTTACAGACAAACGAACAATGACAAAGCTAATTTAATTTCTTCCACTTCTTTTGTTGTAAAATGTACATGTAATGTGGAAGCTAAAATTAAATAAAAGTCTTGAAAAAAATAACTAATTTATTTTATACATTCAATGAGTGATACAAAATGAATTATTTCACAGAATGGGATGTTTTTTATAACTACAAAAATTTAGATGCATGCTTCTCCCTCGCATATTCATTCAGTTCTTCTTTCATAATGTGCACTTACTAGAAAAAAAATATTTATCAGTTAATAGAGTAAGTAAACTTTTTAGAAACATAATAAAAAGGAAATTTTAAGTTAACAAATCATTAACTCGACAATGTCACACAAAAAAAAAAATTTCAACAATTGTGTATTACAAGCAAGAAAGTAAATTTGGGTCAGTAATTGAAAGTCTATATCTAATAAGATTCAAATAAGAACATTTTTGTATTACTTTCTTTTAGTTTACCAATATTTTATAGCATAATAAACATTAATTAACATTTTTCTCGAAGTATGTAGTTTGATAGTTGATAATGTTAAATTTTGAAAAGAGTTTAAAAATTAATAAAGTTATTAATATAATTAACTAAAAAAATTCGCACACAACAGGTTCCTGTATCAAAACCGGGCCCGGTATATACCTCTTCCATTAACCACTTGCTTGCGAATCGATACTGAACCGTCTGCGACGAAGTAATTACTCAATCGCGAGGACTAGTATTTTTTTTTAGCAGGGAGAAACTGTTAAATTATCAGTTGAAACAGTTAAATTAGCAGTTTTCCCTGCTAAATTAGCAGTTTATCCCTGCTAAAATTACAGCTTTTCTGTGAAAAAATTTCAGTTTTTCTTCAATTTTTTTTTACAGTTTTAAACTGTAAAAAAACAGTTATTAACTTTCATCAAAGTGGACAGTTTTTAACTGTAAAAACAACAGGTTTTTTTTAACAGTGTAGATTGCAGAGGGAGGGAGTAGTACGGGGAGAAACGAAACTTTATTCTGTTGCTATGAAGCTTTTCCAAATTGAGCAGAACTCTGGTACGTTCGTCAACACTAGGCGTCATCAAATGTAATTTTTTTAATTAAACAAACAAACACTTTATTAATGTAGAACAAACATTACAAGAAAAAAAATTCGTCACAAGTTGGTAAACAAGAACCCCGTATATGTGACCAAAATAATCAATTATAAAAAATAAGACATAAGTTAATAACAAAAAAACCCAACAAAAATTAGATTTAAATACATAAATATACACACAAAAAAAAAATTGTGACAATGTGGGTTTTTATCCCCCCCCCCCCCCCCCCAAAAAAAAAAAATGTCTAAAAATTCTGGACAGCGTGGGAAATATATAAACAAAAAACATTTCGCTTCTATGAATTAAAAAAAAATACATCAATATCGTCCATGACAATATAAATTTAAATAATTTTTCTTTAAACCTGGTTAAAGAAGGGATACTTTGAAGTTCAGTAGGTAGTTTGTTAAATGCATTTGGGGCTAAATATGAAAAATGTTTTCGAAAAATTTCTTTATGTGGAAAAGGGATATGATAAATTTAATTTAAACGCCTAGCTGAAATATTTACTTTTAAATTACCAAAAGAATTATTACGATATGAATATAAAATCATTCGAAAAATAACGTTATGCCTAATCGGTAGTACAATTATTTTGTGTTGTGTGCAGTAAATATACTCACCTCTCGACTCATCGCTCCACACCAGCTCTCGAATGTTGACCGTAGGGTCCGTCATGAGGATGACCGCCGTAATCTGGGCGAAGAATGTGAGCATGAGGAATACGGTGGCCACCGTAGCCGTCCACGTCGACATGAGCAGATACGGTCCGGAGAACATGGTGGGCGGCCATGGTAGGAGATGGTTCTCGCTGGCGAGGGAGGAGAGACGGTAGGTTGCCATAGTGCAAGGGGGGTTCACTCAGAAGACCGGATACACTGTAAGAAAAATCTGTTAACCCTCTAATGCATACTGTTGCCATATGGCAACAAGTAACATAATCCACTTTATTCTATTAAAGTAGAGCTCCCTCTTGACAAATCTGTGTTATTTTCATCTATTATATTCTATTTTGAAGTTTTAGTTACTAATTACCCTCATAGATGATAGTAGTAAAAGTGTATTCAAAATTAAAGTGTGAAGTTATTAACTGTTGTGAAATTATATCTTTGGCAGCATTCAAAGTATAATAATATCAACACTAAATACAAATAAATGGTTTTGAAGAAATAATTATAGTTCAAGAGGGTTATTTTAAAGCATATTTAGTAGTTTTCTAATCATTCTTATCAAAATTGGAATTTTGTAGTTAGTTTTTGCCATATGGCAAAAATTTAAAAAATTTAAAATAATTAAATATCAATGCAGTTAATTTTTTTTTCAGTATTTTCCCCATGATATATGAGTATTGAAGATACAAATATATATTTCTTTGGGATGAAAAAAAACCATGCATTACAGGGTTAATTTTTCAAAAAACCACCATAGATTTACAAAAACATTCTGTTATTTCTCTTTAAACATTGTTTTCTGTAAAAGTAAACTGTTTTAGGTAAAAACAGTTTTTTTCTGTTGTTAATCGCGTGAAGTGAATGGACTGCAACCGAAGAGACATTTCAACTAATTGTGAAGTGCGAGTCGTACTAGCTAATTTGGGAGAGCGTTGCACTGAAGATTTAAGGGCCCAAGGCTCGAATATGAGGTGGGCGCATTATTAATTCTCGTTATGTTATGTAGTTAGTATCCCCGCTTGTGGCTATAGTTTCAATTATCTATATAATTTGTTTAAAAAACAGACTTTGCGTTAAAATTAGAAATTATTCATATAAAAAAATAAGCCGATTATCTCTGTTAACTTCACAATAGTTTTCAACTGCCATTTTGCCAATAGAACTCAAATGCCATTTTTTCTGCAAAAACAAAATATTTTTTGTTACAGTGTAGATGAGAAAAAGATGTTAGAGTAAAAGTTACAGTGTAGATGAGATAAATTGAGTATCAATCATAGAGTTAAGAGAGAGAGAGCCTTAATAGAAGAACTAAGTGGATAATTATTTTTACTTTATACTAATGTAGATTCGTTGATTAATAGGTAGTAGTGCAATAAAAAGTACTTAAAATCTAAGTCTTGTTCGGTTATTATATAGAGCTCTTTGCATGGTTACAAAAAAAAAACCCAGTTTTTTTCTTTGAACAGCATATTTTTTCAAAAAAAAAAAAAAAAAAAAACGTTTAAAGAAAGTAACAATATTTTTCGGTAAATTTAAGGTTTTCTGCTTTAAGATTACTAGATTTATTTTACAGTGCAGTGGATCACATTTGAATAGTACAGGGGAAGAACCGTTTAATTTCTTTAGAGTCTTTCCGTAATTGTGTCTGCTTGGCGGACATTGATGACCGGAAACCAGTTTTTCTTTCTGTTCTTCATTCGTGGTACAAACGTGTCACTCGTATCTACTGATCTCTGGCGAGAATCAGGGTTGTCGCAAAAGATGAACAAAGCGAGTAACCGGTTTCTTCACACCAGCATAGGCGATTTCTCGCTATCATCCCCAAAGAGGCTATCAAGGAAAAGCTTCTACGAAATAAAGCGGTTCTTCCCCTGCACTCTTCATTTCAGTAAACCATTCTGTTAAGACCAAGAAGCAAAGTATTAAAAAATTCTCAAAATCATCCGTACTCTTTGAAAGACCCCAACTTCATTACGCACTGATTATGCTTTTGATCTTTTTACTTTTATGTTATCTAGTGGAGCATTGAATTGCCATGTAACAACTGCGATTTTCTACTCTAATGACCATACACACAATGAAGTCATGAGATACACGAGTCTTGACTGCTAAGTGATTCTTAAGAAAATGAAATGAAATGGAAATGATAGAAGCAATTACATTTTCGTTTGTCACTTCTCGTTGGCTTATTTGCAATGGAAAGAGGAAATCGCACATTAACGATTGATTGTTTCTGGATAATGAGATGTAGGCCTCCAATTAAGCGAATATTGCAGTTGTTAAAACAAGTTTTAAAATACGATTGTTATAATATTTTTAAGGATTTAACATTAGAGTGTAATTTTACGTTCAAATTTCATTTCAGAAAAAAGTATCTTATATATTTGAATTTTGGATTTTAGATGTAGAAAATGAATCGATGAGTGCAGAAACCACTCCAGTAAAAAAAATAAGAAAACTCGTTTTCAATGAAAATAAGCGTAGAAAGGCAAGATGCGTGTTAGTTGCAAAAACTACGTTAGCCTGTTGAGTAGTTCCACAAATACAGGACGTTTGTTTTGAGTGCAGAAATAATGGAGGAGTTATTACGTTTTTTTCTCTCTCCTGCAAAATTTGAAATTTGTGACTGACGTTGTTTCTGCACTCATCGATTCAAATATATTAACGATAAAACCTATAATAAAAATCAAGATTACATTAATAAAGACACAAACGGAATAAACAAATTCCAATTTAACGAAATTTCATAACTTTTACTCTGATTTGTACGGTCTGTTAAACTTTAATCCACAAGTGACCTGCATGTTTATATTAATTTAAACCTAATAGAGTGATATCACTGTGATGATTGCCACATAACGTTTACAAACAAATACTTGAAACTTATATTCTAGAATAATTAGATGTATAATAAACACGACACCAGAAAAGTTGTTATCTTATTAATTTCACCTAACTATCGTTTATTACAATGCAAAGAATTACGCATTGGAACAGTATTTATAACAAATTTCATAACAATATATAGGGAAAAACGTAGGGTTAACCCAGGATACTGGACCCAATTTTCAGTTTTTGCCATTTAAATATTTTAAACATTAGTTATGGGTTCCGAAATATCCTATTCATTATTAATTCACCATAAAAAATATGTATCATTATTTAAAATTATTAAGCTATAACGTTTTGTGTAAAAAAAAATTATTCAAAACTCAAAATTTGGGGCAAGTATACAAATGTATAAAGATACTTCACCCGAACATTTCGGGATACTTAATCTAACTCATACATTTACGAGTATGATCTAAAGTTATATTTAAGGGTCTTGCATGGTAACCGATTTCTATAGAATTCCAATGGATAAAACTTTTGACCCTCTTATTAAAAAACGAATACGATATGTACTCACGAATACTTACCAATAAATACAGACGTAAGTTATTTTTCCATTAAAATAATTAATAAGAATACTTTTATAGATATCAATTAGTTATAATTAAAACAAAATTTTAGTAATGGTTCACAAACTACAGATAGCAGAAAAAACGGGATGTAAATATTTAAACATTTTTTTTCTTTTAATTATAACTAATTAATATCTTTACAATTATACTTATTAAATATTTAAATGGCAAAATAACTTTCTTCTGTATTTATTGGTAAGTATTCGTGAGTACATGTCGTATTCGTTGTATTTAAAAAAAAAAAAAAAAACAGGGTCAAAAGTTTCCCCGTTAGAATTGTATAGAGATCTGTTGCCATACAAGACCCTTACAAAAAATGGTTTATAGTTAGAACATGAGAAAAAGGAAACATTGTGTCGATTGAAACCTGGTGGCACAAGATAAGTTGGTGGCTTCTGATCTGGGAATTTTTTAAAGTTATGAGCAGAAACCCATGTGTCAAGTATAGTTTATCTCTATGGTATTTTTATAGGGTCAAGTATATCCATGGTTCCTTGTATGTTTTAATTCGTTTTCTCGAAAACAAGATTTTACAAAAAATCCAACCCATTAATTTCATACGAACATTAATTTCTTAAATAATTTAATTCATTGTTGCCGATGTTTAATTATATTTTTATAAAGGTTAAATACTTGGAAAACACGTAAAACATATAAAAAGTAAAAAAAAATTAAATAAAACCAAACACACACACCATGTATTTACTGAGGATATGTTAGTAAACGTTTGAAAATTTACATGGACTGTTATACAATGCTATGGCATTCAAATGATACAGACTTATTTTCACCAACACATAAATACCAAATAAAAAATGATGAGTTAGATATTATATGTATTGTTGAAATATTTCTAAATAAATATAACGCTATAGCTTTTCGGTAGGCTGTCAAGTTTTAAGAAAACTATTATCCTTTTTAACAATTTGAACTAAAAGGTATAATATTTTAAGAAATTACTGAATCAAAACGACTGTACAATAGGAAAATACAAGAGAATCTCTTACCATGATGGTGTTTCTCCAAGGTAAATTTCCTTCCTCACTGTTGCATAACGTGCGCGAACACTTTCACTTGGCCCACATTTCGGCCTTAGAGGAAGTTTCTTTGCCGCATCCATTCAGGTATTACCGGAAGGGAGTATTTCCTCACTTCCGAACGCACACCAAACGCTTGCACAATATGGCCCCGGGCGGACTGTTTAATTTAGGATCAGAGCCGGGCCTCACTTGCAACTTTTGGGGCCCAAAGCACAAGCAAGTTTGGGGCCCCGCACAACATACATTAATTTTTTTTTAATACATTCATAATATATGACATCCTCTGATACCTATCATCTCAATTGTCATATGATGTCATATTATATTATAAATATATATAAATACTTTTTAATTATATGGTCAGTGCCTTAATTTATAAAAATAACAAGTGATGTAATATTTATGTTGACTCGCTTAAAAAAAATTAATGGCACTTGTTTCAACTGTATTATCTTTATAATATTTTTGTCAACTAACTTAGGCATTTTTTTCACAATATTATTATTTTTGAGGAAAATTTAGGGGATCCCCTTCTCCTTGAAGAGGAGGTTCTGAGCATGCGCCACTGCCGGAAATCAGGCTTTGGATCCGAGAAGTTCTAACTTATCCTACACTCTTAAAACGAACGAGCGATTTTAACTCAGTCTGAGTTAATTTTCAATCCTCCAGTCTAGAAAATGCACTTCTCCTAGAGGAGTGGATCCTTTGTGTGTTAAACCTTCGACAGGATCCCTCCAAACGAGTGATTTTAACTCAGTCTGAGTTAATATTCACTCCTTTCCAGTGTCGAAAATGCACTTATACTGGAGTGGATTTCACTCTTCTGTTTTAAGAGTGTAGAAGCTGCTGTTTAGGGTTTGGTTGAATTATTGTCGCACTACAGCTTTACAAGGGGAATTTAGAACCTCAGTCAAGTGAAGACCCGGCACCCAACGCAACAATTTTTAAGGGCGACATTGCACGCATAGTGACAGGACTTTGAAGCATATTTAACGTGCACCTACACTTTCCCTATACAGGGAATTTTTCAACGGATGTTTTTTCGGCTGCACCGGTCGTTTATAAGTCGGCAGTTATTTTGATGGACCCGAACCTCTGAAAAGGTTGGATCATATTGGATTGTGTGATGGTAGAGAAGGGGCATGTGAGGAGAGAAAGACTCCTTTAGAAGACATGAAAGGCGTGTCTCTAAGGGGATCGTTGAAAAGACTTCTATTGAGAGCCTCAGAAAATTACTATTTTGTAAAAAATACTAGAGTTGTCAATATAGTTTTTGCATTAAATTAAAAACCATCTTTACATACAACAGCATAATAGAACGATCATTAGTGATTTCTTTCTTGAGGGCTGGGGAGCCCAGTCGGTTAAACACTCGCTTAGCAAGCGGAAGGTTCCAGTTTCGAGTCCGGGCATCGCCAAAATAGCTGCCGACCTATAAACGGTCCGTGCAGCCAAAAATGTCCGACGAATAATACCCCGTCTAAGGGAGTGCACGTTAAATATCCTTCAAAGTCCTAACGCTGCGTACGATGTCGCCCTTAACGGTTCCGTTGGGTACCTATTCAGGTGTTGGCTCGTCACCTGACTGTGGTTCTAAGATACGACGCCCATCGCCAATAGCCCTCGTGTATCTAGAGTGCGACGAAAATTCAAACCAAAAAATTCTTTCTTGAAATAGTCGCCGTCACGGTTCAATATAAGAAAGTGAGGGCTTCGCAAACCATGGTATGCAAAAGCCACGCTTTCCAGAAACGTATTAATCTAAAGCGGGTGGAAAGAAAGTCCACGCTGCCCTGTATTGCTGATTGTCACCTCACATGCACGGGGTTCATTCACACTGGTGGGATTTCCTATTCCTTCAAACTGGGTTAGGACTTACCTCACTGAGTAGGGGAGAAAGTGCTCTGATGCTTTTCCGGGTCAAGTAGAAAAAATAGACTTTCCATTTCGTCATGGATTACAACATTCTGAGAAAAGTAAAGATGGCTATAGACTAGATTTAGGTTTGGCTATTAAGCTCATCTTGAAAAACAAAACACTATTTACAGGCCCGTATTTAGATTTTATGAGCTCCTTCAACCTTTTAAGGGATACGCAAGTTAGCTGAAGCGTAAATTTGCTTTCACTGCATGTTTAAAAAAGTAAATTTCTTACTGAAAATTTATTATTTTTTTATTCATAGTTTTAAAAATTGTATTGCTGTAGCAGATGATTATTAATAACTCTTCCATAATTTAAATTCTAAACTTCACTAAACTTTAAATACATATATTTTTTTAAAAATTGTGTGATGCTGGAAAACCTGATGGTCAGGTGACGGGTTTATGCGTCTCTGTATTCATTATATATAATAAACAGTGGTATTTTAGCCCCCCCCCCCAATTCATGCTATCTTAAAGAATGAAAAATTTTAGAGCTCGTATTTCAACTATACCGTCAGAAAATCCAAATATTTCTTATGTTTTATTTAAGTCAACTTAAAATATATATATATTTCAGTGTATACTTATGTATAACTAGCAGTATGGTCCCGCCTTGCTGGGAACCCGTTAACTTAATGGAAAATGGGTGTCGTAAAGAATATTGAAAAGTTGTTCTCTGCTTCAATAAGATTGACTACCTGAAATTTAGCAAAACCAGTGGTTTGTCAGATTCGAACATTAATGTAGAAGAACTTGAGGATACAAAATGTTTGCACTCCTTCCGTCATTCTGATAACATATTTGGCGCAAAAATGAAGATTCAACAGTCTTTGATAGTTTGGTACAGCTCTAGAACACGATGACTTGGTAACAGCCAGAAAAAAAACCCCACAAAAAACTCTTAGGTCAGTGGCACATTTTTGGTAATAATTTGGCGAGAAAATATAGATATAGCTACAAACCCTGACATTTCAGGTCAATCACGATGATCTTGGAGAAACCAACCAGATTAATTATTTAAACAAAATAAATTTTACCCATCTGGCGCTTTTTTAGGTAACATTTTAGCAAGTTTGGCAATGCATTTGGCGAAAAAATGAAGACATTAAATAATCATAAACAGACCTACAGCGATATCCTTGAATAAATTATTTTTTAAATAAATAATGTAGTTTCTAAATATAATGGCAAAAGAATAAAATAAACATTTCAAATTTGAATTATTTTGAGCTTAATTTAATTTCTTAAGCCAATGACAACGCGAAAGAAAAAAAGCTATCGGATTTGAGCGAAAGTGGTGTATTTTTTTCCAGTTATTTCGAATTTTCTCTAAAAATAGAACAAATATGAAAAAACTAAGCCTCAGGTGCACACGTAGGTATTAAAAGGAATCTATATTAAAAATTTCGAATTTTTTAGAGCATTCTAAGTAGGTGTTTTGCGATCCACAGACATACATACACACAGACAGACTCTTTCTTTTATTATTATAGATATAAAAATTGTATTTAAGCCATCAAAAACTTTTACGTATTGATGAGAGATTTCGGCAAAAATGAAAAACTTTCGCCCCTAATTTCAGCTTTTCCAGCAAATCTTTGAGAAAATCAACTTTTTAAACTTTTTAATTTTTCATCGCAGTTTGAGATTATTTTTTATTATACTAGGCTATCCGAATTATATAAAATAAATTTGGAATTGAAATAAAAAATCTAGAACACTATTTAGTTTAAACCATAGAACCCTACCAATACAACAAATTAAGACACAAGTGTGGCTTAGGTAATTTGGAGAATAGGAAATGGCTGACAGTGTTAATTTTATAGTACATTCTTAATTTAAAAGAACTTACAACATAAAAAAGAACTGATACATAACGTTTCACTTTAGTCATAATTTTTATTTTTTGCAGACAATTTAAAATTGTAAATAAACATCAAATTTTAAAATTCATTTTACTTGAAAATAGGCCAATTATATACAAATGAATAAATATATATCTTAAATTTCACTCAATAGGATGCACAAATATAGAATGCTGTCACAGTTTAGATTAATGCTTATTTTATAAGCATGTACCAAAAGTCATTTGAATTATTATGTTATATGCCAAACATAAAAAGAAAAACCTTATAGTTTTTCTTAGCAGTTTAAAAATGCATATTCAGACAAAGACTATTTTTTTTAATAGTTCACACTTTTAAATGTTCGTCAAATAATTTTAGTAGGTTAAAAATATCATAACTAATATGGGTATGACAAATATGTATCATCGTAAAAACCCGTCCATTGCTACACAACATAAATTTTACACTATTATTCATGTAAAAGTCCTAACAAATTTGATCAAAACACTAAATATTTTTTATTATGTAGCATTAATTTTATTGAATAAATTAAGAATCCATAAAAAAGGTTAACATATTTTTAGGAATGCAAATCACATATAAATATTTATATGTAACGTAATATAATATTTTGTTATGCATTTTACACAAGTCGGAATAAATTAGGTAACTAATAACAAAACTTAGGAGAGCAACATTTTACTTTCACTTCTGACATACTCTGTACAAAAACTAGAACTTACAATCATTTCACACAATTACCAAATTATAAAAATGCATAATATTGTTATATACAGCAAACACTCGGTGAATAGATAATAAGAAATGCTATGCGAATTTGAATAATCAACATAAAATATAAAACACTTTTTAAGCGGTTCATGTCAGCTTAGTTCGTTTATTCGCCCTTGTGGCAACGCTCAGATTACGTCTCTTAGAAGAAGACTGTTCTGAGGCTCCCATCAGTTCTTTTGCTTCTGGGATGAGGAAGTTCTCCACATCAGGAGAAGGATCTTCAATGAGGAAGAAGGCCAGGTATTCTGGTTTGATGCATCTGATGTCATTCGACACATATGGGCCGAGGTCCAGCTGCGACAATGTCCGTTTCTTCATGTCCACTATGGCGTGGGAGAGCTTGTCCAGGACAGAGCTGGATGACTCCGAGGAAAACACTTCGGCACCCCCAGCTTCTAGGATCTTCACATACGTTGCTTGTTTTGCTTTGTCGTCGGCAATGACAGTAACTTTCCATCCATGGAAGGCCCCTTTGATACCGGCGGTTCCGTTTAATTTGACTCGCCACCTGAATGGGCAAGTAGCGAGTTTTTTACTGCTATTCGGGAGGTTGTTTAGAAATTCCCCTGTGCTAGGGCCACCCCACTCAAACTCTTCCTCTCTAACAAACTCGTTCTGTTGCTGAGAAACTATTAAGTACTGCGGATGTATAATCCATTTTCCAGATGCAACACTAGATAAAAGCTTCTCGTTTTTGATTGGTTTTTCAGATATTAAATGTGTGGCTGTGAGGTCAAATGCTTTTTCATCGGAAACCTCACCACCAAGTTGCTTAATTATTTCAATGTATTTTAATTTTTTAGGGTCTGGAATGTTGGTGAACATGAATTTCTTAATTGTGGGTGCCTCAAGATGAGTTGGTAACTCTGTACAAAATTCCTCCATTAGTCCATCACAATTAAAAGTACTGGAATTACTTTTCCTAGGTTGAGCTTTAGAAGTACTAGTAGAAGGTATGTTTTTGACATTCATTTGAGCAGCTGCCAGAGCAGCTATTTTTTCACGCTCCATCCTACCAGTTGGATCATCCCAAACTACAGGGCAACTTTGAGACTGCTGTGAATATGTTTCTTGGGTATCGACCTCTTCATTTTCTTCTTTGTTAGCTGGTTTAGTAAAAGAGTTGGAGTTTTTCTTATGTAACCTATGGATGGGACTTATTTCATTAACAGGACTGCTGGACACAGAGTTGAGGAGTCGTTTGGACTGGCGCTTCTTCGCTGACTTTGCTGCAACCAGAAGGTCATTCAGTTGTTGATTGAAATCAATACCATTGTTCTCAGTAGGTGCTGCATCGTTAGATTTTGAGTCTTCCTCAATATCAATAGGTGCAATATCAGGTTTAGGCTCATTAGTTATAACTGGAGTTTTGACAATGGCTATTTCCCCCGTCAAGGACATATTCTGCTTCAAGGTATGGGGGTACAACTCTTCGTCAACTAATGTTTGTGTTTCTTTACAGGCATACACCCACTGAGGACAAACAATTTTCTTTCCTTGAGACCTTGCTTCCCTGAACTCTTTTGTCAAATCATTTGCTTTTCCAGCAAACACATAGTGTGTGCAGCTGTTGTCGTATGACCATACATAATCTCCTCCAAGTGCAGCTACTATCTCAATGATCTCAGTTTGCATTTTCACTAATTTTTTTGAGATGCATACCACAACACCTTTCAAGACAGCATTGTCAACAATTGGCTCTGGACAAGCAGCTTCATGAAAGCTATTTCTGGACAACTCCATTTTACTGTCATCATCTGTGAACACTTTCTTGTTCACCTTTCTAAGACAAGAAGCTAGATTTTTACCAAAGAGATCTTCAATAGGCAGACTTTGTCTCTTCATACTGGCTGACAATGAATGGTCTTGACTCGCACTCGAATCTAAATCTTTCAAGAGACCACTGACATGAAAATTGTTTTTATATGACTGATTGAAACTCAAACTCTCATTTACGGATAAATCTGGTTTGGATATCAAAGGGGAAATAAAATTATCAACATTTTTATTTTCGCTGCATAATTTATTTAGATGTTTTGGAGTGCTTGAAATGTTTACACGTCCAAGTTTTACATCTGTTGATAAGTCAGTTTCAATAGTTTTTTTAGGCATATCTTTAATTGGATCCACATTTTTAACTTCATCAAAACCATTTGCAACAGTAATTTTAACAGAGGAACGCCGAACAGATACCTTCTCAGGTGCAGCAAACACTTCTTCAGCTATGTCCTGATTCACATTTTCCTTTCCTTTACTAAGCACTTGAAAGTCAGGATTTACAGGATTATCCTCTAGCATTTGCACTGGAGCACAAGCATCAACTAAGTATTTTTCGAGTGATGGTGCCATTCCCAAATTAGCCGCATCTAGAACCCAATGCTTTGTTACTGCTGGGATTTTCCACTTCTTAGCAGCTTCATACTTGCTTCCTTCGGGAGTGGCTACAACTAAGTGGGTGTTGGATAAAATTCCCCTTGATTTGTTAGCTTTTCGAACAAAATACTCTTGGCAGGTGGCTCCAAGAACCTCCGCTAGGTGCATCAGACAGTCCCTCTCTGTTCCACTATACTGACTAACGGATATTACAAATGATTCAAATGGCTTAGCTCCAATAGGTATTTCAATGGGCTTGAACAACTCATTTTCATCAAATTCAAACAAACGACTATCCTCAATGCATTTCTGTAGCCAGCAATTCGTCACAATATTTGAGGCACAAATTGTGTAATCATGCTTTATTATAGGTACAACAGCAATATCAGCAGTAGAGGAACCTTCATTGCCAAACACAGTTCCAGAATGAGTTTCAATCATTTTGGCAAGAATATCTGTATCCTTATCACCAAAACCCACAATGATAAATTTTAAGCCAGCAAAAAGTAATTGGGTTCCTGTGGTGCACTCTTCTTCCAGATCTACCACTTCTATGTTTTGATCAGGAGGAAGACATGGCCCAGGCATAGATTCAATGGAAGAATTTTTCGTTTCTTTCGTGGAACTGTTTTCGGACTTCTTGGAGGTTTCTGCATTTTGCCCACAGATATACTGGTTGAAAATATCAGTAATGTGATCTGGGGTATTATCTTCATTTCTGGAAGGTGGTTTGGGTATTTGACTAGTAGAAACAGGTTTGGGTATTTGACTGGTAGAAACAGGTTTGGGTTCTGGTTCTTCCTTTTCAGGGCTGTGATGTATTGGATCTATACACAGGAATGGACCTTCATCCACCATGTCCTCTTTCTTACAGCACTCTAACAGCCAATCCACTTTCACAACATAAGGCGTTACGGAACTGGATTTTAGAGTTTGTAAAAAGTCTTTTGTCAAGTCCCCAGCAACAACATGAGTAATGCTTTCGCTATATGTACTGAACCTCATGCCTCCAGTCGAGTTCACAATTTTTTTCAATTTAATCATTTGAGTGGCATTGAACCCTGACAAGAACATTTTGCATCCATCTAGGAACTGACCAAAATTTGGCAATGTAGATAAATCAAATTCATCTAGAACTTGAAACTGACCATTTTTCTTCTTGGCAACTGGAAAAGAAACGTCACTTCTGATGGTTTCATCCAAATGAGTGACAAAAGAAGCATTGGTAATAGCACTGCAATCCACCATCGGCAAGTCACATGAAGTCATATCACGGTTGGGCGTTGATCTTTTAGGCTGTTCTGGCTTACAAGTGTTCTCTATTTTATATAGATTTTCATCTTTGCAGTACCCTGCTTCGACACTATCGAAAACCCAATTGAGGTTAACGCAAAATATCTTCCAATTTTTGGCATAACGGTATTTGTCCCCACTTGGATCTGAAAGAACTAGATGCGTAGTTTCCCTTGCTTTCAGAGGAGCCAAGTATGAGCCCCCATTCTCTTCGATTGTTGCCTGTACATCCGCTCTCTCACTGGTGGAAAGTTGGGAAACCGTTATAACCAGACCTTTAAACACAGGGCATTTGTGTTTATCGAAGGAGCTATCGGTTGCATGGAGAAGCTTGGACTGGCCATTTTTCCAGACATCCTCAATCCAACTTGGGGTCATAATAGGTAGTTTATAGTTGGCTGCTACTTGATATTTTTTTGATCCAACTTCCCCTGAAAAAAAGATATTTATTTTATTACTTTTTAAGTATTTTTTTTTAAAAACAAATTTAGAGAATCTTTAGCTATTAACTGCAGAATTTTTTTAAAGATATTTATAATAGAATTTTTTTTGAATATATAAATTTTTTTTATGTATCTCAGACCTAGTCTTGGGTGTTTTTTGTTTGAAACTGAGAACAGTGAAACAGAAAATAGTCCTTTTTCCAGAAGCAGCATTAAATTTCTTTTCACCTTCATCAAAATGCCAAGGTCCTACATACAATTTTAGTTTGAAATTAAACATTTAATTAAAGAAAAGTTTATTAAATTCAAGTCTTTTTAAGCAAGTTTCTGAACATTCTTTTTGTTCATGAACAAGTAAAAGCAAGTACTCTGACCTACGACATTTTTTGTTTGGTTGTTAAAGAGTACTTGAATCTTTAACTATTAAAGAAAGAAAAAGGCGCAGCCCATATGTGCATAATTATTTTGAAAGAAATTCATATTTTAACAGGTTTTCAATATTTTTAAATCATATTTAATAAGCTCAGCATATGAACATGCACTGAAGTTTGAATCTTTTCCATTTATTTTGACCAAAAAAACAAAAAACATGCGACAGATTCTCATTAAAAAAATTAACAAAAAGTTTTTAAATTGAAGAAATTTTTAAATGGTAACGTTAACTAACCAACAACCAAATGTGAAACACTCTTGGTGAAATCTTTGCTGAATAGCCCACCCATCAGCTCCACTTTGCTCCGGACATCTTCGCGGCAACCATTGTCAATATTCGAACAGGAAACCGTAATCCTACGCATTGACACACTGTAAACGGGATGCGGCCTCTTGGGTAGAATTTCTTCCTTCTCGAGACAATACAAGATGCAGAGTGGGCCTACAATCCTACAGTTGACAGACTTCAGATGTTGAAAAGCTTGTCCTTCGAAAGGGTCCATTATGTAAAGCTTAGATTCCTTTTTAGAGACTTGTAGGCAGTTTTCCTCAGTAATCCAAATAGGCTCCATTTGATTGGAATCCATAGCTTCAAAAGCTCGTTGTAAGTTTTCTGAGGATTCAGAGTTGCTCGCGTCGTTTTTGACAAAGCAGACTTCATATTTGTGAGGTTCCTTGGACATTGACATTTTAAAATCTGTGAATGTTAGAATATAATAATTTAATTTTGTGTTAAAATTAATTTTATGTACAAATTGGTTAGTAAACAAGCTTCATTTGTGTTTTGATGAAACATTAAAAAAAAAGTTATTGAAGACATATGAAAGAAAATGCTTTTAAAACTTCAATAATATACAGTAAACTCCCGATTATCCGCGGGTGGATTATCCGCTTTGCGGTTTATCCGCGGGTCACTTTTTCCCATTTTTCAGTTCAAATATAAAAAAACGCGATAAATGAATTTTAATTTGTTTCCAAACTTTTTGGAAGAATGCATTCCAAGAACAACGAATACATTATGATTATAATAAGACTGACTTGGAAAAATTGGTGTTCTGCCAGGTGCACATCACGAACAGGTTTTTGTCAAAAAGCGCCACTTGTGAAATAAACTGCCCGCTATTTAAATTGAATTGCTTTATGTGATTTTAATACTAGCGAAATGCGTGAGAAGCTAAAAAAAGTTGTCTTGACAATTCAAGACGAACTACAACTCATTAAAAAGTTAGAAAACGGATCCTCTAAAAATCAAATGTGCTTGCAGTGTGGCATAGAAGAAACGACAGTAATAGACATTTTGAAGTAAATTTGTACATGCTATATACGATTACTGTAATTTACTTTTTAATAAAATCTAGAAGAAATTTTGTATATAGGCAATTTCTTCATTTTTGCGGATTATCCGCGAATTCACTTATCCGCGGAAGCCGCGCCACCCAATTCCGCGGATAATCGGGAGTTTACTGTATACTGAACTGGATAAGAAAAATTATTTCAATATCCTAAATAATATTGTATCTTAACAAAATAATATGCTAATCAGGATAAAAAAAATGAAGTAAAAACTATTCTATCACTCTTTTAGAAGCTAATTTTAAAATTAAATGGATTTATATTGTTAAAATACATAATTTCGGCAGTTATTTTAAATGATGTATTAATGTAAAATATGCCCATTTAAAAATAAATAAAACATGGTTATAAATATCTCTAAAAAATAATAATGATACTACCCTGATTAAAAAAAGTAGAATAATGTAAAAAAGATTGGGTTGAAAGTTTCTTAAGTGTCAATTTGGATATTGTGTTCAGAAAAAAAATTAAAAATATTTAATTATCTTCAGAGCATTTATAAATAAAACATTCATATTTTTTTTTATCTGCTACATTAGTAATTGACTTTTTAAAAAATATTAGAATATCTGGACAACATGGTTAAAAAATAAGAATAATCAACTCGTTCCTATCAGTTGAGAGTGATTCAAAAAATTAGAATAATTTGTTAGTATCAGTTGAGAGAGCTGAGAGATTAACATTCTAATATTTTGAATTTTTCGTCGTTTGCTGATTTAAATATAGATTTTTTATTTCATTGTAATATGTTTACATTTTTATAAATCTACAAAATATGCAGATTTATATTATAACTTATAATTCATATAGTTGATTATTTATTTTATAAATTACAATTTCCTTGACCACGTTTTCCATCACTATTCTAATTTTTTTAATCGGAGTAGTAGATTACCTAACAAATACAATCAGCATCCAAGTGAAGTCTTCATTTGATTAAAATCTCAGATTGATGTTCCCTCATTACTGTGTGCAATATTTCTTAGGAACAAATATATTATCCTGGAAGAAAAGAGAATTAAACCAATTTTTAACATAATAAACAATACATTTTGCATTAACTTGATCATAAAAGTAGGAATTACTATACAGAGTAAATTATTAGGAGAATTACGAAACTTGGTTTATAGATTAAATAAATTATTATAGAAGAATTAAATATTAAAAAAAAATACACTAAAGCTAACATATTGAACAAGCACTATTTCAGTATTTACAATTGAACTTTGGATAACGCATTTGGCCCTATAACATGATTAAGTAAATTACTGATTTCTTTTAACCATACAAAGTCCCTAAATGACAATACATATCCAGTTTCGCTTTTAACAAATCAGATCAAACAAATTATTTGATAATATTTTCCAACATTAATGTCATTAATCTAAGTTGAAATAAATTCAAGAAAAATGGGGTTAGGTGTAGATAGTAGTTAATCTTAGATTTAATTCTAACTTATATTAATAAAGAATTTTTTTTTACATTAACATTTTCATTGGATCTTTTTGCAAAACTGTATGTAAAAAATTTGGTCTTGCCATTTGTAAGCTCTATACAATTAGCAATTAAATCAAGAAATTAATTAAAACTAGCTAATTAACTTGTCAAAACCTAGGATTTTTTTATTATGTTTTAAGTTGTAATGCGCAGAAAAAATATTAATGAAACAAATTTTATGGTAAAAAAAAGCTAGTTGCAAAGTAATGAAATATATATGAAAAAAGGTATATTTTATTTCGAAAACAAGGGATTTAAAATGTGAAAAAATAAAAATTCAGATAAAAAATATTACTCCTAAAAGAAGATTTGTCATAATAATATTTGTATGTACAATCATAAAATAAGTTAGAATAAAACGTAGTTCTACGTTTAATCAAGTAACAATTACTAACAAGAGATATCCAACGACGCAGTTTTCTATTACGATTGACACTTCACTGACAATTATAATTAAAAAATACTAACATGTTTGATGTGACATATTGATGAATATTTTATAAACTTTTCATTAAAAAGGAAAGTAATCAAAACTTCAAAAGTTGTTGTTTATTTTTCGCAATCAGAGCAACGACTTCGACTTTCGAGCGCTCAAACTAATAATATTGCCATTCAATGATTGTGAAACCTAGAGAAAATTCTAAAAAATCGACAAACATTTAAAAATGATCAAAGATTTGATGGAAAAATTCTATGAACTAAAAAAAAGAAGTACAAGATATTTTAAAATTGATTTTAAGCGATTTCAACTTATTGTCAAAGTAGCTGTTGGCTGTGTGAAAAACCATGACCAGATTCTAGTAAGAGCAGTCGTATGATAAATTCCAAGTCAACAATTCAATCGCATCACAATCATGGCGTCCAGCATAAAGAGCAACATGAGATCTTCTGCAAAAGATGATTTAAAGCAGCAAGAAATAATGCAAGCTGTCGTGATTGCCGACAATTTCAATCAGAAATTTGCGCCCTTAACAAATTCAACCCCAATGGTAAATAGAGAATTTGTCTTATAACATAGCCAAGAACGCAAATGATGAAATCATCGATAAATATTGCAGAATTCTTTTTGTAATTAACATGTAATTTAAGAAAAATCAAGAGTGTCAATTATCTAAGTAACATAAATAATATGTTATTTTTATTATGCTTCGTTGATTGGCTATGAATTGATTGACATACAATGTTTTGACAGGTGCCAATCAATAAAACAAACTAAGGTTTTGCATCCAAAAATGAAAACTAAAGTTTTCTTTTTGGGTATACAATGGACATGACATTGCTCGTTATACTGTATTTAAACTCATATTTAGTAGGCATTTAAGTTCGAAGTCCAGTCTGTATTACGATGTTATTGCCTTGGAACAGTTACTCTTTTCAATCTGCTTGTGAGCTATCTTGTATTATTCATATTTTGTAAACATATATTCAGGGAATAGAAAGTTAATTTTTAAAAGTGACTTTGATACAGATTAAGATGCTCTATTTAAGTTGTAACTCAGTTACTTAATATAAAAAGTAACTTATTTCAGTTACTTTTAGAAATTTCTAGATATAAGTCAAAATAAAATTGGACTTTAACCATCTTACCATTTTTCAAAGAGAACCAAGATTAAGTAAACATGATTACAAACAAGAAGTTGCAAATCAAATCACAATTTTTTAAAATTTAATTTTAAAAGAGCTTCATTAAAATATATTGGCACCCGACAGCCTTTGAAAAGTAATAGGAAAGCAACAAAATTTTTTATTACTGCTGAAAGTAAATAAGTTACACTTACTTTATGAAAATAAGTTACACTTACTTTATGAAAATCTGATGATATTACTTGGCGTTACATAAAAAAAGTAATAATTGTTGCAAGTAATGTTATTGTACTCCATGCATATATTATTTATACATATGTATGTGATGTATTGCACGTGCACAAGTCTCTGTAAAGTTTTACTATTCCACACAAATAACAGTTACTTCTTAATAACTCTCAGTTAATGTCTTTCCAATCCATAAAACAGTTCCCATGTTTTAATAGGCATCAATACATTCTTTCTCAGAGAAATTGCAGACACAGCAGACTTTGTTTTGACTTCTGATCCCCTCTTCTCACAACCATTAAAAGTAGTCTTTTCTTAATTAGTCCTCGAGATGTAAGGTGTGTGCTTTTTGACTGTTGAGCTACGGCTCCTGCCTCTGTCTTTTACGAACTCTTAAATATGCTTTCTTTACAATAAAACAATCTTTGGACATCCAATATTTCTTTATTTCTAGATTAACTAATAAGAATTATATTCTCATGTCTAATAGATTTGTTATTTTATTACATTTATTCTTTACGTATCCTGCTCCAAACTTTCGCAGTGATCTTTGTTGCTATCTGATGAACTTATGATTTTTCCTTGTATGTTAAATATACCAGTATAATGTTTATTTTTTACATATGAAACTATCTCCTGTCATAATAATAATTTTGTGCCAATTCTTATGGACAAATTTTTTTTCTCTAGGTTCTTCTGCCTTTTGTAAATGGAATTTTGCTGGATTATGTCCTCAAATCGCTTGAAGATTCTGGAATCCAAGAAACATTTCTTTTTTGCTGCTCTCATACTCAATTGATTAGAAGTTACATCAGGTGAATAGTCCATATTACATTTCATTCAATTATTATAGCCAACTGACTTAATGTACAACTTTAGTTTAATTTTATAGGGGCTTTAGCAATTTATTAAAAATTTATAATTCATTCTGTTATTTGTTAACAAATCTTAAAAAGAGTAAATAAAACAACAAGTATATATCTAATTTGATAATTTAATTTATTATTTGAACATAAAATTAGTTTTTATCTAAACTAGACATTTATCTTAAAAAATAATAAAAATATCAGGAAAATATATTTTTGATGCATAAAACTTGTGTATTACATCAGGCAAATATAGAGAAAGAAAGTAGTGAATGACTAGGTGGCATATTCTTAAATCTAGCTATATTTTAGTATCTATTGCCAAGATTATGCTCTAAAATCTAATATTTTTTCCCACTGATTCTGTGCATTATTTTTCAGTGCATCTCAATGGTCAAAACCTGATTCACCAATGTCTGTGAGCATAATAAGTTCCACCAGCTTTTTGTCCATGGGAGATATCATGCGAGAGTTAGATTCAAAGGCTCTCATTCGCTCTGATTTCGTACTCATTGATGGGAATGTAATAACCACTTTTCCGGTTGGTGCTGCATTAGAAGAACATAGGTTATATTTTTACTTTATCTATGTTTTTTTTTTGCCTGGCAAAATAATTGATTTTGCTAGTTCTTTTGTCTTATTTAATTTTAAAAATATTTTTATAAACAATTTATAGGCATGCTCTTTTCATGTCATTGTTATATGGGACAACTTACAATCTTTAACATTTGTGCTATGCACATTGTTTGAATAAGGTTTATACATATTTGTTATAATATTATAATGTACATGTTTTAATTGGTATTGTGTAGTAAGAAATATATTGCACTATAAATTAACTTTTTTTAATTTTGTTTAAACACTGTTTTTTGGATTTTGCCATTACCATTGTAAAACTAGCCATTTATTACCATTTTAAAACTAGCAGGAATCTTATCCTATTTTTACCAGTAACAAAAAGGCATGTATTTTTGAAAATTTGGTGTAAACATCACTGATCACATCAATGAAACTCTCTTTGGAATAAGCAAACTAGCTGAAGTGTAAACTTGTTTTCACTGCATGAGATTTAAATTAAATTTTTTACTGACAATTTAATTTCTTACACTTTTACAATTGTATTTCTGTAGTAGATGGTTAGAAATGGTTCCTCCATCTTAAATTTTAAAAATTATTCAATTTACAAATTTTAAAAAATTTTGTGCCCTGTGGGAAAACCTGGCAGTAAAGTGAATTGTATATACGTCTGTATCCCTTATAAGACTAAAAGACAAATAATCACTGACCTCGAAGGCTTTAAAAACTGCTAAAATATTTTTTGCATAGATTGAATACAAAACTGATATTTTAGTGTAATAAAATAATTTGTTTTCTGTAGGAAATTGAGACAATCGGATAAGAATTGTGCTATAACCTTATTGTACAGTAAAGCATTACCAAAACACAAGATAAAATGCAAAGAACACACCACTGTAATTGCTGTGGAAGCTGTTACTCAGAGGATTCGTTATTTTCAGAAAGTCAACAAACTAAAATCTCTTCAGATACCATTGGTATTTAATATTTTAATCCAAGCTTTTAATTAAAAATATATTTACTTTGATATTACCTTTATTAGGTTATGTTTATTAATTAGATGTTTGATTTTTTAAATAACTTATTATTGTTAAATGTAAGCTTTAATATTGTTCATAAAAGCTAGTGAAAAAGATAAATATATATATATTTTATTGTCTTTGAATATTTGTTTAGAAACAACTAAAAAATAATTTTTAAGACATTGTCAAATTTTTTATAAATGTATATTTTTGAGTTTAAATAATTTGTTTAATTTTTTTGCATTCATAATAAATTAAGTATATACAATATAGGAATGAATTAACAAATGCCTTAGTCCAAAGGGAATAGGTTTCTGTTAAAAAACCAGCATGTGTTTCAATAAGTACAATATTTAGTTACAGTTAAAAGAAATTATACAAAATTTATGTGAGCTCAAACACATTAAAGAAAATCTTTTTTTATATTGTGCTAATTGAGTAATTTTTTTTTAATTTGTGAAAACAGAGTTTTGTAATTTACTTACATAAACTCTACATTTATTTTACTTATTAATTCAGAATTTGAGTGATAACAAAATGTTGTATATCTGATTTTCAGAGTATATTTCAAGAAAACGAAGAAGTGACTATACACAATGACCTTTTAGATAGTCATATTAGCATCTGCTCCCCATGTGTTCCTCTCTTGTTTTCAGATAATTTTGATTATCAAACCCTTGAAGACTGCGTGAAGGGTTTAATTATTCATGAAGAGGTAAAACATGATTTATTATAACAACAGATTGGTTACATTATTTATTGAAAGTAATTATTGTTTTTCAATAACATGTTTTAACAGAAATAGTCCATGGAAGATAATTTGTGTTTTCTTTGATGCAACTATTTATAAAATTGAACGAGGTCCGTAAATATCTTATACATTTTAACTAAATCGTCACCTAAAATTTTCGTCCCTAGTAATGTATACTTAACCTTTTACAAGAATTTTATTTGTAAATATTAATTGAATATTTTTCTAGAATTATTTGTAATCAAATTAAATGTTTATATTTAATGAATTTAAGTACAGTGTAATTGTATTACGGAAATAAAACACACATATGAAGAGTGATGTTGCAAAACTCACTTTCTCCACAGTATAACTAAGATATAGTGTATGGTCCGTTTATTGGCGATTTCGTCTAATTGAATTTATCACTATCAAAATTTTCCAATGAATAGACTGAGCCCTCTATCTTAGTTATACTTAGGGGCCATGCGAGTTTACACCCTTCATATGCAAACATATTACAAAAACTGAACTGCAATTGTGTCTCTAAGGCAGACTTGAAATGCTTGAATATCCTTAATTATTAAAAGTTTTGAATGAAAACTATGTTTAAATTTATTCTTGGAAAATATTGATTTAATATTGGAACACATTTGTGCACTTATATACTTGTTTATTTTTACCTTCATGTGTTTCCTATTAGTTGTTCTGTCTCATAATTATTTTTTAATTTCGGAAAATGAAATAAGTTTTCTAAATTAACATTCATAGCACTCAATTAAAAGATATTTACAGTTTAAGTAAAACAATACAATAATTTCATTAGCAATGTTTTAAAATTTACACGATTTTCTTATTTTCAGTTACAAGGAAACTCGATGTACATTCATATAGTTGAATCTGGATATGGTGCTAGCATTTCCAATCTTTTCATGTATGATATAGTCAGGTTAGTTAGGATAATTTTTCTTTAAACTGATAAATTTAATAGAAACTTTTCTTTATTTGAGAATTTATATTGTACTTCTATTCCAGTCAGCATATCATTACGAGATGGACCTACCCTATCGTTCCTGATTTAGTTGACAGTAGTGAAGATAAGATATTGTACTCTAGGAATAACATATATAAGGGATCTGATGTAATAGTGGGAAGGTAAAAACTTCTAAGTTTCTATTTCTGTGTTTCTTAATTTTAGTTTATAACTTTTAAACTTTTTATGCACTGAATTGTGATTTAATTATGTGTTGTTGCCTACTAGGAAACCAAGTAAAATTATGTTTTTATAAAGAATTGACTTAAACTTTTTAGATTTTTAATGTGCTGAAAACTTGTTGTTGTTGTTGTTACTAATTTTCATCTGGTCTGACGGAGTCAGACCAGATCAATAAATCCGTTGACATAAAGGAAGTCCGAAACCAAAAGGGGGGAAGAAAAAATGTCTTCCCAGTCCAGTCCTAAACAATCAAGAATATGATCAGGTGATGCCTGGATTTGCTGGCACTTAGGGCAAGGAGGGAAGATCTTTTGATTAGCAGAAAACTTGAGACTCTTCAGGTGTCCACTGGCTAGTCTGGACAAGCAGGTGTTAGTCTGTCTGTCACCAGGGAGAGAAAGAGAGAGTCCTGGCTTTTTTGCTTTGTACCAGTAGTGAGTCGGAGGTTGTAGCCAAATTTGTTTGTTTTTGTCCTTTTGCCTTGAGAATAATTCAAGGTATGTGAGGTCTGAGGTGGTAGGGACTGAGTTGTCTAGTCCCTGCTTCGCTAGAGTGTCTGCAAACTCATTACCTTTGATGTCGATATGGGATGGGATCCATTGGAAGTGCACATCATGCTGTTGGGAAAGGTGGAAAACTTTTTGCCGGATCGAAAAACTGGTTTTATCGGTAATGAGAGCCCAATTTTTTAGGTGTTGAATCGAACTGCGGCTGTCTGAAAGAATCCAGATATTGTCATAATTCCTTTCACTCATGATTGTCTCTAGCCCTCTGTCAATTGCGGTAAGTTCGCTTCGAAAAACTGAACAAAAATCAGGGTTTCGTTGTTGAATGGAGTACTTCTCACCAGATGTTTCAATAAACACTCCACTGCCTGCTTGTTCATCCCTTTTACTGCCATCAGTAAATATTTTTATGTCATTTGGGGGGATTTTATTGATAATTTCTAAGGACAACTGTTTAAGAAAGTCTGGCTGAAAACTTGTAATGCAATTGAATAGTTTCCCCTTGCCTTCATTTTCTCCAAATGAAAATTAAAATAGTCGACTTTTAAGTGGTACTTATAAGTGCAATCATTATATAAGTTTTAAATTGTGTTGTAAAAATACTTTTTTTATACATAATTTTTCTGCGCAAGGTGTTTTTCTTTTAAATCTCCAAAACTTGCTTAAGTGCTCCAAATCACAATTTGAAATTTTTAATGTTACTAATAGTTGATTAGTTCTTTATCTTATTGGTAAACTTAACCCTCACATCTTTGCTTAAATCTAGAACATCTTTAGGTTAAAAAAAAGGTTTTTTTATTTTACTGCAAATCATCAAAGTGCAAAGCTATAATTGAAATTATATAAAAATTATAAATTACTAAAAAAACCCTATTTATTTACATACCTATAATTGTACTAATTGCTATTGTTGTACCTATATCAAGTTTAGAATAGAGAAGATGCTTGGTAAAAGTTTTCTCAGACAGTAGGTAACTTATTGTAATGTAACTTTATTTCCCAGTTTATTTTCAAAAAAGAAAAACTTCTATATTTACATAGTTTGTAGTTTTATGTTGTATTTTTATTATTTTTTATAGTTGCTCAAAGTTAGATAAAAACATTATTGTTGGCAAAGGAACAAAAATAGGTGAAAATTCCTACATTAGCAATTCAGTTTTAGGGAAAAATTGTGTTATAGGTGAGTATATATATTTATTATTATTGTAATGATTTCCATATCATAATTATCTGGTTCATTTTACCATCTTTTTACAGTTTATATAAAGAATTTGTTATTTTAGTTGTAAATTGAAAATTTCTTCTCTTACTTGGTTTAACATTATTTGTAATTTTAAAATAAAATATTTGCTGGAAAGTTGCTGTAAAATGTTTTGATTTAGTTTTAAAAGTATTTAAAAAGTGTATGTTTATGTATTTTTGAATCCTCAAATTCTGTAATATTCTTGGTAACATTTGGAATATAAAAGGGAAATGCATGTTGTATAGTTTTTATTTTAACGTTTTGCATTTAATTTCCAGTTATTTTTTTACAATATTTAATATCTTAATAAATTTTTTTATTGATATTATAGGTAAAAATGTCATTATTAAAGGCTCCTACTTGTGGGATAATGTCCATGTAGGGGATGACTGTGAATTAAATACTTGCCTTTTGGGGGAAAATGTTGAGCTTCACAATAGGGTAGTTATTAAACCTGGTTGTGTACTAGGTAATGATGTAAGTACTTGTTATTTGTAATTTTACTCAGAATGATTCAATGTTTAACCTACACATGTGCATATGGTTTCATAATTGATATTCATACGGTTTAATATATTTCTTTTATTCTTAACCCTTTCAGTCCCACTGATGCCATTTGGCATAATCATGTTTCTGATCATAAATTTAAAAAATAATAGGGTTCATCTATTGGAATTAATAAACATATTTTCCAATAGAAAAGTTGATGTTAAATTGTCATTGGGATTGAAAAGGTTAAATAAAGGCTAAACGTAGTTAATATGATGTATTTGATTGTTATGGCCAAATAATTTAGTTTTTGCTAAATAATTTAATATCTTCGATCTTAGATAATTTATTTAATGCTATACTTTATGTAAAAAAATAACTTAATAAAGTTAAAGTTTTTAAAAGTATGTTAAACTATTTTAGTTGTGATTAAATGTAAAAGCTTCCTAATATGGCTTTTCTTGAATTTTATAAAAATCTGCAGCTACTGAATCCATTTTTTCCAACAAACTTTTAAAATAAGTTTATTTCTGATTATAGGTTGTTATAGGAGAAAATATTACTTTGCTTCCATACACAAAGCTCCAATCACAATGTGCTGATGATGAAGATAGTTTTGGTGAAGATGAATTTGAAGATGAAAATAAACCCAGTAAAGATGAAAGTAGGTGTTGCATATATTGCATATAATTTTTTTTTTTTAGTGCCTATGGTTCCACATAATAATAGTTAATATTTTATGCAAACTACTATCTATAAATACTGATCTTTTTAAAGAAAATGTTTTCATTAAAAAGTTTAATCATAACAGAATGTAAATTAAAGTTTTTTTTTGTTTGCAAGAGAATGTTATTTAACATTATAATTAGAAAATATCGTCCAAATTTTAAGATTTTCTTAATTGTTGAAGCTTAAACTTTTATATTTAAATACTAACATTGTGGTAATTGAGTGCTTATTTTTTTTAATCTGTGAAAAATAAAATTTTAACTTTATCTAATATTCGAATACAACCAAAAAGTAATGTATTAAATTGTTAAAAATATTACATTGTAAACAGTATTTTTTAAGTAATTAAGAATCTATAATGAAAATTCCTCTGATAAAAGTTACAGAACATTTTTTTGGTCAGAAAGTAAGTTTGTGTATTGTTAATTGAAACTGACATTGATGTTATGTATTACCAAAATATTTAGTAATACATTCTTTCAACATAAAATGTATTTTCTTTCGACTATTTTTTTAAGATACATTTAAAACTCATCAGTTTATTTCCTTAAAAAACTACTATAATTCATATCTAGGTTGTGACATAGCTTTAGTCGGATCCAAAGGTCATGGTTACTTGTGCAATGCTCAAACAATTAGATAAATTAACAAACAAATTAACAAAATATTTTGTAATAAGTTCTTTTATCACCAGAAGTATTGGTAAAACCATCCTGTAACTCTTAATCATCTTCAAACACACATATGAGCGCATGTGTTTTTTCCTAACTATTTAAACTAGATGCATTTGCAAGTCATTTTATTTCCTTAAAAACTACTATTATTCATTTCCAGTTTGTGACATAGTTTTAGTCTGATTGTCCTTTATTTCCTTAAAAACTACTATGGTTCATTTCTAGGCTGTGACATAGCCTTAGTTGGATTGTCATTTATTTCCTTGAAAACTACTACAGTTCATTTCCAGGTTGTGACATAGCCTTAGTCGGATCCAAAGGCCATGGTTACTTGTGCAATGCCCCAGAGGAAAGCGATGACGAATCTGAAAAGGAAGAAGCAGAGGACGTCTGGGGGAAACCTGACGACGGAAATACCGAAGATGAAGAAGTGACGGAAAGTTCCAGTTTGGGTAATGTGGAACCTGGGGATGAGGTCAGTGAAGAGAGTGATGGTGCAGAGGAAGACTATGATTATGAAGCAACATGTAAGATATTTTCTGTGTGGGGTGTTTATATTTAAAATGTGAGTTGTTAAGGGGGAATCGGAGCAGGTCTGAAAAACTAAAGTGTCTTTGTGTTAATTCAGTAGAAAAATATTTTTTTAAGCGTGTCACTTCACCTGTACTGGATATTTTTACTAATTTATTTAGCTTCCACACTACGTTTATAAAGTAAAAAGTGGAAGGTATGATAATCGTTCTGTCATCCGTCTGTCACCCACTTTCATTACCCTAACTTCAAAGAAGCTCTTGGCGAAAATATATTTAAGGAATTCTATACAATTTTAATAAGAATTAAAATTAAATTAATTAAACTTTATTTTGCAGGTTTTTATAATGAAGTTCTGGAAAGTCTCCAACGAGGCATCAAAGAAAAAATTCAAACTGAAAATATTATTTTAGATATCAATACTTTAAAGTAAGTTCATGCTATAAAAGATATTTTTTTAAGTATATTCTGTTCTTATGTACTGATTTTACTATATCAACTTTTTTACATAATATCAAGACATGAAGATGTTGAAACTTATTGATAGAATATAATATGTTTAAAATTAATATGATAAATATACATAAGTATCTGAAAAAAATCTCATCGGAACTCGTATCTGCTTACACTGAATAAAAAAAAGTTTAATTCTAGAATTACATTTTAATATTTGACCTTGATTATTGTTTTGTTATTACTTAACTCTTTATTGATTGCATTTATTTTTAAAATGTGCCCAACTTTTGTGTGTGTATTTTTGAGTATTTGTTCAAGTGCATTTCTTTTCAGACACACTTACAATGTAAACATGCAAGAAGTCAATGGCTTTTTAATCAAAGCAATACTGAAACAGCCTTTTGTAATGCACAAGGAGCAGACATTCACTGCACCAACTTACTTATCAACAATTAAGCCCAATCTCCAATTTTTCCACCCCTTGGTATCAAATTACATTCGAAGTGCCGAATCCCAACTTGATTGTCTGCGTTCTGTAGAAGTAAGTTTTGCTATTTTTAAGAAATAATGTTTTGAAGTTTGGTAAAGTGCTTTAAAAAATTCTGTATAAGTGCTTTAAAAAAAACTGTAAAAATTTTGAAATCAATTAAATTGTATTGTTTATCTTTATATTTGATTTGGATTATTTATCTTTTTATTTGATTTTGATTGTTTATCTTTACATTTCACTACATTCGGACAATTGCCCTTTTCTTTATTGAATTTCAGTTGTATTGCTGAAAAATATTGGAGAATCAGAAGTTTTTTTACTTAATAGTTAAAGCCTGATATTTAACAAATATTTTTTTTTTTATATTTCGTTTAAAGAATTTATATTTATTTTATAATCTGAGGGTTTCAGACATTATATTTGTTTAGATATCATCGATTTTTCCTACAATACAATTTAATTCATTGCTCAAATAATTATGTAATTTTAAAGTCCTGAGGATTCTAAAAAATTATTTATAATAAAAATATATTAAAAAAAAATGTTATGTTCAGTTTTTATTTTAAAACCTAATGTAGCAAAAAAAAGTACATTTTATGCCCATTTGAAAATCCATCAATAAAAAGAGTCTGAATTTTTAAAAAAAGTATTTAGTATAGATTAAGCCTCAATTCGTAACTCATTCAGTGGGCCACATTATCTATTCACAATATCAATATAATATTTGTCAGAACTATGTTGTAATACCTAGAACTAAATCACGTACTTATTTAAGTTATTTTTCTTTATTGTAACAAGTTACTCTTTTTAGGGGTTTATGAAGTGCCATGAAGATATTTCACCGGCTATTATGAAGGTTGTGCACTTTTGGTACGATCAAGATGTTCTAAATGAAAATGTGATTGTTAAATGGCACAAAAATTTATCTTCTGAAAGTGATAAGATTAAAAAACAGGTAATATTTAAAACTCTAATTTTACCAATTTTTTTTAATTATTAATTTTAAACATTTTAACTGTTAACTACATAAAAATTTGAATCACATAGTTTATTCTGTCTTTCTTCTAGCAATATACCAGCTTAAAACTTTTATATTTCATTAATATTCTTTTCTTCATATTCCACTCAAAATAAATATTGTTGCAAATTGTACAATTCCCAGAGTCCAATGTTTCAATAAGTCCTCATCATTCAAAGTAATAAATAATGTTAATTAACTGGGTTCAAAGTAATAAATAATGTTAATTAACTTATAAATTTGTATTATTTTCCCTTTATTTCTCCTTTTCATTTTAAGAGATTTTCTTCTTTATAACTTTAAAATTATGTATTTAAAGAGTTCACAGTAAAAATATGAGTGTTACAAAAATGAACAGTTGTTAAAGATAAGTTCAGGCAATATTGGTTAGGAGACCACCAAAAAGACCCCTGTCAATCAATTGAAAGCATTTTTGGTTTTGTTTGAATTACTTGTACTAGGACAACACATTATAGGACTATTGGCATAAACAAGTTGTCTTTCAATTTTGTTGAAACAACAACTCATTATGAAGGAAAGATGAAGTATACTATTTGAAGTATAGATGAGTTATTTATAATTATTTGTAACATAAATATAATTTTTAAAAATATTTTTTTATAAAATTTAAATTTTAATCTCATGCAGTGGAAATAAATTTACACTTCAGCCTATTTGCTTTTCCCTCAGATGATTAAAATTTTGTGGCCATCTGCCAAAAAGCTCTCAGGAAATTTTAGTGAGATGTTAATTAAATCAAACCAAACTAAAAAGAATGCATATCTTCATCCATACATCTATTTAATGTAATAGTAAAAGTAATCCAACCAAAGTAAATGTGCTTTAAATTACTTAGTTACTTTTTTTTGGCAGTTTTGTATTAATATTGCTAGAATTTCCCTTCAATGACCTTTCATTTTTAAGTACTGTATGTTTTGACAAATCTACCATTGCCCCATGCTTGTTTCTCAAGCCATGAATTTTTTCCCCTTCTTATTCTAGGCTGATGCTTTTATTAAATGGCTCCAGGAAGCTGATGAAGAATCTTCTGATGAGTGATCGTTGTACATTATGAAAAATAAATATTTATTTTCAAGATTTCCTTTTGAAGTTCTGTTTAATATTTTAATTTTAGTTTGTTGTTGTTGCTAATTCCTGTCAGACCAGATCTATAAATCTGTTGACCGAAACCAAAAGGGGAGATGAATGTATGTCGTCCCAGTCCAGTCCTAAGCAGTCAAGGATATGATCAGGTGATGCCTGGTTTTGCTGGCACTTTGGGAAAGGAGGAAAGATCTTTTGATTAGCAGAAAGACTTTTCAGGTGTCCGCTGGCTAGTCTGGACAACCAGGTGTTGGTTTGTCTGTCATCAGGAAGAGAAAGAGAGAGTCCTGGCCTTTTTGCTTTGTACCAGTAGTGAACAGAATGTATTTTTTAGTTTGTAATTATCATGAAAACCTATGTTTTATTATTGAATCAACGAAAGTTGAAAAAATTCAAGAAATCTTTTACGAACATTGAAATTCTATCCTGTCTACATTACAGAATCAACTCTAGTAGGTAGACTATTTCTCAAAAAAGATGTTTTGGAATTAGTTTTAAAGTAAATTTTAGTTTTAAATGCCTTTTAGCGTATGCTTTGAAAGACCCTTTTTAGTTTTTAATATTTTAAAAACATAATGAGGAAGATTTGTTTTTTGAACTGATGTTTATTTTTTTAATTAGCAATAATCATCCACATTTTTCCTCGTAGAACAGTAATTTTCTCTTTAATAAACTTTATTGTACAAAGAATTAAATATATAGTTTATTTTATGACGAATATATTTTTTTACTATAATGCATGAGACTCATCTCTAGTCTCATGCATTATAGTAGCATCTTTTTGTATTATGCTAAAAAATTATAGATTAAAGCTATTTAAACCCTGATTTTATAATTATAAATCACTGTTCTTACATTTTGTATGCACATTAAAAAATGTCAACTTTTCGATGGGGTAATTTCTTTATGAGGTTTTTAAGGTAATAGGTTAGTTTTCCTAAAGTGGCACATTTTCAAGACGTTTTTTGAATTTCTGGGCTTAAATTCACATAAGAATTAGTTAAGCAGCAATTGTTAAGTTTTTATTTTATTTATTTTATGTAGCAAAGTTTGCATTTAAACCAAGCAGAAAACTTCAATATTTTAGTTTTCTCAAACTTTCTTTGTACTTATGCGTCAAACTAGCATTGTTTCTTCAACAATGGAATATTAAAATAAACTTATTATAAATTTTTTAAAATCGAAACTAAGTTTTTGTGATAGAATAATTTAAAATAGTTTTAATGTATCAAACTGCAGATTTTACATTCTTAAAATTTGCATAAACTTAATTTACCATGCAACAATTACTTCTTGTAAATTCAGGATAAAAAAAAACTTAAAGAGAAAACAAATCTTGACTTTATATACATATAAAATTACGTTTAAGTTAATGTTACATAAAAAACCCATGTAAAATGGTTTTATATGCTTATTTTGCTACATGGAATATCAAAATGTATCAGTTTATAAAGCTACTAACAATAAAAAAACCCATTGAAACAAATCAATAATAAAAACTTATAAATGAATATTCCCTTGTTTGATTCTCCTATATCTTCTACCCGATCTCCATGGATATTTTTTACTACTGAGTTTTTCTGCAACCCAGACCATTATTAAACGAAATAAATATTCATCGTCGGCATCCATGCCTCGAAGCATCCACCAGCAAGTGTGCTCAAATTGCAAGCCATTCTCTCCCTTATTGTGTGTGTATCGGGGGAGTATTTGGTTACACGCTGAGTATAAATGCTCTAATATATTTATTATTCTCGGGATGACGCCATCTGAGCCTGTGCGTGGCCCGGAATGTTTATAGCTCTCGGTGTGGTGGTTAGAGCAAGTACGAGATGCTGCCGCCCCGATGGCGCAATCGTTGGGACACTAGCCGTTGGGGTCGGGTTCGAATCCCGGTCAGGCATGGATGTTTGTGACCGTCAATAAATGTTGTTATTTGTCTATGTGTTTGTGTCGTCCTTTTTTGTGTGTCTCTTGTGACTGTCTCTTCTGGCGAGCTGGGTAATGGGCTATAAAGCCTACACTCTCCCTTCTAGAGGGCGCAATCACTCTCATTTGTCATTGTCATTTGTCAAGTCCGAGATGCTGCCTATGGTCAGAAACCTACGCAAAAGAGAGTTCGGGAAGAACTAGAAAAGCCTACTTTTTTTTTTATAGTAGGTCTATCCAGAATGCGAGCCTCGAAAGCATTTTCCTCCCCCATCCCCGCATGTGGCTTTCTTCGAAATGGCGTGAGCGTGTTTTTTCCCCACCATACTTGGGTTTGAACTGTTCGGATTGTTAACCTCACAACAGAACCTC
Organism: Hylyphantes graminicola; assembly: GCA_023701765.1. Classification (NCBI taxonomy): domain Eukaryota; kingdom Metazoa; phylum Arthropoda; class Arachnida; order Araneae; family Linyphiidae; genus Hylyphantes; species Hylyphantes graminicola. The sequence goes on from CM043121.1 coordinate 34,526,020, forward strand.
AAACTCGTTAGGTTTAGAAAAGCGATGCTTCCCCTTTTTCCTATAAAACTAAGCGAAGGGATAGGGGAAGAAAGTCTTTTCGCGGCTCGCATAGTAAATTGACAGACTATAGTTTATTATTTACAGGAATTTTTTATAGTGCTGTTAGACTATCTGGCAAAAGTGCTAAATAAACTAATAAGAGTTGGGAAGCTCAGTCGGTAAGGATGTAAAAAGTCCCAGGTTCGGGTCTGGGCATCTCCAAAATAACTGAAAACTAAATTCCTCGACACGTCAGCCCGTTAGTGGGCCAATGCCTTCCGTGCCCATTTCAGCATTTGAAACCAAGGGCTCTGTGGACAAAATAACTGTCTACCTATTAATGGCCCCAAAAAATTTAATACGAATATTACCGCGTGCAGATGGAGTGCACGTTACATATGCTTCAAACTCCTGCCGCAGCGTACGATGTCGCCCTTAAAATATGCGTTGGATGTCTACTCAGGTGTCGACTCTTCACTTGACTGGGGTTCTGAATTATGACGCCCGCGGCCAATAGCCCTCGTGTAGCTCTAGTGTGACGATAATCCAATCAAACCCTTACAAAGATAATTACTAGAATCTTGTTGTATTTCGATCTTTTACTTCACTCTTAAGCTTCATAAATCCTTTTGAGGTTTAACAATAATTATTTTATTGAAGAATAAAGGAATCGGTATAAAATCAAGGCCGGATTTTAAGATTTCCGCCTGTAAGCTACGATTTATTTGCCGCCCCTGTCACAATATTCTCCACCTTCGGGGAAAGGTAGCTGGTTAGCTGCAAAATACGGTGGTATAGGTGCTATTTAAAATACATACAAATACTATTAGAATCATATCTATGTACCTTTACACACTAAATCGAAAGCGAAGAAGGTGAGTTAAAAAAAAAAAACCTGTTCTACTATTTTCCCTTCAATTTCGAAATCCTTGAAGAGCCGCACGTGCAATTGCCCTGCAAAAAGGAAATATTAGTTAATTAATATGCGTTAACGGTTTACACATTAGTGTAAATTATTTGTTTTCTTTCCTAAAAGCATTCGTATCTTTATAATAATTTTTTTATGCCGAATGCCGCTTTAATAAGTCGTAAAATTTGCCACCCTAAAAAATTCGCCGCTCTAGCCTATTTAGAAATCCGGCCCTGTATTTAATATCTCAGATAGATTTGGGCTTACCATATCGATTCGGTTACTTTCATTCGGCTTCACTTTTTATCGCGCAAAGCATCTGCATCTTATTCTAACCTCATGAGATGTCATCTTCTTTGGAACTTTTTTTGGGGTCCAGAACAAGAAAATTGAATATGAGATTTATCAAACTTGACGCCGACCGTCGTACAAGGAGTATGGGTTTGAGGACATAATGGTGATTGAGGATTTTGACGTGGAAGCAAAAATGACGATAAAAGTCTTTGGATTTTCTTAATCTATTGTCCCAGTATAGGCAATGATAATACAAGAATCAGGGGCAGATTTCAAAATTGTATTTCGAAATTATTATTTGGTCGTTAGTTTGTGGTTATACGTAAAACAGTTATCCTTACTGCAATATCGCATGAAGATTATTAAGGTATACTTTTGTTTAGAAAATAAAGGAAAGCGGATATTTGCATTAAATTTGATTTATATTTGCATTAAATTTGATGATTCCAGTAGGAGAAGTGCATTTTCGACACTGGAAAGGAGTGAATATTAACTCAAACTGATTTAAAATCACTCGTTTGGAGTGATCCTGTAGGAGGTTTAACACACAAATTATCCACTCCAGTAGGAGAAGTGCATTTTCAACACTGGAGGAGTGAAAATCAACTCTGACTAAGTTAAAATCTCTCGTTTGTTTTAAGAGTGTATAAAACCCCGTTTGTAAAATTCAATACATCCAGAGTAATTTTACTTAGAGAATTATTTTCCTTTAAGGTTGACTGTTGATTAGACGCCACCTATCTTTCATAATTTCAATCGTAAACTTATGGTAAAATCACAATAGTTTTTTTAAAAAAGAATATCAAAAGTAATTCTTATAATATTTTCGCGCGTTTTGGCCTATTAGACAGATTTGACTTAAAAATACACTAACATGTTGTTATTTTTGTTTTAATTTTTGTAAAAAAGTTAACATAAAATTTAACTTCAATTTCATTGTTTTAAAATTGAGAATAAGATATTAAAAAAGTGAAAAAGTAGGTACCAAGATAAACATTTCTGGCTTTACCTTGACTTTTAAATTTAAAATGGGAGAATTTAGATTTGAGATACTAATGTGAATTCGAACAAATCATAGAAATCTGTTCTGCGCTCTAAGCTCGATCACATTCTTTAATTACATTTCTAACCTCTTTTGTTGCTAACATAGTTTCTGAAAATATATGCAATACTGCATTGTTTTATTTATTAAGGAACCATCGTAAGAGAAAGTAAATGTATATTGGATCAAACAAAAATTCACATGCATTGACATTTTTAATTTAAAGTGATTTAAAAGAAATTCCTTTGCCAAAAAAATAGTGCTAAACTTTAGTTCGGAATATTTTAGTCCTTTTTTACAGAAGCATTTTTTTAAATCTATTGTGGAAGCATTTTTTAAAATTATTAATTGATTTTTCTCCATTTATTTAGTGACGCGTTTTTCGTGGTCGGAGTTTTCATCGAACCAACAGTCACGTAGCGATTGGATTTTCCACAAAACAAAATATTAAGCATTAAATATAGACGATTCTTTTGAGATAGTTTTTTTGGTAAATATAATCTATTTTCTGTCATTTTTTATTTATATGAAAAGTAAATACTTTCCCTTTCAAATTCTTGAAGATGATTGCTGATCTTTTCTGATGGTGATAGTTTTATAGAAGTGTTGTTTTTAACGTGTGATCATTTTAAGGACTTTTTTCCCCGTAAGAATTAACAATTCTTGAAGGACTTTAAAAGCCTAATCCAGTTGGCTTTTGTAACTGTAACAGATCCGTCCCTGTTGCTTTCATAACAAACAACTTATAGTTGCCATAATGACCTTTTTCTTAACTTTCTTTAGCAAATTTAATCAATATTATTTATCTTTTTTAAAATTAATTTTCAGTTTGATGAATACATATTTAGTAGGGGAAGGTGGGTTCCCTTGGACCTATTTTGACTTTTCAATTTTTAATTTCTTAATTACTTGCAAAAAGTGAATAAAAATATCTTTACTGAATACTTTATGTTGTTATATACAACATATATTTATTTTAACATGTTATTTAAATGACTTCAACTATTAAAAAAATAAATACAGAACAATGTAATTAGGACCAAGGTACACCACCGGCGGTGTACCTTGGTCCAACCAGTAGTGTACATTGGATTAATTATTAACAGGTAGAGAGAGACTCGATTTACAGTCCGAAAACCAATATTTTTTAGCCACATAAAATTCAAAAATACATTTTACAACCAACTCTTATTTCCAGCCAAGATTGTAGTAATTGGTTATGTTAGGTCAATTGGCTTAGTAAGGGGTTTTATTGCCTTAGTTTTTTAGTGCCCTTTTGGCTTTTTCAGCTGTAATGCGATCTTTCTCAGGTGTATCCGTTAAAATGCAGCATAAAATTAAACTGTCATTTCATGCCATAGAAAAACATTTTGCTATCTTTCTGTCATAAATTTGAAAAAACAACTCAAATATTTCTCTCTATGTTTATACAACTAGGCCTAAACGTAAAAAGGATGTTCTGCTTAGATATTTGTCATAAAAAAAACATATTTTTAGATCTGCATGCAATAATTATTTTCTTTTTTTATCAATATGGTTAAAATTTTATAGGTCTACCATAAATCTAAATAATTAACTACAGAAAAATTATTTATCACACCATATAAAAATTTCTTACAAATTTCCATTCTACATAATTTTACAAATCAGGGTTGCATATTAATGGCTTAAAATACTTAATTTTTCAAAGGAAAAAAATTAGCTGAATTTCATAAAGGGTTTTCAACAATCTGAAGCACATAAGACATATAGTAGTGTACCTTGGACCAGTTCAAGGTACACCACTTGTATTAGGTTTGAGGTACACCACTTGGATATTAAAAACAAAATAGTTAAATCACCATGTTAAGGTTAGACTTAACTTAATTTCAAGCGCACTGTTTTATAGCTAAAACTTTGCTTTATATTGCATAACCATCGTTTCTGAATAAACACTACATCTTTGAGTATAAAAGTACACTAAAGTATCTGACAAAAATTTACTTTTGAACTGTGGATTTAGTTTTTCGAAACCTCTTTGATAAATTGACCTTTTAAACAAACAGATAGAACTTCACTGAGACCCCTGGTAGCAAATACTTTAACTGCATGTGGTGTTGTTTCAATATCTAAGCAAATCGAGCTAAAATCAGCATAGGTTCGAGGTACACATATGTCCAAGGTACACCACTTACCCCTATAGTTGATGCTTTAAAGATAAAAGTGAAAATTTACATATTTTTTCAGGAAAAAGTTTAATCTTTCTCTCGCATATTTTTAAGGATATATAATAAACCATCAAAATAAATATATTGTGATGAGCACTATACGACTTCATTCCAGGCTGATTTATATCACATAAATAAAAAATCCTTTAAATTTTTATTTTCTTTTTAAATTAAGTTTCTTGTGCGTTTGATGACGTGACAATAGCGGAAATATTGAATAAAAATTAATTTTTCATGTTATTTAAATGTAGATTAAATTTTTAGTTTTTTAAATTGTGAGTAGGCTTCTCATTTGAAATTCGGGATGTAGCCCTGGCTATTTTTTTTGCATAAGGTAATATGTGTACGATTCATTCCACTTGTTTGTGAAACTTGTAGTTCGTTCCCTGAAAGTGGATGACACACAGGCACAGCCTTTATAAAAACTTTCACTTTTTACAGCGTGGAAGCTAAAGTGGAGAATCATTTAAAACGTGTATTATGACTTTGACTTATGACTTTCTTGGTGGGGGGCAAGATAGCCAAGCACTGCGACTTTAAGTCTATTGTATACAGCATGTATTTATCATTTACAACATTATTGCACGATAATTAACGAACATGATGATTTAGCTTTTATGACGTATAACCATTAACCAGTGTTCCATAATATCGAACTGAATTATATATAGAAATAAAGATGATATATATTAATGAAAATAACATAATACTATTTAATTTTTACAATAACTAAATTTAAAATCTAATTTTGAGCACTCTATCTCCGTGAATAGCACATGCATTTCAAATGTCTTCTAATTCTTACACTTGTCACGAATTGTAGCTGGCTTTCCTGCTTTTCCTAATGAAACTAGATAATATATGTCTGACATGTTCGTACACTTTTCAAAAGATTGCGTGACATGTTGATTAAAAAATTCAGGTTTTTAGTTAGGGTTGCCCGGCATTTGTTGACTATGCAACAAAGTGTAACTGAAAAATTTAATTACATGGTGAAAATAGGTTTACTTTTGTATTTGCGGTGGCTGTTTTATTGTTAATATTATTTATATTTTTTCATACACTTAAAAATAATGTTTGAAGATAACTAATTGGTTAACTACCATTATGTGCTTGTTTTTAGATTATTATATTAGCTTTATCGAAACTAAATTAGTTTTTAGCAGCCGAAAATATATTGAATAAAACTGTCTGAAAGTGTATGATTATCGACACAAAATTTTACCAGAAATTGGAACACAAAGGTTTATACCTAGCATTATTTCACGATTAAGTTCTAAATACGAATTAATTTTTTTGCAAATATTTTTTTTATAACCAAATGTTCTTGTTAATAAAAAGTGTTTGAATAGCCTAGATGAAATAAAAGCACAATATCTATTATTATTAAGGCAGAAAACTTAAAATTTTGATTTTTTTTATTAACGTGTCAATCAATCTTATGAAAAGTGTACGAACATTGGCATTTAAAAATGTAATGATATTTTTTCTTGCAACATACAAAAAAAAAACCCAGCTAAGCTAATGAATTCGATGCTATTTATCCAATTTCGTTTGTTGATTTTAAATACGAGCTATTCTAAACGTTATTAAACATTTATACAAAATTGAATAACCTTAAAATATCCCTTTTTTATAATTGCCAATACATTAAAAGTCTAAATTTTTAAATATAATTTCATGTTTGGGTAGAAAGTATAAATTTTAGACTTTTCAGACATTTTCTCTGCGTTTTATTTGTTGGTTGTGAATCTTTGGGCCTGTGTTGCCTTTACAAATAATGAAATTTCTGTGTTCCTGGATTGAATTTCTGTAAAGCCACATCTTACAACAAATACATAGAATAACATAAAATATCATTTTTACCAAGTCATTCTATTTCTCTTGCAGTCAAACAATGGTATCATGCAAAATTCACGAATTGCTTCGAGTATGCATACCACTTTTCTTTCATTTTTGTATTGCATAGTCCAAAAATTCCATGTCATCCATTTATGGAATTCAATTCTGTGGATAAATAAAATCCAGCAGATGTAATTCGAAATTTTTTTATGTTTGAATGATGATATTACTTTTGTGCTGTTCCGTTTTCGTACTTCTCTTTTGACCAATTTCGTTTCGTACATCGTAAAACGAAACTGCATCGAATAACAAACGCGTTTTATGCTTCCTTGATATTTACATCACGCGATTTCCAATTTTCTATCTACAATTCCATCTTTAAATATATGTATCAACATATTGTTACAAATATTAGATTTTGTGTTTTCATTAAATATGGCCTTTTTCAGAAATATTTGCTATTTTCCCCCTTCGCACTCTTTTCTTTAATAGAAAGTTTATGTATACATATATATTTAGAAGTACGTAATTGAAATATATAATAGGTTCACGTAAAAACTATAGATACATTCATGCATCATGTTCATTAATTTTATTTGCTTGAAGTATTTAGTTATTTGCATTTTACTTTTAAATATATTTTCAGAATTGATTAAAATGTGTGAGAAATGTAGGAGAAGATGTAGGGTAAGATGATGAACTCGGTAAAATAACGAAAATGGAACTACTCTTCATTAATAAGAGAAAATTTAAGATAGAGATAATTTGAGATTATTTAATTAATAGTTTCATGTAAAAACTTGTATAGATACATTCATGCAGCATCATATTCATTATTTTTATTTGCTTGAAGTGTTTTGTTATTTGCATTTTACTTTAAATATATTTTCAGAATTAATTAAAATGTAGGAGAAGATGTAGGGTAAGATGATGAACTCGGAAAAATTAACAAAAATGGAATTACTCTTCATTAATACGAGATACAAGAAAATTAACAATTACATTTTAAGACCCGGGTTACAAATGGCAAGGCTCACTCCAAATGAATTCAGTACATACATTTTTGCAAGCAGTGGATAAAAAGTGTTTTCTACCCATTCTCTTGCAATATTCGGACTTAACGGCGTAAGAATTACGCGATTGGAAGGATTCTGTTAATTGATGTTGTTGATTCATTAAAATTTACTTCTGATGTAATAATAAATATTGGGGCTTGGATGGCCGAGTGGTTTGGACCATTACGCCAGCAGTCTGAGCGCTGTAATTGGTGCGGGTTCGATTCTCGCCTTCGCCCTGGGTGTACTTCCTTTCTCTGTGACAGAAAAAAAAATTCTTTTTGTGTTTGTCTTACTTGACGAAGGCTTATAAATGGCTTTGATAATTTCAAAAATGGTTTGCTCTTCTGGCAGTAATTTGATACAACCATTTTCTCTGTTTAAACGCTATTGGTGTGAGTTGCTCAAGTGACTCTGTATGAATTGAAAGTCATTTTTTACATAAAAACATTACGACACAGTGCTGTAAAAAGTAACCAAAAAATGTGCTAAATCTTCGACATTGCATAGAAGAAACTAAGTTTCATCCTTAGAAAAGGTTACGAATCTCTAATAATGTATCAAATATCTTAACTAAAAAATTAACGTTCTAATGCATACTGTTGCCGTTTGGTCAACAAGTAACATAATCCACTGTATTCTATTAAATTAGCTCCCTCTCGACAAATTTGTGTATTTTCATCGATTACATTCCATTTTGAAGTCTTAGTTGCTAATAATCCTCATAGATGACAGTAGTAAAAGTGTATTCAAAATTAAAGAGTAAGGTTGTTAACTGTGGTGAAATTACGTTTTTGGAAGTATTCAAAGTATAATAATATTAATACTAAATTTCAAATAAATTGTTTTGAAAAATTAATTATAGTTAAAAAGGGTTATTTTGAATTATATTTAGTAGTTTTCTAGTCATTATTATCAAAATTGGAATTTTGTAGTTGGTTTTTGTCATATGGAATTTTTTTCTTAAATTGAAATTATTTAAATTCTAATGCAGTTACATTTTTTTCAGTATTTTTCCCATAATGAATGAGCATTAAAGATACATATATATTATTTGGGGATGAAAAAAATCATGCTTTAGAGGGTTAAACGACGCCATTAATTCGGTTTTTTTTGTACAGATATAAAAATTGAAAAAAAATTTATCTAATATGCATCATTCAAGTGCTTCTAAATACAGAAACTCGTGTATCCAGAAGGATGAAAACATCTTGATATCTATCCAGGGAAGTTAAAATATTTTTCCTTCACATACTTCTGAGATATTTGGTGATAAACATCTATCATATGATATGAATGAATGTTTATGCATCCCAAGGGTTCGGCTTTGATGGGATTCAGCAAAAGAATCCTCCTGGAGTGTTTACTGGGCCGTCAAAATGAAAATATTCTGTCCTTCTTAGGTATTCCATGACACTTGATCTTTTCTGTAACATGGGGCGCGGGATTCGGAAAGGCAGAACTTAATGTAAGGTAATTTATACCGGATATCATGGCTGGTTTATTGCTTTGAATAAGTTGGCTGGTCCCTTGTTGGGTGCGCTGGAGCGATATTGTTAAAGGCTACGAAGCAAAATGTAGGTGGATTCAAAATTTTATTTGCTATATTACACTGTAAAGAAACTGTACATTTACGAGCATTTGCCCTTCAATTTTGATGGGAAACAGCCTTATTTGATGCAAAAATGATCTGACCCACTAAATAAACGGCCGTATCCCTTAGACTGTTAGAAAATCAGGGCGCCAGGGAATCAGGAATCCCTTATTTTTGCAGTTTTAACTCATCTATTTGCTGTAGGAAATGATAGGCATGAGTGTGTTTTTTTAACGGGATGTGACTGGAAATGGTTACTAATATAAGTTATATATACAATATATTATCATATTATGTAAGTTATTTAAATACATTACTACACTCTTAAAACAAACGAGTGAAATCCACTCCAGTAGGAGAAGTGCATTTTCGACACTGGAAAGAAGTGAATATTAAATCAGACTGAGTTAAAATCACTCGTTTGGAGTGATCCCGTCGGAGGTTTAACACACAAAGGATCCACTCCAAGAGGAGAAGTGCATTTTCCAGACTGGAGGAGTGAAAATTATTCAGACTGAGTTAAAATAACTGTAATAACTTTTCTGTAACATGGGATTTTGCAGGCATGGGCTTAGGAAAAGCAGACCTTAATGTAAGGTAATTTATACTGGATACCATGACTGGTTTATTGCTTTGAATAAGTTGGCTGGTTCCTTATTGGGTGCGCTGGAGTGATAATGCTAAAGGCTATGAAGCAACGGTAACAGGATTCAAAATTTTATTTGCTTTATTAAAGTTGTCTATGTAATAGAGTATGATTGAATAAATAATAAAGGTACCACAGAAGACAGACTTATAACTTTAGGGGCCCAGGGCACCAGCGAATTTGGGGACCCCCTAATTATACCTCCCTAAAATATTCTTGATTATTTTTCAACATTTTAGTGCACACCAAAAAATTGCAGTAGTACTTTGCTTGGAATGCATGCTTAATACCCCAAAAACTAATTATTTTGTGAATCAAGGATTAATTCTGAGTTTAAAAACACAATTTCATTGTTATTTTTTCATGGATTCATATTTTTTTGCATGCTTCATTGAAATGTTATGTTTAAAGGCAGCATAATGTTCCGTAAGCATAAATGCTCCTGATGGAAATTTGCGGCACCCTCCCTCCTAAAGTGGGTGCCCCGTTTGCCCAGCCGGAAATCAGGCACTGAAGGTACATGTCACAGCCTATCATAACTAACCTGAAATTCACATAAATTCTGTCTAACTTCACGTTGCTGGAAATGGCTAGTAATTTTTTTTAAAAAATAATATTATACATAGTTATTTAACTCTTTCACTTTTTTTTCGAAAATATTACAAATTTTACTGCAATAGACTAACTGTGACAACTGACTGAGTCGAACTGATTATGGGTGTATTTTCTTCGTTTAGCACAGATTTTGCAGTTTATTATAGCTAGAAAGTGTAATTTTTAAATTGTCGATGTATACAAATATATATATATTAAAAAAACAATTAACCTTTGGATTAATCCTAATGGCCTGGGAACTTTAGAGATAATGGTTGGGACAAGTTCTTTTCAAAACCAATTGGTTTGCTTTTAGATGTTCCAAAAACTTAAAACTTTAGCGGCATTTTTATTCTTTGTAGCGACGTGACCCTTATACGTGACAAGCAAATTGTACATTTTCAAAAACCTTTTCACCTTGAAATGCAATGGTTGGAGTTGCGCAAGCACTTTTCACTTGAAGAATTGAAAGCAATTTGCAGATTTAACTGTCGTTGAAGTGAAACAAAGTCTGAAAAACTTCGTGGGAAAAAATGTATTAAGAAAATGTACTTTAAAATTTCTGCAAAAGGTTTTTACAAATCTTAAAATCATTAAAGTAGCTTAAAAATATTGAAGTGTTGTATTTTTTTATCAATATTTTTACTATATTTATTTTTGACTTAAGTTGATAATGTTAAAGTTATAGTATTTAACCCTCTAATGCATACTGTTACCGTTCGGTAACAAGTTACATAATCCACCTTATTCTATTAAAGTAGACCTCCCTCTAGACAAATTTGTTTTTTTATCTATTACATTCCATTTTGAAGTTTTAGTTAATAATAACCCTCCTAAATGACAGCAGTAAATGTGTATTCAAAATTAAAGAGTGAAGTTTCTAACTGCTGTGAAATTACGTTTTTGGCAGTATTCAAGGTATAATAGTATTAGTACTAAATTACAAATAAATAGTTTTGAAAAATTAGTTATAGTTAAAAAGGGTTATTGTGAACTATATTTAGTAGTTTTCTAGTCATTATTATCAAAATTGGAATTTTGTAGTTGGTTTTTGTCACATGGAATTTTTTTTAAAAAATTTAAATTATTTAAATTCTATTGCAGTTAAATTTTTTTCAGTATTTTTCCCATAATGTACGAGTATTAAAGATACATATATATTTTTTGGGCATGAAAATAAAAATTCATGCATTAGAGGGTTAAACAACCATTTTGTTCCTTTACCTTAACCCATTTTCATAATTACTGTTTAATGTGTCTGAATCTATCAGATAGTTATTCCAGTACTATGTGTTTTAGATTTTGAATGTTATAATTGTGTTTTCGATGTTGTAATTGTTGTCATAACTGTGTTTAGAAAAATAACGAATCAGCACTAATTTTGACAACGTTTACACAATTTAATCTTATAAGATAAATGTATGAATGATATGCACAGTGCTGTAATAATTTCAAAGGTAATAGACAAACAAAATTTCACAAATGACTAGTTGTTATGAAATTGGATTTTTTATGCAATTGACTCACCGAATTAATGTACGAGTATTAAAGATACATATATATTTTTTGGGCATGAAAATAAAAATTCATGCATTAGAGGGTTAAACAACCATTTTGTTCCTTTACCTTAACCCATTTTCATAATTACTGTTTAATGTGTCTGAATCTATCAGATAGTTATTCCAGTACTATGTGTTTTAGATTTTGAATGTTATAATTGTGTTTTCGATGTTGTAATTGTTGTTATAACTGTGTTTAGAAAAATAACGAATCAACACTAATTTTGACAACGTTTACACAATTTAATCTTATGAGATAAATGTATGAATGATATGCACAGTGCTGTAATAATTTCAAAGGTAATAGACAAACAAAATTTCACAAATGACTAGTTGTTATGAAATTGGATTTTTTATGCAATTGACTCACCGAATTAATGATCACTTGTTTCACAAGTGTTACTTACTTACTTGCGACTCGTCACGCCTTATAGGCGCATGAGGCCGCAATTGATGAAATCCAGTTCCTCCGGTTCAGTGCGGCCTCCCTGGCAACTGCCCAGCTTGGCCAACCAAGATGGTCTCGCTCCTTTAAGATGCTTCTTCTCCACGTCAGTCTTGGTCGTCCCCTCCTCCTTTTACCGTCTGGCGACCAAGTTAAAGCTATCCGTTCATTAGAATCGGGGCTCATTCTTAGTACATGGCCGACCCAACGCCATCTCTTTCTCTTTATGTCTATTGTCAAGGGTTTGTCAGCTGTTTTAATATATAGATTATGGTTTGATATTTTTTCCGGCCAATAAATTTTTAGGATCTTTCTTAAACATTTAGTATGAAATGCGTTGAGTTTATTTTCCTGTTGTTTTGTAATTTTCCAAGTTTCACTGCCATAAAGTAGTATAGATTTAATAATTGCGTTATAGATTTTTAGTTTAAGAGAAATGTTTAAGTTTGACGACTTCCAAACCTTGAAAAGCATTCTAAAAGCATTTTGCGCTTTTTTAATCCTACATTTGAGATCTTCATCTGTTCCACCCAGTGTGTCAACAATGGAACCGAGGTATGTAAAACTATCTGTTTCTTCAATTTCTTTTGAGTTGATGATAACTTTTGTCCTATTTTTACTGTTAATTTTCATAACTTTGGTTTTATTTTCATTTATTGCTAAACCAACCTTTTTTGCATTCTCTTCGAGATGACTAGTTTTTTCCTGCATATCTTGGAATCTGGATGACATCAGAACAATATCATCTGCGAACTCTAGGTCCTCAAGAAATGTGTTAAAATCCCATCTTATTCCTCTATGTATGGATCCTACAGTTTTTCTCATTACCCAATCCAAAACAATGATAAACAATAACCCCGATAACACGCAGCCTTGTCTTACCCCTGTTTTAATTTCAAATTTTTCAGTCATATTACCATTTACCAGTACCTGGGCACTACTTCTATTGTACATATCCTTTATGATGTTTATGATTTTTTTTGGAATTCCATAGAACCCCAATATTTTCCACAGACTTTCTCTGTCAATGCTATCGAAAGCCTTAGAAAAGTCTATAAAGTTTAAATAAATTGTCTCATTTCGTTCGACACACTGCTCAATTATGTTTCGAAGAATAAATATTTGGTTCACAGTGCTCTTTCCACTTCTGAATCCAGTCTGTTCTACCCTAAGGATGTCATCGATTTTCTTCTTAATTCTGTTAATGATGACTCTTGAGAAAATCTTTCCGGGTACTGAGAGGAGGCTGATTCCTCTCCAGTTGTTGCATTCCGTGAGGTTTCCTTTTTTTGGAATTTTTACAATTTGAGATTCCCTCCACGATAAAGGGACCTTTTCTCCTTTCCAAATGAGGTTAAATAGCTTATGGAGTGCTGCCGCAGATACATCGATATCAGCTTTTATGAGCTCGGCAGTGATGAAATCATTTCCACCAGTCCTCCTGTTCTTTTGTAACTTTATTGCTAGTTTAATTTCCTCTATAGTAATGTCTTCCATATCAATATCAAGTTGAACTTGGTGTTCAAAGGGAGATTCAACTTCACTTTCACCTAAAGTGGTGGTAACGTTTAAAAGTTCTTCAAAGTGTTCCTTCCATCTACTTGCGATTTCTTTTTCTTGAGTGAGGAGTTTGCCATTTTTATCTTTAACAGCACAATCATTATTTGGTTTAACACCGCCCAGTTTCTTGATAATTTTATAAACTTCTCCGATATCACCGACATCATTAGCTCTCTGAGCTTCTTCTGCAAGTGCACGGAAAAAGTTTCTTTTGTCAGTTCTGGCGGATCGTTTGACGCTCTTGTGCACTTCTTCGTATTGCTTTCTTACCATCTGTTTTATTCTTTCCGATTTTGTGCTATTTATTTTGCCCTTTAAAATTGCCCTCAAAAACCTTTTCCCTCAAAAACCTTTTGCCCTCAAAAACCTTTTCACCTTGAAATGCAATGGTTGGAGTTGCGCAAGCACTTTTCACTTGAAGAATTGAAAGCAATTTGCAGATTTAACTGTCGTTGAAGTGAAACAAAGTCTGAAAAACTTCGTGGAAAAAAATGTATTAAGAAAATGTACTTTAAAATTTCTGCAAAAGGTTTTTACAAATCTTAAAATCATTAAAGTAGCTTAAAAATATTGAAGTGTTGTATTTTTTTATCAATATTTTTACTATATTTATTTTTGACTTAAGTTGATAATGTTAAAGTTATAGTATTTAACCCTCTAATGCATACTGTTACCGTTCGGTAACAAGTTACATAATCCACCTTATTCTATTAAAGTAGACCTCCCTCTAGACAAATTTGTTTTTTTATCTATTACATTCCATTTTGAAGTTTTAGTTAATAATAACCCTCCTAAATGACAGCAGTAAATGTGTATTCAAAATTAAAGAGTGAAGTTTCTAACTGCTGTGAAATTACGTTTTTGGCAGTATTCAAGGTATAATAGTATTAGTACTAAATTACAAATAAATAGTTTTGAAAAATTAGTTATAGTTAAAAAGGGTTATTGTGAACTATATTTAGTAGTTTTCTAGTCATTATTATCAAAATTGGAATTTTGTAGTTGGTTTTTGTCACATGGAATTTTTTTTAAAAAATTTAAATTATTTAAATTCTATTGCAGTTAAATTTTTTTCAGTATTTTTCCCATAATGTACGAGTATTAAAGATACATATATATTTTTTGGGCATGAAAATAAAAATTCATGCATTAGAGGGTTAAACAACCATTTTGTTCCTTTACCTTAACCCATTTTCATAATTACTGTTTAATGTGTCTGAATCTATCAGATAGTTATTCCAGTACTATGTGTTTTAGATTTTGAATGTTATAATTGTGTTTTCGATGTTGTAATTGTTGTCATAACTGTGTTTAGAAAAATAACGAATCAGCACTAATTTTGACAACGTTTACACAATTTAATCTTATAAGATAAATGTATGAATGATATGCACAGTGCTGTAATAATTTCAAAGGTAATAGACAAACAAAATTTCACAAATGACTAGTTGTTATGAAATTGGATTTTTTATGCAATTGACTCACCGAATTAATGTACGAGTATTAAAGATACATATATATTTTTTGGGCATGAAAATAAAAATTCATGCATTAGAGGGTTAAACAACCATTTTGTTCCTTTACCTTAACCCATTTTCATAATTACTGTTTAATGTGTCTGAATCTATCAGATAGTTATTCCAGTACTATGTGTTTTAGATTTTGAATGTTATAATTGTGTTTTCGATGTTGTAATTGTTGTTATAACTGTGTTTAGAAAAATAACGAATCAACACTAATTTTGACAACGTTTAAACAATTTAATCTTATAAGATAAATGTATGAATGATATGCACAGGGCTGTAATAATTTCAAAGGTAATAGACAAACAAAATTTCACAAATGACTAGTTGTTATGAAATTGGATTTTTTATGCAATTGACTCACCGAATTAATGATCACTTGTTTCACAAGTGTTACTAAAAATAAAAACTGAAAATACACTGTAAAAATTAAAGATCTTTACTTTGAAATTTATGGCAGTTTAGCTCCCAAATTTTGTCAGTAAGGTTCTTAGAATGTATCAGTTACTTTCCTTAAGAATTTAGGAACAAAATCTTTTATAAAGCCGTTTACTTTCTTGGATATGTCAAATAATGCCCGTTTCAATGGACGAAACTTGACATGGGTCACTTATAAATCTTCATCAATGGAATAGTAATTGCACGGATTCGATCCTCCAAACTTAGGGTCTATTCATTGACACACTTCATAATTGAGCGCTATGCTGCGACCATGTGGAATGCTGCATTATATTGAATCGCCCAAAAGGATATATAAAGGGCTCAGAGGTACAAGAGAATCAAGTCCAATTTTTGTCATTTACGACTTAACAGAGCAATTGCATGCAATAAGTATGTAGAATTTAAGTGCAACACTGAAAAAAGTCATAGCTTAGTTAATCCGCTAGGTAACTTGATTATATAGAAAAAAAATAGAGGTAATTTTGTTACAAAGCTATAGATTTAAACCTCTGTAGCACGAAAAAGCTTTTTATGAACTTCGCTCTTTGTTTTCTGAGCACTCCACATGTTTTGCGGTTTTACTTACATTTCTGAAGAAAACACATGAAAATTCAAGAAAGCTATATAAAATTTAAAAAGCCTGGAACGCTTGCAATACATAAGAGTAATGTTACAATTTTTTTTTACATTGTTATAAGTACAGCTGCAGTAATAAAAATGCACCACTTCTCGTGCGATTATCGTGAAGAAATATATATATTTTATTTTCATAACTTTAACTCTATATTTTTGTCACGTTTTTTCCTACATTAATTATATCTTTCAATAAAAGTGTTAAGATGAAAAAACAAAAGATAATTTTGAGTGTCCATTGTCCTTTTAGAATACAAATGTACTACATCCAGACAAAAATACATAAATTACAGCGGTTACATATGTCAACAACAAACATGAAAGTGAAAACACTTATTTAAAATGAGTAAATATATCAACATTTCCCTAATAATTATGATTTTTATAATAAGTTACAGTTTCAATAATATGTAACAAAAATACTCATTTATATTAAGTAGTACTGCAAAAGCTACCTTACAAAGTAGAATAATTTTTATGGTGGTATTTAATTTTAGAGAAATTAATTTTTCCTTTCAGATTAAAGAATAATATTTTTCAAGTAACGAAATTTGCCTCTTATTTCTAAACTTGAAATTTGAATATTTAAAACAAATTTCTTTGATTTAATAACGGAACTCTTATGGCCAAAACAATTTGAGATGTATTTTTTGTTATTCTTCAAATCTTCAATCACCCTGTTGCATAAAACAATATTTGAAAGCAAATATTATTTTACTTATTTGTATGTTAATACTAAATGTGTATTTCAATAGTTTTTGATATTCCTCAATTTTTAATATTTGTTTACAATTGCTTTTTTTTTGTGCCGAAAATGCTTAGAATATTATGCTAGATCAGAGGACCCTCATTTGTCTACACGACTTGTTGCAAAAGATGCAAAATTATTCCATAAGAAACTTATAACAGAGATAAAGAAGATAAAAGAACAGATATAATATAATGGCCACGGTCTCGATTAGGGATTTGCATTACGTTGCCAAGCAACGAAATTGCCAAAATCTTGCGTTCACTTCATGCAACTCAATAGGTATTGTAACCCTACGTTAAACTTTTAAGCTTACCAAAAATCGTCAAGGAACAGACCGGCCATTATATCATACGGGTTCTAAACCTTCACTTAAATAAAATGACATATTTGGTTTGTTATTCATACAAAAATTGTCAATAATTTAACTATAAATTTGATATTCACACATGTGTAGGTGTAAAAATGTATGAAATGAAAATGCTTTACATTGACTTTTCTAAGCTATACATTTATATTCCAATAAATATAGTGTGAACAACCATGCAAAGTACACTGAGTGCAACATTTTCAATAAATTAAGATGTGTATAAAGAGTGCAATTTCAAAAACTCACATTATCTAAAGTACAATTAAGACTAAAATATTGGGTCCAGTCTGTTAATGGCGACTCTCGATATTCGTAAATTCAATTGGACGAAGTCGCCTCTGAACAGGCTGAACTCTAGTTATAGGGGAGAGTGTTGTACCTAGGGACAATTTTTACATTTTAATTTTTTTCTTCGATAATTATTGTCAAAATAAAAATTTCAAAGCAGCATTTCAACACACCAATATATTCCTCTATAATATATTTTTTTTAATTCTGGCAGCTAGAAATTAAAAAATTGCCACTCATTTAAAGTAGAGAGGATAAACTGTCCCAAGGTACAACATGATGTTGTACCTTGGGACATGCTTTATAATTCAGTCAATAGTCATACACTTGAACTAATTTGGGTCAGAAAACAAACTTAATTTCAAAATACATCAGAAAATGTGCTCTTTAGAACATTTCATCACACGGAAGGAAAAAGATTTATCAGGTGTTGCCAGAATTATATTTTCAAACTTCAATCATTATAAAATATATCCAAAACAAAGCTGAGTTGTATTTTACATTGTTTGTGGAATTGCTCTTAAAATAAATAATAAAGAAATTGTTATATATCCAAATTAATAAGAATTTAATCAAATTATTAATACTGTCCCAAGGTACAACACACTACATGGTTTAAATAAAAGCAAGATAGTGGCCAATGCAAATGCATTATCATTATTTTCTCATAACCAAAATATTTTAAAATCTTCTCTTTTATGAAGAAAATAAAATGCAGTTGACCTTTTGTAAGAGTACTAAGGTAAAAAAATTATATTAGAATGAGAAAAATATTTACTTTGGGGTAATGAAATATTATTTTTTGTCACCATTTCATCAATTCAATTATGCTAGTGTTAAATTTTATTATGATGGTGTCTGTTGGTTAAGGCTACTATAAGAAATAAACAATGTATGAATATTGCCAATAGATTCTTAGAAATTGTCAGTGTCCCAAGGTACAAGCGTCCCAAGGTACAACACTCTCCCCTACTTTGGAGAATGATGAGTTTTTCAACTAACCCCATCATATTGCTCGAATATATATTATACATATATTTTAACATATTAGTTTACATTGTTATTGTATAAACTTAACAGTCAATTTAATGATAATTTGCTTTGGAACTACGATTAATTTCAGAAGCATGAAATCTAACGTGAAACAAATCATAGCTTATTTCAAAAAATGAAAAGGTCGTTTGAACGTAATGGAAAGTTTTCCATATTCCTCTGTCTTATCATTGTAGTTTATCCTAGTTACAAAATGAGCTTTAATCTTAAGTTTTTTTTTATATTGTTTCATTTACTGTTGGTGTGCCATGTGGAACCCGAGAACCGATCGGAGTACCGATAGAAGAAAGTTAAAAAAATAAAATTAAATCTGGAAGGAACTATCGTCACCTGAAATAAGCCAATTTGTGGTTGAACCTTTCTTTTTTCTTTCATTTAAGAAATCGAAAAAGATCGATGCAATCGATTTCTACTTATGAATTGTCGCAAAATGCAAGGATTTTTCAAAAAATAAATAAAGGTTTTTAAAACATTATATTTCGCCATAAGATTGTACAATTAGTCAGAATAACTTAAGTTCATTTTTTTTAAAAATACACTTAAAAATCAATTACAGTTTCAGATGATACTATCTAACAATAGAATATTTAAAAGATCAATACACTAAGATAATGGTAGTTTGATAAAGGTCCTGCGTTAGCATTCTTTTTTGGTTTGATATACAACACCACATTTAAAAAGTCACATTATCTACTCTGAAACAGTTCCAGAAGTTGCGTTTCCGGGACTGAAAGCACCAGGCTTATCAGGAGATTTCAAAGGAATAAACTGCCCGGTTGCTTCTCCCTGGTCAGTGCCTGTAGCAATCTTGGTTCTCTTCCACGGGCACCTGAACCCGCGCAGCAACCTCCGAGAGCTTGGATCTTCTTGAACTGGATATGTGTCATTGTTGTCTGCGAACACGGCAACTTTCTTGGAGAAGCTGAGCTGCTGCTGCTGAGGTTTAGGTACTGAAGTCGATCTCTTCTGGTTGGGAAAACTAGATTGGTTCATCGAAATCGAGCAGTCTCTCATCTTGGACCCCCCTTGGGCGTGGACGCTGTACCTCCTGGAGGCAGCTGGGCTCTCATTGTCCATGGTTGAGTAGACGGTGTTCTGGTAGACAGAATGCAGCCTGCCTATCTTACCCGTCAGGCAGGGGCAGAATATGAGGACGAACGTCTTCCTGTACTTCTGGCTCAGGAGACTGTAGAGCACGAAGTTGCCGGCGGCGTTGACGGCCACCAGGAAATTGAAGATGTTGCCCAGACCTCGAAGCAGGAGATCTTCGTTGCTTCTGGGTTCCACCGTATGGAATGCTTTGTACAGGAGTGTGATGGCTGTAGGCAGCTGGCAGATGAGAAACAGGATTACTACAGCAATAAGCATGATCGTGATCTTGCTTTCTTGAGTTGACTGATCGCCGGTGTCCCTTCTCCTGGTCATCGTTTTCCTTCTTGACTTTGATGAATGCACGGATTTGATGAGAAAAGCGTTGAAAACGGTGAGGAGGAGAAGGGGAATGAACACAAACGTGACTGTTATTATCCAGTAGTATGTGGTCACATAAACTGGATTATTCCCTAAATCTGACGTATCAAGATGAACTTCCGTAACGTTTGTCAATGGATTTTTAGTTTCCATTATGTTATATTCGAAGAAAGTTGGTAGAGTTATGAAGAAGCAGATCAGAAATACAATGACAATCATCTTGATGGCTCTCGACTCCGTGCAAATGACTTTACCCTTCATGGGATGGCACACAGCAATGTAGCGCTCTATTGTAAATGTGACGGTGATCCACACGGAAGAGTTACTGGATGCGTCTGTGATAGTTACAAAATAGGGCCAAAGTTTCCAATAAAAGTAAAACTGGCTCTCGTGTATGTGCGGATAGGCAGTAAATGACAGAATGAAAGAAAACACCAAATAACTCATGTCAACGATCGCGAGTGCTGCCAAATACCAGTTAGTAGAGCTCCTCATGCGTCTCTGAGTCATTATGAAAATAGTGACGGTGTTTCCAACGAATCCAATTATCATGATCAGTGGCACAAGTATCCTTTGTATCCAAAATCTACTGTTGAGCTGAAACTCTTCAAGAGATGGATTTGGATGGATTGCTTGCAAAATAGGTGCAATAGTAGATAGCCAATTTACATTTGAACAATTAAATCCATCATCGTTGAGGTTGGAACAATTTGGATAATTACAAATGAAATTGTCGATTTGTGTGCAGTTGTTATCTTTATCGGATACCTGATCCATGCTTAAAGTATCAAATGCCATAGTTAAGTTTAATATTTATTTTTGATGCAGTCCTCTAATATTTATTACATAACAATGATATATTCAAATCCATTTGTTGTAACATTTTTTAGAACATTTGGTTATTTTGTTTATTCATTTGGCTATCCGAGGTTTCATGTCTGGCTTATTTATTTATTTCCATCGTTTTCATCGAATGAAAATGGAGGTTTTAAACGAAATGTTTTCTTGCTTCAGGCATTCGAAAAATGTTTCGCCAGAAATTGCGTTATAGTTTCCACTGGGAAATTTCAGACAGAGCTAGAAAGCTTTTTTTTTTAAAGATATATCTTCACATAATTCACTGTAAGAAACGTAACAAAGAAACTTTAGACCTTTCTTCTTAATAAATTAGAGTATATTTTGAGGTGCTCGTCTTGCAAGACTTCGTGCTAGATATTCTTCCACAAATTACTGAGATTTCCATGAATGGATCCATATCAAAGGTTTTCATTTTATTCTGAAAATATTAAAATAATTTTAATTAACTTAAAAAGAGAAAATATGCTAGAAAAACTAACAACTATTAAAAACTTTAAAATTATTCATTTAGAAAAGCTGTTACTAAAGTATGAAAAAGTAAGATATTTAAGTTTAAGACAAAAGAACTTTTAAACTAATCTATAAACTGTTTCAAAGTTTGAATACTTTTGAGCACAATGAATGATATTAATTATAATATTATCCGATTATACTCAAGTAAAGCAACTAAAACAAGAAGTTCTTAAAGAACTAAAATAGCCTACTTTCCTGTTACTTAAATACTTACTAAAATTCTTATCTTGAAAAAAACTAGTTTCTTAACAGTAAGTGACATCCACAACCGTTTTTCCACATTAAATTTAAAATAAATTTCACTAAACGCAGCATCTAACTAAACACAGCATCTTTCACTAAACACAGCTTTATTTGAAGTTATAAATAAATATTTAATTTTTCGTAGAACAAAAACCAAAAAACTACTTCTCAATAAACATTTACTTGCTAAATTCGGCTAGTTTCATTTATTTTATTTCGAAAATTAAATAATTATAACTTAAATCGTTTGCAAAAATTTGTATTTCAAAGAATAAATATGTAATATTCCTCGCTTTTAAATAGAATGAAAACAATTTATATCAACATACAAAGTTCTCGTAGTGAAATATATATTTGACGTCATCTTAAATTGATCGATGTCTCAAAAATAATTTTATTTTAATTTATTGTCTAAAAGAATTAAAGTTTCTCAAGCAATTGTTGCGATGGCAACGGCGATATAATTCTAATAAAAATGGCTTCCTATGCTTTTTAAATGAGCATTAAATTTTGATGTTTTTTAAATAATTGAAGTACTTCGAATTCGAATTCTTTTCTGAAATTTTCAATGTATTCCAATTTCGATGCGCTGAATTTTTTGACGTATCTCACTTGTCCGTAGCATTTGTAGTTAAATTCAGCTATTTAAATGACTCAAATTGAATTTCAATGCTAATTCAATGGGAAATTCGCCGTCAAATAGTAGATTTATGTCCGTCCTATCGTACAGACAGACGGACAAAAAGTATGAAAGTTGGGTGTCTGAGGTTATACCTTTCTAATAAAAAAAGAATTTTTAAGATCGGATTGTTAGAACTGGTTTTGGAAGGGGGGTACGGACGGACGGACAGACGGACGGACAGACGGACGGACAGACGGACATCGACCGCATGTCAATACCTACTTTTTCAATTTTTTTAATTCTTCGAATTAAAAAAAAAAGAAAAGTAGGCTAAAAATACAGTGGTGTTATGAAAGAGATATTGTTACCACCACGTACTTTTTGCATGAATTTTTGATGGTTCAAAATGATATTTAACAAAATATGGGTAAGTTCTATAGAATTGGTCGATATTTCATATTTTTAGCCTACTTTTCTTTTTTTTTAATTCGAAGAATTAAAAAAAATGAAAAAGTAGGTATTGACATGCGGTCGATGTCCGTCTGTCTGTCCGTCTGTCCGTCCGTCCGTACCCCCCTTCCAAAATCAGTTCTAGCAATCCGATCTTAAAAATTCTTTTTTTATTAGAAAAGTGTAACCTCAGGCACCCAACTTTCATACTTTTTGTCCGTCTGTCTGTACGATAGGATGGACATAAATCTACTATTTGACGACGAATTTCCCATTGAATTAGCATTGAAATTCAATTTCGAGTCATTTAAATCGCTGAATTTAACTACAAATGCTACGGACAAGTGAGATACGTCAAAAAATTCAGCGCATCGAAATTAGAATACATTGAAAATTTCAGAAAAGAATTCGAACTCGAAGTACTTCAATCATTTAAAAAACATCAAAGCTCATTTAAAAAGCATAGGAAGCCATTTTTATTAGAATTAAATCACCATTGCCATCGCAACAATTGCTCGAGAAACTTTAATTCTTTTAGACAATAAATTAAAATAAATTTATTTTTGAGACATCGATCAATTTAAGATGACGTCAAATATATAGTTCACTATTAGATCTTTGTATGTTGATATAAATTGTTTTCATTCTATTTAAAAGCGAGGAATATTACATATTTATTCTTTGAAATACAAATTTTTGCAAACGATTCAAGTTATAATTATTTAATTTTCGAAATAAAATAAATGAAACTAGCCGAATTTAGCAAGTAAATGTTTATTGAGGAGTAGTTTTTTGGTTTTTGCTCTACGAAAAATTAAATATTTATTTATAACTTCAAATGAAGCTGTGTTTAATGAAAGATGCTGTGTTTAGTTAGATGCTGCGTTTAGTGAAATTTATTTTAAATTTAATGTGGAAAAACGGTTGTTGATGTCACTTACTGTTACGAACCTAGTTTTTTTCAAGATAAGAATTTTAGTAAGTATTTAAGTAACAGAAAAGTAGGCTATTTTAGTTCTTTAAGAACTTCTTGTTAAATCATCTGATAAATCATTGAGCAGAAAAATTAAGACTTAGTAATAATTTAGATCATTAAACTAGTAACTTTTTAAACCAGATCATACGCTAGTGGCTTTACTCTTTAAGCATGTAATGAATATGAAATAAATTTAAAATAAAAATGCTTTGATTAATGTTCGACACATTTTAAGCTTGACAAAAGGTTTCTGGGGCACTTCAAAAGATTAATCGGTTAACACAAAATCTTAACTGAACTGAAGAACTTAATTCCTTTATAATTTAAGGAGGAGGATCATCGAAAAAGTTATTTTTTCCCCTTCAGAGTTATGACTTGAGGCTCCTTCAATTAAAACTTGTTGTTAATGCGGATCGGCAGTGTGGAAATTTCAAGTATGTTCCACATCACCAACTAAAAGAAGAAATCGTTCTTGATTGTGTTTACCTTTTCGATCAATGCTGTGGTCTTTCATCCCATATTCTGCTGTGGGCTGGAAAACTGGCAGTAACTGGACTAATGACTTGGGTCATTGTTGCAAACACTTAATAACTCTAATGTAAAGTAAAGTGTACTAAAAGAATGATTTTCTCAGAGCAAAAGTGGTCCAATTGATTGTTGCAGTTACTGTCAGTTTACCTGACCAAGGCAGTATTATTGATCGCATGCTCAGCCTATTCAGATAAAGTGAACCCTTGTTTGAATATTTAAGTTAAAATATTTCTAATTCTCTAAGCGGAACCGATTTTTGTATAAACTAATTGAAGAGCTTAATGGAAGATCGCGCTAAGTGACAAAAGTTAAAAACGAAAAAAAAATGAGCTTTAATGTTGTTAGTTTGCACTCGGATATGTTGAAAACGTATCTTGTATCTTGAAAAATGCAAAAAATATACAAAACTTAAAGTTTATAAAAAAAGAGAAACTGGTTATTATTATGTTCATTGACACAAAAATCTACATGGTTTCAAAGATGTCACTTAGAACGTTCTTCCACTAAGCTCTTCGATTGTTCTTGAAAACCATTTAAAAAAGTTTTTTTTAAGTGATATGTTAAAATCGCATTTTCAATAAAGACTTTTTGGTGGTGGATAATAAGTTGGGTGGGTAAGTGAAAACTTGTTTTTGTGTTTTTTGTTTGTGTGAGTTTAGAATTAAACACTTTAACTGTAAATTTAATTTCTTTTAGTTTTATAAAATATTATGTCCGTTGTATGTGCAGGTGGCAACAAAATGACTTCTCCATACTTTTAATTATAAAATTTCAAAAATTAATAATTAATTAATTTATAAAATTTTATAAATAATGTGTCTTGCTGGAACATCTGACATTCAAGTGCCTATCATATATATCTGTTTCCCCCAGAGGGTTAGTCTAAATTAATATCAATGGCGAATTGCATCGAAGGGCCAAGACCTGCTGTACTTATTTCAGCTCTTATGAGGTGGGAAGGTTGGCAGCATCGGTTAACAATATTACAATTGAATACTCTAAAATGTATTATATTACAGGAGAGGAAAGTTATAAATAAATGGACCCTTTCAGTATTTGAGCTGAGACATATTTCCAGAGACCTCCAGTAATATTATTTATAGCTTGAGTTATTGAATTAACAGTATTTGCTTTTCTAGATAAGGATATCTAAAAGGCCATCTTCTTTAAAACTTGCCCCCCAGTTTAACAATTATAGTGGCTGACATCAACATTAATCCCCCTATTACTAGGTAAGCCTAACATTCAAATATTCACAATAAATATAATATTCAAATATTCACTACGAACTATTCCAAACCAACCCATGCATTCCATTTATTCTCTAAATCATCAATTCTTTTTACATCGTTAGGCTGAAAATATTTCCAAAATGGAATAATAAATTGGTAATGAAAAGTATCACAAATCCAGATGCAATTTGCTACTCCTTACAGTAAAAAAATAATTATATAGTAATATTTAGCTGTCAAACCAACAAAGAGCACGCATTTTTTATGCTTCACAAACCATTTGCTTAAAAAATCAGTTTTCGGATAAATAGTTATGTTTAGCCGAAAAAAAAACTAGAGCGAATAAAAAATAGAATATACAGTATTGAAATATCTAAAAATAATCCATTCACCATTGATAAGTATCAGTTTTCCCGCAAAACTCAGCAGTCGAAAAGCATATTTTATCAGGGAATTGGAAAACATTTCATCTGCTTGTTTCTTATCTAAGCTGTGTCTTTGATCATCGATTCGAAATATTTTTAGAACTATTCTAAGACTTTTATCTTCTACTTCGCATCACTTTCCGATACTTTACTCAGAAAATTGTGAATCGCATAAATATCTTTTGCATCAGAAAAAACTTATAGATATGTTTTAAATGTACCGTTGAAATAGATAAACGTTTAATTAGTTTTTGGTGCTTATCTTTTAATTATGTCGTAATTGATTTACTTTACTTACTTATTTGTTAAATAAAAACGTAAAAGTCTTAGCAGAAATAAAAACGTTGAAGAAATTTGAGTTCATATAAGTGTTTGCAGTTTATCTTTTAGTTATATCGTACGTGATTTACAAAATAATAAAAACAATTATTCTGTGTTTGTTATAGTAAAACGTAAAAGTTTTTTGCTAACTAAAGAACCATGCAGACTTGTGAGTTTAAAAAAGAATTTAAATGTAATAAGCTATTACTTATGGTGATGTGAGAACATGATTTTGTTGCCCATTTTTTGCCCGTTAAGATAAACACCTTAAGGGGGTTCAGTATGTTGTATATCGGTAATGTTAAATTGGCCAATTGCAATGTACCTTTTCACAATAACTACTCATCAGATCATCTTAAAATTTTCTGTGTGTGTTATACCAACCTTATATATTAATCTGAGGTAAAAAGTTTTTTTTAAATAACTGTTAGATTTTTTAAATAAAACAAGTTTTAAAGTACCCAAAAATTCATGAAATTTTTCACTTTTTTGCCCCATAAATTTTTTTCACTTTAGTTTATTAAAATATATAACCTCAGATTAATATAAACTATGTATTACATCATATAAAAAAAGGTTTACGAGAAAACATAGCATAGTTTCTGAGAAAAGGTACATCGAAGTTCAAAAAATCAAGTTCTGAGAAAAACGCATTTAAAGTTTTTATTGTTAACCATTTCCTTACGAAGCCATGACATTAAAATGGCTTTTAATATCAAAAATATTTTTCCAATCGTCTTGATACTTTGTGAAATTATTAATAAAATTTGTAATAGTATTTTAAGCCAATAATTTTTGTTTTGATTTTTTCCCCGATTTTGGGGTATTGAACCCCCTTAAAAAAGTAAAGGATCTATGTATCATGAATTGGCTAATGTATGAAAAGCTTCTAGATTTACTCAAATAGCGTTTGGTATGATTAAATTGATGTAATGCTAAATATACATAATTTTAAAAAATATGATGAAAAACAAAGTGATAATACTTCCCAACAACAACAAAAAAAAAAATTTTGTTATTCCACAATTATTTTTTGTGAAAAGATTTTGGGCTTTTTATAATTGTTTCTTTCATTTCTTAATTACTAAATTAATTTTTTTTATAAATGAATATCTTTATAAACCCGGCGTTGCACGGGTGTACTCTTCAAAATGGTGACTTACGCACTAGGGTGGTTCGAAAAAACAAAATTTTCGAGTATCAACTTCAAACCGGTCGCAAAAGTTGCGTATCGTCATGCTGATTAACGGAAAAATAATTAAAAAATTCTAAAGTGATAAATATAATAGACCCCGTGGGTTTGAAGTTTCGAAAAAAAGGTAAAAAATGACTAACTTTGAAATATCAGCTAAAATTTGCAGATAAATTATTTAGCTTCCAAACTGCATTTTTTAGGTTTGAAATACTTCAGTTATTAAGAAAAAAATTGCTTCAAATATATTTGTTTGCAATATTACGTCTCACAAAAAAATTGAAAATGTACAAATTTGAAGAAATTTTGAGATTTTCCTTGCTCTCAAAACCTAAGCTATTTTGGAGTCAACACCATAAAAAACATTTTACTACATCAAAATAAAAGATTTATAAAATATAAAGTCATTTTGAGCAGGAAATCTGCCTTATATTCATAAAAAGTCAGGACCGTCGCGTGGTGCGGGGTCCGTTACCCCTTGGCTCCAAATAACAGTGAAAATGAAAATCAGCTATGGATCCAATATGGATGATAACATTTAAATTAATTTATATTTGCCGATTTAAATTAAAAGAATTCCCATAAATGCTGCTCTTTGCCCACTTTATTTATTAGTTTATGAAATGACCAAGAACTCACCACGGGAAGGTGATTGCAAATCGAGTTCATCCGGCGGGTATACTCAACCAAACACTTTTTTTGTCTTGAAGTTTAATACACAGAAATGCAATTATATAAATGTGAATATATATTGATTATTTAGTGTTTCTTTTCCAAGTAAATGCATTTAAAGAGATTTTTATGACATTTCTGCATATGGCTTCTAAACAAAAGAATATACCTTATGAAGCCATCTCGAGATTAATGACCACATATTTTAGTTGAGGCTTGTATTACAAGTTTAACACAAATCTCGACTGATTGAGCGTAGTAGAAAACTGATTACTTTTAATCATGAACTCGTATAACATTTTAATAAGTGATAACACTTCAATGTTACTAACGTTCCTTAGAATTGGTGGTGGATATAATTTAAACATGCATCTCAATTTATCAATTCGATATATATATATATAATGTGGCATTAAAGTAAATTTTGAGAATTTTAAAATGTGAGATTTTTTTTGTATCCTTCGATAGTACTTTTCTTGCTTTTATTATGTTATTGTAGCCCAGCTCTAGAATATCTTTGCACGCTTTGATAATAGCACATTTTCAGAATGTGCAAAATATGTATTTTTTTCGTTTTTAGGATCGATAAATTTGCCCAAGTTTTCTGGCAAGTAACTTGAAGATTCGATTGCTTGCAACACGTGTTTTGGGCC
Source organism: Hylyphantes graminicola (assembly GCA_023701765.1). Lineage (NCBI taxonomy): Eukaryota > Metazoa > Arthropoda > Arachnida > Araneae > Linyphiidae > Hylyphantes > Hylyphantes graminicola. The sequence goes on from CM043121.1 coordinate 34,555,003, forward strand.
CTAAGTAAAATATTTCCTTTTTACCATTTTCAATCTATGATTGCAAGGCAAGTACAATTATTTGCATGTTTGCCACATCTACAAGAAAATTATAATTTACACTTACATGCTGCAATATCAAAAAAGTTTGTTTGAGCTTCATTTACGAATTCATTCACTTTAGAATGATAATTTGCTCCTTTATTGAAATGTTGGTAAGTTTTTTTCAATTTGCAATATTTATTGTTAAACAGTTTTTTCATGAGTACAATACAAATATGCGGCGCAACTGGAGTGAAAAGCCTTGCGATATTTTTTACAGCAACACTGTCTGCTTTTTCTAAATATTCTACTTTTTCATTTGGATGAGATGAGATTTCTTCTAAGCAATAAAATATCACATCATCATATGCTGGTAACATACTTCGAAAAACCGAAAATTTTACAGCGATTTTTCTGTCTGGTACCAAACTTCTTTTCTGAGATGACATTTCACAACAAATCGTACTGAACTCAATCGAAATCAATCCTTAAAACCAAGTTCTCGTTGCTTTCTCATTATGATATAAGCTATAGCTATTGGAGCACAACTTCATGCGTTCTCAAGTGGCCAGCCAGATTTATGCGTTACATCTGTTTTCAAGTGCCGATTGACGAACAGGAAAAATGTATAAATGGTTAATGACTCCCATTTTCCCTCTTCTATCGGAACCAGAAAGGGAATCTTTATTTTAAAACTTCATCACTTCATCGTATTTTAATTTTTAATACAGCAAATAAAAATAAAAATAATTGAATTTTAATTGTCAAAATTAAGTTTACTGTCAATTCTTGTTTTAAAATTGCCATGACTGGTTAATACATAGGATTTTTAAATTATACTTCCCTTTTACAAAGTTTTCATATTTATTCAAAGTTGATAACCGGTAATTGGGATTTGTCAAATGAGGAATTGACTCTGTAATAAGTATCTTGGCTGTCATACCAACCTTTGTCCAGATATCGGGCATTGATTACTTTTTTTCCCTATCCTATGCCTGTATCCGTAGCCAACCGTTGCATTAGCAAGTATTCGTTTAAAACAGACAAATATATTTAATTTTAGTGTTATCATCTATATTTGAAGCTGATTTCCATTTTTGTTCACTGTTATTTGGAGCCATCATAATAAGGGGTAACGGGCCCCGCACCACGCGACGGGCCTGACTTTCTATGAATATAAGGCAGATTTCCTGCTCAAATCGACTTTATATATTATAAATCTTTTATTTTAATGTAGTAAAATGTTTTTTATGGTGTTGACTCCAAAATAGCTTATGTTTTGAGAGCAAGGAAAATCTCAAAATTTCTTCAAATTTGTACATTTTCAATTCTTTGTGAGACTTAACATGGCAAGCAAATATGTTTGAAGCAATTTTTTTCGTAATAACTGAAGTATTTCAAACCTAAAAAATGCAGTTTGGAAGCTAAATAATTTATCTGCAAATTTTGGCTGATATTTCGAAGTTAGTCGTTTTTTACCTTTTTTTCGAAACTTCAAACCCACGGGGCCTATTATATTTATAACTTTAGAATTTTTTAATTATTTTTCCGTTAATCAGCATGACGATACGCAACTTTTGCGACCGGTTTGAAGTTGATACTCGAAAATTTTGTTTTTTCGAACCACCCTATTACGCACGGTTAAATTCGTTAATATAAGCATTATTTATGTGATAAAAATATGAAGTAATAATTTTGTCTTAAAAAAACTATAAAATCTACTTAAACTTTATAATATGATATTAGTTTTGTTATTAGGCAAAAGTATATTGATAATTGTAAGTCTTACTACCGAATTTTTGGGTTGGGCCACGAATCCTTATTAGATGGGCCATGTATGCATTTAAATACATGACCTAAAACTAAAGTTTTTAATAATATATATTCGACTATTATTTCAGTTAATACTTCATAAAAATACTAATTTATGTTATGTAATACGTTATGAATGATACATTGACTGCATTTGCACATTCATAAATGGTGTTTTTTTAAAAGTTACATGCTTAAAACTACAAGTTGGGTCATGTGCCACTTGCTCTCCTATTGCAATAAGTAATTTTATAGGAACATTTTCATTCATTTATATTGACAATGAAGTTAATATCATTATTGGACACATAATGAAAGGTATCAATGCAATATATCATTGTGAGTACAAATAAAATTTTGAGAGATACGATCTAGAAGCTAGTTCATTTAAGATCATTAAGCAAGCGTAACATGATGTTTTAATTTTAAAAAAATAAGTCATCGATATAAATAAAAAAGAAAATGAAAATAAATAATTCAAAGAGTTCAATTGTAAATTTTCATCTTTTTTATTAAACTAACTTTACATAAAACACAGGTATTTAAAAGTGTATAAAAATATTTATTTTTACCTGAAAATAAAATATATGTAATAACTTATTGATGGCAACCACGTCTCTTGAAATTACTTTCACTATTTTAAAACTGTTTTACGATTATTTTTGTAATTAATTTAAATTTCGCATTCTATTTATTATAAATATCGAAAATAACAATCTTTGTATTTTTGTATATTGTAACATAAGATTTGTATCATTTAAGTTTGAAAAATTCTTAATGGGAAGAAAAGCATTCTTTTGAGGTAAACTAAATACTTTCAATTTACTCAGTCATTGTGTTTAAATTTAGGAAAATGTTATTTAAAACTAAGTGTTTCAAAGTCGTTTCTAAAATATACTTCTTCATATTTAATAGTTTTCTACCTTTAAATTAGTTTTAAAAGGATTTAACAATTCAAGAATGCTTTGTAATTAAGTTTGTTTAAATAATAAATATGTTGTATAAAAAAATGTAGATTAAAAGGTTGATTTGAAAAAATATGTGGAAATACTCTAAATTTCAGATTTTATAAAAGTAGTTGTTTTACGATATATACGTATGTTATGTTAATAAAAATAAAATTGTTTTTGACTGAAACATCTAAGAACTTATAATAAAATACTAAATATTAATTTAACAATTAAATTGTATAAAAACCCTAGCTTTTTAACAGATGTAAGTTAACTATTTAAACTTTTTACAATATTTTTTTTAATGGAACGTAAAAAAATAAACTCACGCTGAAGCTTGTGATAAAAAAAATCAATTAACAAACTTTTTTCTTTAGCCCAAAATGAAAGGGAAAAATAATACTCCAAAAGAAAATGTTTCTTAGAAGTTTTTTTTTTTTACTCTTGCGATATCCCTTATCGTCTTATCTATTCCCGTCAAATCAGAGCTTTATAATAAAAAAAAGACCAACACGCATTCTTACAAAGTTGAAAACTGACATTTTTCTTCTAAAGTACAAAAATATTCCGAAACTATTTTGATTAATCATCAGCTTTTGGCAATACTTAGAAAAGATTTTGTGTCAGCTTTTTTTTATTAAGCACAGCAAACATGGAAAAACTTTATTTTGCTTGTAGAATATTCCAATCAGCCTCGTAGCTATTTTTGGTTACTACAAGAGTGTGATATTAAGACTAAGGTTTTTTTGCTTTCTATTTTTTTTAATGCTTTGGAGGTTGCTTTTCATGTCGAGTGCAGGATTTGAAGGACAGAAGCATTTCAAATGTAAAAAACTTGCATGTAAAACCTCGGGTTCTCCATTTAATTAGATTGAAATGTAAAGTATATGCATAGCAATTTGAAAACATAAATTTATATTTTTAATTCAAACTACAGGGAGGCGCAATACTTATGAAAAATGTATTTTTATTCAATAATGTATTTTTTATTATTTTCTTGGGAAATGTTTTTAGACCATTTTATATGGATAATTAGTTGCACAATTATTATTTTTGCTCATATTTATTTTGGACAAAATTAGTACGTTCTACTGCATAAGACCCGGCTACAAAATTGAATAAGTAGTAAACTCACAAATTTCTATTTTTCCTTATTAATTGCGCAGTTATTGGATATTTAACTAATTGTCGCTATTCTTAACATTATAAGGACAGCTTTTTTAAAAAAAATCCAAGTTAAAATAACTATTCATTATTTTTTGCAACTTTAGAAATATACTGGGTTTCCACATGCGCCCCCCCCTCTACAATATGAACTGTGCTTTATAATTTTAAACTAACAAAAAGTGACCAATCACATTTGCTTTTATAAACACACAATAAATACACATAATCGCATACATTCCGTTAGAAACTATTACACTAGTATATATTAAATAACATTAATTTAATATTCGTCATAAAATATGAAACACAAGCAATTTCACACGTTATTACTCCCCTTATAAAAATGAAATCCTACTTGTAAATTCTATAATAAATACTTCACCATAACAGCCCCCCCCACAAAATAAACCCTAAATTTTCAATCGTTGATACAATCGTAGTTAACCTTTCAAAGATTTCGTCCCTCATTTAGAAATGTACCTAATCACATGCATACATTAGTTCATAGATACGTTCCTACATAAAAAAAATTCACGTAATCACATGCATACATTAGTTTATAGATACGTTGCTACTTAAAAAATTCACATAATCACATACATACTATATACACAATTTCATAAGACATAAAATTACACGAATTTAATCTTCTTTCTACGAAATTAAAACACAAGCAATTTCAAACAATATTTCCTCCTCTTATTAAAATGGAAATCCATTTTAATTTTTATTGTAAAATCGATCTACCGAAACCGTTAAATAACCAAAAAATTTAGCTCGTTGACATCAACGAATCTAATCATTCGAAGGTTTCGTCTCTCATTAAGAAACCCAATCATTCATACATACGTTCCTAAGTAAGAAATGCACATATTCACAAATATACGCTAGAAACTATAACACCAAATATAAAATAACCCGAATTTAATATTCGTCACATAAAATGCATAGGTTAGTTCATACACACGTTCCTACGTAAGAAATGCACATATATACGCTAGAAACTATAACACCAAATATAAAATAACCCGAATTTAATATTCGTCACATAAAATTAAAACACTAGGAATTTCAAACAACATCCCATCATTATAATGAATATAACATTGTAATTTCTATAATTAATAACCCACCGAGACTGCAAAAAATAAACCTACAATTACACACTTTGACACAATCGTAGCTAACCGTTCAAAGATTTCGTCTCTCATTAAAAAACCTACTCACATACACACGTTATAAACTATTAAACAATCTATAAAATTATACGAATTTAATATTCTCACACGAAATTAAAACACAAAGAATTTCAAACAAAATAAAAAATTAGCTCCTATTGTAATTTCTATAATAAACATTCCGCCGAAACAGAAAAACAACCCTTAAAATTTCACTCGTTGACATGAACGAATCTAACCGTTAAATAGTCGTCTATCACTACTCTTATCTGAAGTACTTCATACGATTAAGACAGCTTGTAAACCTTGAGAATGAATGATCGTTGCTTACCTCTTTTATAGAAGCTTCTATAAATGCACAACCGTCTGTTATCAAATCTGATTTCTTACTGAATGGGACACCTGTTAACGGGGTTGACTTCTGGCTCCTTGACAAAGCGATCAAAGATTATGTTGTGAAGTTGAAAAGAGGATCACGCACGATTGTGTTTTATATGAAGAAGAAAGTGAAAAGCGAAGAAGTATTGCAATCTTCTTTTTAAACTAATAATCTTTTATTTGTATTTTGACGTTTTTTTAAAAAAAATATGCATAAATAAATATTGAAGAGTAAATAAAAAAAGACCAGCTTGTGAAATTTTTTGCAAATTAGGTTCGAACTCCCTCCGCACCCTTCGTAATACACATACAATGACTCAACAAAAGAGCTATATTGTGATTTATATATGCTGATTTCTAAAGAAATATTAAATAAAGTTTTATTTTAAATTTAAATAAAGGTTTTCGTGTGTTTGATGAATTGGCAACAGTGGCAGTACTGAATGAAAATGGAATTATCTGGCTATTTAAGTGTAGATGAAAAACTTTGTTATTTAAATATTTAATATACTTCTTATTCAATTTTTTAATGAAATTTGGGAAATAGATTTGCCTGTTTTTTGCTTCAATACACGTATCCCTTTTGTTTGCTTGACTTAGTGGTTCATTTTGTGAAAGTGGGTAATAAACAGACCGACCGACATAGCCTTTTTAAAATCTTCAACTTTTACTTTATAACGTAGTGTGGAAATTAAAAATATAAGAAAAATTTACATCTCCCATTTTCGTAGGACATTGTTAAAAATATAGTTTCTCCCATAATGAGAACATCCGAAAATAATTAGTTTCTGTTAAAAAGCCAAGAACACTTTATTAGCTCATTTAATATTAATGTAATGGCACAGAACTCAATTTTCTCTAAATTGCGGTAATCTTATATGTAATCTTCTTAAGTTCCTCAGATTACGTCAAAATGACCTTTATGTAAATTGAAGGCTTTTAAATCATCAAGATGGTTAAGACAATTAATGGCTTTCGAAAGCCCCGATGAAAATATATTATTACATTGTACTTTAGTGAATAAATGAATAAACCTGAAGACAGCTGATGCAAGTATTAAGGGATGGAAATTTTATCTTTCCTCGCAATGGAACAGTTTGGTAATCTCTGATACTATTGTATATTTTATAATTAATGCGCTTTAAAGTAATAACTAAAGGTCATATGAAATCTTTTCTATGCCAGTTTCTTTGTGATTGCAGTGAACTATCAGAGAGATAATAAAAAAGTGTTAGTAAAATAATTTTTTAGTGTATAGTCATTATACAAAAACAAAATATTTTTTTAATCACTAAAGGATATACACTATTACAGCGCGTCCCAAAAGTTTATGGACTGCTGTGTTTTTTCAATTTTATAATAGGAAAAAGGCCTTTGCAAGAATTTTTTTATTTTTAATTATCTAAAATATCAATACAATATCAGTACTGTACACAAATAAAATAACAACATCACAGATTTCGTGAAAATGTAAAAAAATATAAATTTGGCTGTCCCAAAAGTTTATAGACAAGACAATTTTCCATTTAATTTGGCACTATTGTTAAAATTTTCAAACCGTTCTTCATTATCACTTGAAAAACTTGATTAGGCATACTTAAAACAAGAGTTTGGAGAATTTCGGGCTTCAAACTAAACCAACTTTGCTCAATTTGCATCTTTAGATATGGAACTCTTCCAAATTGGCACCCATTTGCATAAACGTCCCTCGAAAGTATTTCCCAGGGGTTCTCCATGGGGTTCAGGTCAGGACATAAAGCTGGTCACTTCATAACTTTAACATTGTGGCGTCTAAACCATTGCATAGTGGAGTTAGACACATGAATGTAGCTGTTGTGTTGTTGATATTTCCGTTTATTTCCCCCTAGCAACTCCCCAAAAGGAAGTAAGTGGGCTTCAAGAGTTCCTTGATAATCGTCAGAATATTGTCACCCTTTCAAAAAAGCAATATCAGTTGTTCCGTTGAAGAAGAAGGCTCCCCACACCATAACTGAATCATCTCTTTGTAGCCTGCTTTAAAAGGACATTCGTTCCTTCTGAAGATCGTGCCAATAGTACTTCCGTCCATCGGGGCCATCTAAATTAAACTTTTTCTCGTCACTGAAAACCAAACTTAGCCATTCGTCTTTGTAATGTAAGTAATTTCTTGTCCACTTAACTCGAGCATCCTTATGGCGTTTTGTAAGCTTTGGCGTGCGTCGCGTTTTATGATATTTTAAAAACTTACTAGCTTTTAGCCTTCTCTCTCGGCCGACTGTAGATTTTGATACTGAAGCTGTAATTTCTTTAGCTGTAGGTCGTACAGACAAATTTTCGCTCAAAACAAGTTTCCCAATTTCTCTGTCTTGCCTCTTTGTTGTCTTTTTTGGTCTTCCAGGACGAAATATTGGTTCGAAATTGTCACGTTTCACCATGATTTGATAAATTCCAGCTTTGCTACGCTTAATTCATTTAGCAATATCTACAAATCTCATCCCACGAGCTTTTAAACGATGAATTTGTGAAATTTCATTTTTCGTAAATTGCACGTTGGCATATATCTTTGCAATTAATCAAAAAAGGAACAACCCACTAGCTTTTATCTCAGGAAGCTATTACGTCGCATGTACAAATAAAAGAATATGCAAATTTATATATTTATTAATAAAAACAGCTTTTAACACCTTTTGTCCATAAACTTTTGGGACAGCATTTTTTCGTTTTTATTTTTTAAAATAAATTAATGATCTCTCAGAGTTGTTTGAGCGTTTTATCATTTGAAATACCCTCTTAGATATTTGCGTAAATTAATTGGTAATTCACACTCGCTTATTAATCCCTGAAACTTGGAAAAAACAGCTGTCTATAAACTTTTGGGACGCGCTGTATACATGCAACAACTATATCATTGAGTATTATTCCCACATACTCAAATATTCAAAAAGTATTTCAACAACGATAAAAACAATTAATTTGATTCAGTTCAGAAAAACTTGCGATTTTCAATCTTCAAACCTTTCCTCAAACTTTTTGTCTCTTTCTTTCTCCTCTTTTATATTTGTCAATTTTTACTTTCAAAAACCTAATATGAGATATATGGTAAAGAAAAGTATTGCGACGGAGTCGAAAATCCGTAAAGGAGATTTGGTATTTTCTACACGTTTGGATTCTTAAAAAGTGTTTTTTTTTTGAAAATTGGTCCGCCTGTCTGTCTGAAACCACTCGACACCTCAATCTAAAAGAGCTACTGACTTTAAATTTGGTACACATGTTTCCAGTACCTGTTGAAAGTTATAATCAGGATTTCGAGAATAACGTGCACGCGCAGATTGTAGCTGCCATAGATTTTCATTTTGGAATTAAAGGTTTTGCTGGAAAAAAAAAGCTGCTACAGGAGTTTACAGCACTTTTCGAAGGGCATAATAAGATTTGTGAAAAAGTCGCTCATATGGTAGCTTCCACATAAACCTTTTAAGATTTAAAGTTAAAATTACCTAAAGTACTTTAAAGATACATACCTTAAAGCTGTGTAATTACCTTTAAATGTCTGCATAGGTTAATTGAGGGGTAGTTGAAAGAAGTGCAGTGTTTCACACCTTTAAGTAGTTACACCTTAGTTTTATTTAAGGTCCGCTCACAACAGTACCGGTGCGAGGCCAAACGATCGCAGTGCTATTTTCAAGTCATTCGGCTTATTACACGTAGTACGGAAGGAAAACAAAACAACGAATGACATTGCAGTATGGAGAGCGTGACATCATAAGAAACATTCATATTGGTTGCTCACTGACGAGTGACGACGAAAGAAAGAAGTTACGGTGTTTTCAATTAAATAGTAGCAATGTTAAGTAAATTTGAAGTGCGAAAAATACGTTGCTGTAAATTGGAGGGCGTTTATAAATTCAATGACTTTATGGAGGAGTGAGTCAAGCCGAATAGCATTTAGGGAGGAGGGAGAATCTCGTCAAATATCAGTATTTTTCCTCACAAAAAGTCAACTTCAAACAGCGACAAATATAGTTAAATTTCAATTGAATATGTTTTTCGACTCAAATTTTGCAAAATTTGACCTGATAATATCTATCTTGACTTTCGAAATATATTTAAAAATGTAAGCTTTTATAATAAAAACTATTTAAAATTTACTAAAAAGAAATTAATTAAAAAAAAATACTTATCATGAAAAATCTCATGTGAGATTACGGAAAGGGTAGATACGAACCAAATATCACCGGGGGAGGGGGGTAGAGGGCAAAACCCCCATCAAAATTGCAGTACATAAATAGAAGCGCCCGTGTCACTGCGGATTAATTACTGCAATTAAATACCGTAAGTACTTTTTTTCAGTCACTCATGAAACATCTAATTAACTTAACATTTGCACTGCTATCGCCCTTCACCGTATAAGTGCGGCAAACATCACAGAAACCCATGCATTTGAAAGGGGCTTAAGTGTTTCTAAACAAAAACAGGTAAGGTTTAAAAAACACCTTCGTTTTCTCACCGAGATTTCTTCATACTTATAGATTTCGTAAAGCGATAAAGCAAAACATCGATTATCTCAATCGGAAAGTTTTTCAGCGTTTTGCTTAAAAAAGCTTTTTATGTACGTTTTTGTGAAAGTAATTCTAGCGTGACCAAATTTTTAGGAGGAATGAAAACGTCATTTTGAGCTCCCCCAAAACCCAATGAGGAAGAGAAACTGGCTTTATCTTCTATTTTACCGTGATGTGGTCGATTATGGAAAATGTTTTTTTTTCTTCTGGAATGTGATATTCGTGTTCGTTCTATTTCATGAAACTGGGAGTCCATAAAGTGGTTAATAAGGAAGTTTAAATGAAAAGTTAAGTTAAGAAGAAAAGTTGTTCGGTACTTTTAAAAGTTTAATCAAAACTTTTCTTAATCGAAGTTCAAGAAGAAACTAAAAATTTGGATAGTTTTTACTATTAATTAATAAACGTCTCACATAATTATTTTCCATGATTAAAATAACTTAAAATGTTAAAACTATAAAAGGTATACGTTGTATTGGATTTTAAAAAAAAAATAAAACGTAAGTTAAATGTATCAAAAGGAAACCAAGAATTTTTATAGGATTCTGAATATTTTATCATCTTTTTGCATCATTAAACAGAGCCAAAGTATCCCATGGCTCACTTAGCATGCTTTATTTGCCTTTATTTCGTTATGTTTCTTTGAATTGACTCATCCTAACACATGACACCCCAATTAATACGATAAAAAATATTTTATCATAAGGAAATTCTTAAAATATGTTTTATTAAAAAGTTTATGTGTGTATATAGTATTATAAAAATATATTAATACTCTTCACAAATATAAAACAATAATTTGCAATTAATTTAAACTTCTTCAAAACTGTAAAAGTTGTGCCAACTTCAATTATTATTATTATCATTATTTATTTCATTATTATTGGTGTTGTTATTATTATTATTAACAATAAGACAATTTTAAACCACTGCCACTTTAATAAAATTTTTTCATAATACTTAATTTGTAGAACCAGAAATTTAATGATAACCGCACAGGAAGGAAAATGAATTCAATTACACAGATTTCTAAAATTTCGTTCTGCTATTTTTTAATCAGAAAAAAATTGCATTTTTTATTTCTACAACCAATTCGAATCACACAAAAAGAATCCCAAATACAAATTTTTTACGAAGAAATTTGTCAAATAAAATTCAATTTTGAATAAAAATTCAAAACATAAATTATATAAATAGATGCCTCATAAACGTTTATTTTATTCCTTTCGGATGCAGAAATACCTTTTTTTGTGCAAAACTCTGAATAAAGTACCCAAAAATTGTTTTTCGAACATTATTATATATAAAATAAATAGCCTATAAATAAATATTCCATTGGTCTTAAACATTACTACATGTCCTATCCATGTCTATGCTATCTAAAATTCCAAAACTTAAAGTACCCAGATCAAATATGCTTACAATCGCTTCAATTAAAGAGGCGTATTGGACGCTCTCTGAGCTTAAATGTTCCCCTGAGATCCCTAAACGTCTCCAAGGAAAACGTAATGATGGATGGAGCTGAAACTTCGAAATCTTATATCCCTTCTAAGGGAGGTTACCCGTTGCTATCTTCATCTCGTTCTAGCCTTGAAGGAGAGAATACGAGGGAGATATTTGGCGTGGGAAGAAAAACGAAACCGGGAAAAATTCGCCAAATTGATGACAGCTACGCCCAGACATTTTGGGGAACTGCAAACCAGCCAGAGAAAAAGTATTTAGGTATTCTTTCATTGATGTGAACCTATATATACGAGGGAACATCGGAATTTTTGATAAAATGTAGTGATTAAATTGATAAAGTAAAAAATAGTATGCCGTTTCATTCGATGGCCTTTCTTAAGCGTTTGTGCTGACATTTATTAATGAACTTATTAATGACGTGCACAGAAAGGAAAATAAAATGCTATTGATAAACAGCAATAGTATTAGATAAAATATTATTCAAATATACTCAAAAATGGAGAAAAAAATATTTGTAATGCCACGTTATCCTTTTCGTTCAGATTGTCAGCATTTCCGAAGAAACACACAAAACCTATTCGCTCACGAACAACTATATTTTTCAGTTTCCGAACAGGTTTCGTTCCCCTCTTTCAGAACAGTCGACAACCCAAACAGAATGGTTAGTGCTGTGTTACAGAGACCTTCTCTCTCTGGTCTTAACACTTGCGTTGACTTTTAGACAGAACAACTATCTCAATCTTTCAATGAGGTTTCAATGCCAAACGAGTCATTTTATTCTGCAAGAATTGGCAGTTAAAGTTTTAAGAACTACACTCTTAAAACAAAGGAGTGAAATCCACTCCTGTAGGAGAAGTGCATATTCGACACTGGATAATTGAAAATTAACTCAGACTGAGTTTAAATCACTCGTTTGTTTTAAGAGTGTACAATTTTGTTGTCAATGAAAGACTTAAGTTTTATTTATTAACCTTCCGAACGGCCAGGAAATGGGCAAACATGCATGGTTGCTTTCACTGCGTGAAATTATAAGTTAAATTTTGATCTTACAAAAATCTACAAATGAAAAAAAAATCAATATAAATAAAAATTTATTGATTATGCAATTTTAAAATTTAAAATTATAATAAAAAAGACTCACGAAATACGAAAGAAGCCGGGTTTATAGCTTGGAGGTTTAATTAAGTTCTATGCTAATAAGCGCCAAATAAGTCTAAAAGCGCTTGTTTGGGCGTTTCACAGTAACCATCACTGCTTCGCTTGTAAAACCAGTTTTTGAATTGTTTCTGAACAGCCAACATCTCATCCTATTCTAACCCTTCATGGGTTTTAAGTTGTTAGGCACGACATGTTGGATGAAGGATTACTGCACGAACTAAAAGATCGGAAAATCCTAATTTTTAGTATGAGGAACTATAATGATTAGGAGGGTATAGTTTTAGAATAGTAAATATACTTCTTAGTATAAACAGAAATGGTTATTAAACCCATATAGTTTTTTTAATATATTATTTATCTTTAGAAACTTTTTTCAATGCTTTATGGATATATTTGATTTATTTCTTATACAAACATTTTAAAGATAACACTTTATAAAGCAAGTAAACTTTAAGCTTTTTTCAATTTAATAATTCGTTATACTTAAGAAAATACATAACATTTCACTGTAATAAACTTTTTCTAAATTTTTTATACTCTATACCAATAGCATTATTTTTCAACTAAAAATTTAAAAGAATAAAACAAACAAAAAAGTGAAATACATTTCATTAAAATGACAAATCTTTCAGCGATGTATTTTATTCGATTAAAAAATTAAATATTTACTCTACCATTTATTTTTCAATTTTTCTTATTTACAATAATATGAAATTAGTTTTTACCATCAACAATTCTAGTTAATAATTAGCTTTGCAGGGTACTCTTGCGATTAAGCAAACACAAATGATAGAAAAATCAATGTTATCAATATTCTATGCTCTTTGTAGCATATTATTTACTGATTTGTTGCAGCAAATATAATTTATTGATGTTCATCTTATTCTAATGTACATATGGACATCAAATAGGGCATTGAAAGATGATCATTGTAGGAGAACGTAAGAAACGAGAAAATAATAAATTATCTGTATAAAGGACATTTATTCGCAAATGAGAATTGATTATTTATGGACAAGATCCATTGCTAAATAGTAACATTATCGGTTAAGCGATACTAATTATAAGAATGTAATGGGTACAAAGAAAATATCTTCAGTAGAAAGTCAAAAGTATATTGAAATTGCAAAATAATTTATTTTTGAGTTATTTAAAAGCGATCAGTTTATCATTACTAATGTTTATAAAATTTGCGATTTAAAAAAAAAGCGGTTTCTGCCCGAAAGAATGAATAACAATGAACGCTGTTGTTGGTATATATTTAAACGTATCTTACAAAATGTAGTATTGAACCTGCTTTAAGGGACAGTTATGGCCACGAAAACTTTTATTTAATTACATTTTGCAATCTGCATTTTTCATAAGTAACCATTATTGCATAATTTACACACTGCCACCTATAATGTTACGCTCTAATAATAGCTTTTAATTTCTCTTTTAATATTCAAGGCAGAGATGCCGCTGCCAGTTTTATAATAAAGTTATTAGCTTTATGTAACCGGCGTTGTACGGGTGTACTCTTTAATATCAGTGACCTTTCTGTATTACGTAAGCTTTTACTTTGCGATAATAATCAATAACCCTCCCCTATCAGGATATTATAATCACCTTTTTCCGATTCAAGTGTCAGCATTAATTATTTTTTAATTCGGCTGTCGACTAGATCCAGGACGAATATGTATTCAGAGCTAGATTAGTTATTTCCATTCCCGTCGTGAGAAATTGTATAATAAATCTTAACTTATTCTCTACAACATATCTTACAAATAATAAATTATTCTAGGAATTATCTTAATTAATTTATTCCCTTAAACGTTAAGTTTGTATATCACACATGATAAAGACAGGGAAGGAAAGAAACAGTTACCGCTAACTATGATTGGAAAGGGTTAAGGAGTTGTATATCATACATAATAAAGACATGGAAGGAAAGAAACAGTTACCGTTAACTATGATTGGAAAGGGTTAAGGAGTTGTATATCATACATGATAAAGACAGGGAAGGAAAGAAACAGTTACCGCTAACTATGATTGGAAAGGGTTAAGGAGTTGTATATCATACATGATAAAGACAGGGAAGGAAAGAAACAGTTACCGCTAACTATGATTGGAAAGGGTTAAGGAGTTGTATATCATACATGATAAAGACAGGAAAGGAAAGAAACAGTTACCGCTAACTATGATTGGAAAGGGTTAAGGAGTTGTATATCATACATGATAAAGACAGGGAAGGAAAGAAACAGCTACCGCTAACTATGATTGGAAAGGGTTAAGGAGTTGTATATCATACATGATAAAGACAGGGAAGGAAAGAAACAGTTACCGCTAACTATGATTGGAAAATGTTAAGGAGTTAGATACTTTCTTCCATTTATCAACATTTGTAAACAAAATTAAATAAAAATTAAGTGAATCTGGTGAAGCATTCAAAATCAAACTACGATTTTCAATAGATAAAAAATTTTAAATGACAATGTTCAACTTCAAACATTACTAAATAAAACAACATGCTTTTGCTTAGATAAAATTTGTTATTTCGTAACACCAGAAAGATATTTAAAAAATATTTGGTTCAACATACACGCTAAGCATATAAGAACAAAATTATAAAAAATCAGAACTTTCGAACGAAAGATACAGAAACTTTTAAAACAGCGGAATAACTTTCCCGTTTTATTTTGCGTATTGTTACCCCATTGTCATATCTCTACGTTTTGTGGTTAAGACCGATATATACTTCAGACATACTAACAAATATACACACAGTCATAAATAATAGTATGGATACTTATAGTTTTAACGTACATTATCTTAATATATTTGTTTATAATAGGAAAATAATCCAAATTATTATACTACTGGAAACTGCTATTTTTTTCCATTTCCACATTTCACACGTTAATTTTCCAGATTTTTAGTCTGGATACAAGAGCATACATAATAAGTTAATAAAATCAATAAATTCATATAGAAAATAAAATTCTTAAATATATTTGTGATTTACAGAAAGTTATCTTTTTACAAAATGTACAATCCATCAACGGTTGGTGTCTGTTTACCTAACTCAGAAATATCTCGAATGCATATATCTTTCTATTTTAGAGCAAAGATATCGAATATATCTTGATGGAGAGTGTCAAATACTTTTCATAAAAAGAAATGCTCTTTTCATGTTATTCATATATTTTTTATATTATTAGATTTTTCCATGAATCTTTTGCGGGATCCAAAATATTCTTTGGGCACGTAGAGCTGCATAAAATTGAATTTAAAAGTTTTATGTATGTAAAAATTGAATTTATTTTCTATGGATTATTATTTAAGTTTTGCTAACCAATTTGAATCGGTTTTGTTATACATACCGTGAATATGACTTATCTAAACTGCACTATTAAAGTGTGACTGCGTATCTCTTTGTTTGTTTGTCTCGAATCTATCTTCTTATGAAACATGAATCATAGATAATGGGCTAGGTGTTAAAATATAAATTTAATTGAAGAAGTTATCCCTCTTCTTTACAAATTTCTACGTTCTTTAGTTAGACAGTTCATTTTAAAAAGTAGATTTTATACATTTGAAATGGAATAAACTATTTTGAAAGTATCTTTCTGGTAATATCTTTCTGGCTTGCGCAATAACAAGGCAAATTGAGTAATTAAAACTAAGTATAAGCACATGGGTTTAATTTTTAAAATTTGTAATTTGTACATTATTATTTGATTTTTTAAAAAATATATATTTAAATTTTTTTTATCTGATTTTAATGCTTGATTATATTTACTCAACTCAATTTAGTCTTTTTTATGTTTATAAATGGAAATGTATGGAGGATAATTTATGCAATAACTTAAAAAAAAGGCTTTTGAATTTGAAGTGCAATGCATATGTGGGTTAACTGCCTTATAGTTTTTTTTAAAGAAATTTATAGTGGACTTTAACTTTCAATTTAGAACAGGAAAAATAATTAAAATCAAAAATTGAAATTAAAAAGACACTACAATGCTGAAATGACCGCTTTTTGTAGTAAAATTGCAGTGGCAGAAACAAACATTATGTAAAATGCAAACACAGGCTTTAGAAAATGACGTTAAAATGTTTAAATTAAAAAAATCACATTGTTAAATTTTGTGCTAGTTTTAAAACTTAATCCCTTTTCCCCTCTTAATTAAAAACAAACATATCGATAAATCATTATTTCCCCTTAAACATTCTAATAATAGATAATTCAAAATTAACTATTTTTATTTTTAAAATGCACATCGCATTTAAAGTTTTTTTAATGAAACTTTGTTCGTTAATGAAGTCATTATTAGTTTGTAATCATGAAACAATCCCATTTCTCACCACTAATGATGACAACAATCCTTTTAACATAATTGAAGATTTTTAAAGCTTATCTTATTGGAAAATTATGGTTAACCAATTTAATCCGGAGGAATAAAGTATTTTTATTTGAAAATTAACGATAGTTCCTTAATTCTAATTTAAAAAATAAGGTTTAACTTAATGGCGTTTCCTATAAAGATAATTTTGTGCAGCATTTATATTTGTGCGTTCAGAAGGTTACAAATGTAGTGACATAACGCCTTTATGTAAGAAAAAGTTACATTTTCAACATTCTTCTTTTAAATGACTAAACTAACATCACGCATAATAAGTTTGTTAAATGTTTGGAAAGTATGCATAAATGTTTTCTAATTATTATAAATATAGGTAGCTATCTTAGTAAACTCGGCATGCATGATTGCACCCTTAATAACGTTATGTAAAGTTATGCAAAGTTCTACTTGAAGCCAATCGTTCAACTTTTTCACTGGTCAGCACCATAGAGATAGAAAAACCGTGCGCTATGGCACACTATCTAGAGGAGAAACGTGATGGTGAAACAAGAGGGGATTTTGTGCCGAAGCATCACTTTAACATGGCGGTGATTGGCGTAGAAACAAGAAGTTCTAAAAGAACTAAAATAGCCTACTTTCCTGTTACTTAAATACTTACTAAAATTCTTATCTTGAAAAAACTAGGATCGTTACAGTAAGTGACATCAACAACCGTTTCTACATTAAATTTATGTACAAAAGAATAAATTTCACTAACCACAGCATCTAGCTATAATTTCAACTTCGTAAAGCCATTATTTTCATTTATTTTCTATCACCAATAAAATAAATATTACTTATCGTCCGCATGATTTATTTGCAGTTATAAATAAATATTTAATTTTTCGTAGAAAAAAACCCATAAACTATTCCAAAATGCACTTAAAATAATAAATGTAAATAAACAAGTAGGTTTGTAACAGAATATGTCACTTAACCTGCTTCCAAACAACAGTTGTGTTTAACAGGTAAAAAGGCGCCAAACACAGCATTAATTCTATATTAAACATTTAACAGCTAATTTCAGCTAGTTTCATTTATTTTATTTCGAGAATTAAATAATTATTACTTAAATCGTTTGCAAAAAATTATATTTCAAAGAATAAATATGTAATATTTTTCTCTTTTGAATAGAATGAAAACATTGCTTACCTACATACAGAATCTTGAAGTGAAATATATTTGACGTCATTTCAAACTGATCGATGTCGCAAAAATAAATTTATTTTAATTCATTGTCTAAAAGAATTAAAGTTTCTCAAGCGATTGTTGCCATGGCAATGGTGATTTATTTCTAATAAAATGGCTTCCTATGCTTTTTAAATGAGCATTAAATGTTAAAGTTTTTTTAAGTAATTGAAGTACTTAGAAATCGAATTCTTTTCTGAAATTTTCAATATATTCTCATTTGGATACGCTGAATTTTTTGACGTATATCACTTTTCCGTAGCATTTGTAGTTAAATTCAGCGATTTAAATGACTCGAAATTGAATTTCAATGCTAATTCAATGGGAAATTCGTCGACAAATAGTAGATTTATGTCCGTCCGTTCGTACAGACAGACGGACAAAAAGTGTGAAAGTCGGGTCTCTGAGGTCATAGCTTTCTAACAAAAAAAGAATTTTTAAGATCGGATGGATAGAACCGATTTTGGAAGGGGGGTACGGACAGACGGACGGACAGACGGACAGACAGACAGACGGACGGACGGACGGACATCGACCGCATGTCAATACCTACTTTTTTATTTTTTTTAATTCTTCGAATTAAAAAAAAAGAAAAGTAGGCTAAAAATCAGTACTAAAATTGCGCTCGTTTAGAATAATTTTTGCTGAGTTTATTCTTGTATAACTGCAACTATTTCGGATTTCTTTTTTTGAGTGTCAAAAATAATATTATTAAGTAACCGAAAATTTGCATAGATACTGTTATTGATAATTTGGAATTATTGATTTTATATTCATCATTAAGCCTAAGCAATCATGAAATGTCATTCAAAATTGAGTCTGACATAAATTTTTTTCACTGAATAGAAATAGAACTACCAAAAAATGATACTGATTCATGAATCATAAAACTACACTCCACGTCTGTAAAAATTTTCAAAGAGCCACCATACTCATGTTGAGGCGTTCAAAAGAAACAGATTTTGACCCTCCGTCTCCCCTCTAGATAGTGGGTGATAGCGCACGGTTTTCTATCTCTACGGTCAGCACCCCATCATGATAATATAAGCACCAACTTCTTCTGTCATCGTTGCGTATTTTATGTTAGGATTTTCGACTAAATTCGGGCCTTCTTTTTTATGAAGCACAAACTCCAGATTTGTACATAAATATTATTCAATATTTTTATATATATTTTTTTAAATAACAAAGTCACACAACAAACACTATAGTATTGAATCAAATCCAGAAATATTATTAGAACTCACAAGAGTAAAATTGACAAAGCTTAATAAATCTAATAAAGATTTAAAATAATTTAACAAATCAAATAATCACGTTGAAAATGTCATTTAACATAGTAAACTCAAGTGTAATTTCGTCCTTATTTTTAAATTTTGCTCACATTTAAATTTCTTTCAAATTAAAACTTGCTATAAATCCTAAAATACATAGAGTTCACAATGCTATTCCTATGGAAAAATCGGCTCACTTAGAATTTAGCATAATAGCTTCTTAAAAGACGTCTTCATTACAAAAGGTTTCCTAAAAATTTAGAACCTGTACCTGTCTGGTTTTGCTGGGCGTTGATTCGTGACTAAGTCAGTCAGTCAAGACTCCTTACTTTATAGATACGCCGATGAGTTAGCAAGGCAATGATTTTATTAATTTCTTATTCAAAACTATTAACTGCTAAAATATTGCTAATATTGGTATGAATTTTCAAAACCTATTACCTAAAATAGGGTTTGCCATTATGAAAAACGATCCAAAATATAGGAAGTGTCAAACCGATCACTTTTCCGTCAATTTTTGCGTAGAGTAAGGATAAATCTAAAAATATCTACCAAAATCACCATATAAGTGCACCATATTTATTTATTATCAAACCCTCTTGAAATTGATGTGAAATAAAATCGACATAAACCATTTTTAATATAAATTGTAGTTTTTGAAAAAAATAATTTAAACTAATAAATATTATATGTGTAGTTTAAGTTCGACTTAAGATACATGAAAATGTAATGTTTTTTTAATTCAGTTTATGACATCTATTTTAATCTTGAAGTGTTAAAAATAATGACGTTGAAACATTTCATTTTAAATTTGCTGCTAAAAAATATCTGAATGATTAAATGAAATTTATAAATAAAAATTATAAATGAAAATGATTAAAAGGATATTTTTCATCAACACTACTTTATGAAGACCTAATCTTCGATGAATCTCATGTTAATATAATTCGTTACTTCGCAAGTTAACCCACTAGGGTTAGCACACGATTGCTTCAATCTAAAACTTCTCACTTTTACCCGAAAGGTATACATATTGTTTAAAAAATGTCGATCATTATATAAAGATTTCAGAGTCAATAGCTGTAAGAAAAAGTTATTTAAATTATAAGTAAAATTATGCATATAAAAATTAATAACGAGTTTTAAAAATAAAAAATTGCAAAATAATAAAACAAATTTAAATTATTTTAAATTTAACAAGTTAAAATAAGTGATTTATCTACTTTCGAGATCTTTTTGAAATTCAATATTTTGTGCAAGAATCGTAGAAGGCAGACAGTCATTTTTATGTCAATCCTTTATGAAAATTGCTTTCATAAGTGAAATGAAATTTATAGAAAAGGAATCAAATTTGTATCATTTGATAACTTCATAAAAAGTATACATATAGAAATCAATTTGTTTCGAATAGATAAAATTCATCATTGAAAATCATTTAATATTAAAAAGATTGTGCAACAGTGTATGAAGTACAAATCTCATTTTAAAAGAAGCGAATAGATGTAAAATCTACTCATTGAAATAAATTTTATGAATCAATATTCATCGCAATTAATTCAATAACGATTTCAATATTTTGAAAAGTACTTCAAAAAGATCGTGCTGGTAAGCAAAGAATATACAGCAAAATGTATGAATGAGCGATTAATTTTAAATATGTATTTTTTGCGAAAACGAAATGAAAAGGTTTAAACTTTCATAGTTTAATTTGTGTTTTGAAATCATTGAGCTTTATGATAAAAATATTAGATTTCATTGAAATGCAAAGCTTTGAGCTAAATTACTTAAATTTTTTTTGCCAATTACAAAAGCTTGAAAGATTTTGATGATTGAAAGTATGATTGAAATCGTATAGATGACACAGTCAATATCCAGGAGTATTGACAGGTCATGCCAAATGTGGCAAGCCAGCCAACAGGATATGGCAACCTAGCAATGACAGAGCTGGAGTGTTGACCAGACAGGAAGTCTGGTAATACAAAATAAGGCAGGCGTGATGTTAACCCCCTATACCCAATGAGAACACAAGAAGGGGAATAGATATTTACATAACTAACCCCTTGACCCCCCCAGCTAACGAATGAGAACGTTGGAGGAGGGCCTAGGCTTTCTGCATCCAAAGAGATGATGCGGGGTCAGAGGAGAGAAGAGGAGCGACTTCTGAGATTTAGCTGCCTAATAGCCTTGGGAAGAATCCCACCTCCGAATGCTGCAGTTCATCTCCTAACCTCCGCGGCCGAGTTTCCGCGATGGGATTCCAGTCCAATGCAATCCCGACTCCCGAGACCTTACCTCAGCGCACCTGCCTCATTCATCAGACTTCTCCATCAACGCCCTTGCCTAGCAGTGAAGACGCTTTGCAAGACTGAGTGCAAAGTTCCCAGGTATCAATTAATTCCCATAAAACCGAATAGAGTTAACAGATTGGTTTCGGATCCTCTGTAGAGATGTTAATTAATACTATGTCAATTATTGTAATATCCATCATTACTTAATCAAAATAAATAACCTTAATGCATTTTCACTCTGGATGTTTTATTTAAATAAAGAACCTACTAACCACGGAGATTATAGCAATGGTGCCCGGTCCCAGGATCCAGTGTGGGGATATTTTGGTTATTTTTTTTTAAATTTTCTTTAAAGAATGGTTAACATTCAATTTTTTTTTCTCTCGCTACAAACGCTAATTTGTTTATGCATGTCATTTAATTGGGTTTTTAATGTATGAGTTTTTAATATTCCAAACATTCAGTCATTTCTCTTTGCGTTTGGTGTTGATGTGGTGTTTTATATGTTATATGGTAATAATTGATTATTTTTTTTTAAAGTGTAAGAATTTGGTTTTAATGACTAATTGTTTAATGGTTTTGGTAATTAATTATCTACTAAATAATGAAATAATATACTTGGTCATTTATAACTTTTACCTGTGCATGAAATTTTCTGTTGATTTATTTTGTTAAGTATTCGTTTTCAAAATGCCACCTAGACGTAGAATCGCTAGAGTGCTAACTAATAATAGGGGCACACGCACTCGTAGTGCACGAACAAATACTGCACCGGTTTCACAAAGTAATGTCGCGCTTACACCAATTTCAGCTCCTGCACCCATGTTAACAAATTTCCCCACTCCTAATCCCCAACAAAGTCAAAACTCGGGAAAAATAAATGGAATTGCGCTACTAACATCATTTTTTGATGGAGAACCGAGCGAAAGTAAATTTTTCTTTAAACAGTTTAATGATATCGCCGAACTGTCGGGTTGGTCCAATCAGGAAAAACTAACTATTTTAAAAACAAGATTGAAGGGCAACGCCCTAACTTTTCTTTTGAACGACGCGGAATTGTCGGAATCGGACGATTATAAACTAATATGTGACAAATTAATCACGTTTTTTTCTGATGAAATTGGGTTAACGGACAATCAATCGAAATTTAGTGCTTGTCGACAAAATG
Source organism: Hylyphantes graminicola (assembly GCA_023701765.1). NCBI lineage: Eukaryota > Metazoa > Arthropoda > Arachnida > Araneae > Linyphiidae > Hylyphantes > Hylyphantes graminicola. Next base: position 34,577,960 of record CM043121.1, read on the forward strand.
AAGGCGAATCAGTAAAAAACTTCGCATACAGAGTATCAACTCTGGCAAACAATTATTTAGGAACACAATACCAAATGGAGAACAACGAAACGAAACAAATTATCGACCGACTTAAACTGTCAAAATTCCTCGATGCACTTCTACCTGAATTAAGAGTCGACGTAATAAAAACAAATCCGCAAAATTTCAATGACGCGGTTAACACTGCAATACATTCCCAAAAGGCCCATGAAACAATCCAAAAAATCGGCAATATGCAAATAAATAATATCAGATCTGAAGAAACAAACATTAAATGCGTATTTTGTGGCGAAAACGCACATTACTCGAGCCACTGTGAGGTTTACAAAATACTAAAACAATCTAACACTCAATACAATCAATTACAAAGCACTCCTATAACCAGAGAATTCCATCCACAACATAGAAACTTTCACAACAGAGGCAATAATAATAACAGAGGAGCATACCAAAACGTTCAAACAAGAGGACGAACTTTCAACAGAACTAGGGGTTCTATTTCACGTGGACGCTATTTCAGAGGAAATAGCACTCAAAATCGACAATATAACAGACACACCGACCCTAACATAAACCCACAAAATCATTTTTTAGGACACAACTCGGGAACACTGATTTAAACATTCACAATAGTGTCCCCGAGAAAATTGTTCAAAATACGACAAATCAAATTGAAACCATCACAACAGAAAATTCAGACCACATTAATAATCAACAAATTAAAATGAACAATACTCAAATAAATGAAATAAATGAAAATAACAATAATCATGTTATAGCAAACACAAGCCACAACAATAAAAATTCAAACCTGACACTCATAAATATAAAGGCCGGATCAATAGACATAAAATCACTTATCGACACTGGGAGCAGTGTGTCAATTCTGGACCTAGATATCTTTAGACAAATTCAAAATAATAAGCAAATAAAAGTCAAAATTATACAATCAAATGTTCAAATAACCACAATCACGGGTTCAAAAGTTAAATTCCTGTATTTAGCGGAACTCCCAATTCAAATAGGAAATGTAAAAATTAAGCACGGCTTTTTCATAACACAGAACTACCTTCATGATTATAAATTAATTATTGGTTGTGACTTATTAAATAAACATCGAGTAAATCTCCGCATTTCAGAAGGTATTTTCGAGATCAACGACTCAGAAGTCGAACTGATTAACATTTATACAAGTTCCGAAGATGAAGAAGGTTTTAGAATGAAACTAAATAAAAAAATCTTCTTACAACCCAAAGAAACGAGAATAGTAGATGTTGTTTCTAAGACACCCCTTTCACAAAACAATATACAAGTTTTTTTTGAACCAATTCAAGTTAATAATCCAAATGTAATCATCACTCCAGTTATTAACACAATTAAAGATAATAAAACAAAAATCCTTATATGTAATGCTGGTGAAAAAAAACATACATTTAAACAAACATATGCAAGTGGGTAATATTCACACAGCAATTGACATTAAAAATTCAAATATAAACAAAGAAAATACAGTTAACTTAATTACTGCCTCAGAAGACACACTGAAGCGAAGACAAACTGAATTTTCCCTGGATAACTTTGATTTAACACACTTAAACCCAGGTATTAAACTTCAAATAAGCAATTTATTAACAAATTTTAAAAACGCCTTTTCGACTTCACTAATGTCACTTGGGCATTGTGATGCAGTGAAACCAACTATGCATTTTTATCACGACACACCCGTTACATGCAAAGCATATCCCCTACCATATCACTTGCGCGAATCAGCTAAAAATCAAATAAATAAAATGCTGGAAGCAGAAATAATTAAACCTACTGAAACTAATTGGCTTGCTCCCGCTATGTTAGTAAGAAAAAAGTCCACAAGCGACAAAAAGGGAGATTATCGTTTTGTTTTGGATCTGCGTAGCACGAACATGGCAATACAAATTTTCCCACAAAATTTACCAAAAATTAAAGACATACTTCATGCAATAAGCGGATTTAAATTTTACACATCGCTTGATATGGGTAACGCATTTTGGCAATGCGATTTTAAAGATTACGCCGACAAATTGGGTTTCACTACAATTTTAGGAAATTTTAGTTTCCAAAGACTCTGCTTTGGCATGAAGAATTGCTCTGAAATTTTTCAAAGACTAATGAATAAGGTCCTGGCGGGACTGGAAAATTTAGGAATAAGATGGTTCATCGATGATATATTAATCGGGGCCAATGACCCAGAGGAAATGGTTCATAAAATCAGAATAATTTTACAGCGCCTAACCGAACACAACCTGACTTTAAACCCAAAAAAATGTCAATTTATGCGCCAAAGTATCACTTATCTTGGATATGAAGTTTCAAAAGATGGAATAACCCCTTCACCAGATAATACAAAAAAAATTATGTCATTCAAAAAACCCCACAATCTCAGATCACTAAAAGCCTTTTTAGGATTACTCAATTTCTACAGATCATCAATCAAAAATTACGCCATTTACACAGCTAGCTTGGAAAAACTCTTGAAAAAAGGGGTTAAATTTAATTGGTCGAACGAACAAGAGACGGCTTTTCAAAATTTACAAGCGCATTTTTTTAATCAACCGTTCCTAATTAGCCCAAACTTCAAGGAAAAATTTTACCTAAACACTGACGCTAGTGCTATCGCAATCTCGGCAATATTATGTCAATACAGGCAGAATAGATTGGCACCAGTGGCCTATTTTTCAAAAAAACTAACGCCAGCTCAAGCTAAACAAAGCGCCATTCAACTAGAACTAACAGCCATTTATGAAGGTATTCTTCATTTCAATGACTATCTTTTTGGCAAGCAATTTACTGTTTTGACAGATCACCGTCCGTTACAGAATACAAGTAAACTAAACAATACTTCCCATTTGGTAAGGAAAATGCTAAACGAACTAAGTCAATATGACTTCGATATTAAGTATTTACCGGGAAAGGAAAATGCTTTAGCGGATTTTTTTTCACGAACGGAAACAGTCAAAACGGGGGATATAACGTTTGATACCGACACTAACTTTTCAAAACAAATTTATTCGGGTCTACCCATCGACATTCCAAATGATAAATCTGAATTACAAAACAATAACAATGATAGATCATGCGAAATAATACAAGACAACCTAAAACTCCCGAATACACAAAATATTTTACAAAATGAGAGTAGCGAAAACAAAAACATAAATGAACACGTCAAAAATAAAAATAATAACACATGCACAAACTCACCAGTTTCCGGATTCAGCCAGACACACGGAGACCAGCAAATCAATCACATGGACACAACGGGAGTCGGCAGCAATCTAGGGGTCTTTCCCCTTGGCTGCAAGCTGAGCGAAGAAAATATTATCAGCAAACAAAACCAGGACAGTACAATTTTATTTATTAAAAACAAATTGACACAGAAGAAAATTGAACCGAAATATAAAAATTATTTTGTGGATAGCAAAAATACTTTAAAATACAGACGTTCAATCCAAAAAGGAAATTCTATAGAATATGTGGAAAACATTGTTATACCAAACTCTCTAAAAATACAAGCATTGTCGGATTTTCACATAACCCACCTTGGAGGTAGACGTATGTACTTACTTCTACGAGAATACTTCTATTGGGACAATATGCTAACTGACTGTGTCAATTATGCAAAATCTTGTCTCAAGTGCACGCAGCTCAAAAGGCCCCAACGAAATATATGGCCGCATGAAATTAGAAAAATTCCTGCAATTGTGGGAGCGCATATAAGTGCGGATATTATCGGTCCGTTATCGAATGAATCTTATGTACTAACAATCATAGACAATTTTTCGAGACATCTGGAGTTGTACCCACTAAAAAATATAGACACAAAATCGATAGTACCATGTTTCATTGATTACTTCAGTAGATATGGGACGCCGAACTCAATTTTATGTGATAATGGATCTTGCTTTATAAGTAAAAATTTTCATCATTTACAACAACAATTAGGGGTCACAATTAATCACACAATTCCGTATACCCCAATTCTCAACGGGATCATAGAGAGAGCTCACAAACAGCTCAAGGAATGTATTCTGGCTTTACAGGACGATGTGGGAGATTTAAAATTAATTTTAAATTTATACAAGTCAAATTACAATGCAAGTTATCACTCAACAATCGGATTTTCGCCAAACGAAATTTTTTTTGGTAGAAAGATTCCACCTCTCACACAAAAATATAAAAGTCAAGAAGACAATCTCGAATTATTAAAATATCCTACTTATATGGCTAATATAAGAAAACAAATACAAAATTTTAACACGCAAGCCTCTAAGTCCATCGAAAAAGCTCAGACCAGACAACAAATATATACTCAAAGCAAATCTCAACCACATGACATACAAGTCGGCGATTTTGTCACTGTCAGAGACTGTAAAACCTACAAATCAAAATTTCAGGGAAAATTTCAGGTTATAAAAACTATTAGTAAAAATTTATTTGAAATACAAAACTGTAACAACCCCGAACAAAAAAAGAAAGCACATATTTCAAAGATTAAAAAAGTGACTGAAAGATTCCCACATTTACAAGATAAATATAATCACAATGAAAATAAACCAAATTTACTCATAACACACGATTATAATCTGAGAAAAAGAACAACAACAGTCTAAATAAATAAATGTATACTATATTAAAATTTACTTCTATGATTAATCATAGGATGCTTCAATTAGATTTCACCCTTAAATCAACACCTTATTTTATAATTGTCTCAAAACAATAATCAATTTACGTGTAATAAATCAACAAACACAAAAAACAAAAAATATATAAATAGTTTTCACAAAATTGACATTATAACATTACAATCCCTAAGGTAAAAATAATCAAAAACTATATGCTCTCTAAAACCATCCCCAAAACCACAAAAGAAGAAGAGCGAAAAAAAAAATCCCACCCAAAAATAAACAAACAAAAAAAAATACTTAACTTTCAACATCATGAGAGGGGGGGAATCCGAAACATGTCTCAAGAAAGCAACAGGTGGATTATCGCGGACTCCGAAGGGTGTGTCGCATTGCCAACAAGGGGGTGAAAGTGACAGTCCGATCATCACGGCGCCGGCACGGAGATGTTCAAGGAAGAACCATGACCTCCTGGGTGTACTTGTTCTTGCAAGGCACAGCTAAAGAAAATTGTACGTTTTCTTTTAATACACAGAATAATATTTCATCAAGTTTGTATGACAAAAATATTAATTTATTATGCTTCGAACAACAACAAAATTTTCGGGAAAAATCATACTTTGTTAACTTGTAAATATGTAAAATTACGTTAAACATCTCGTTAACAATTGATAATTGACACCCTATTTACGCATACATGTATGGCCATACCCGAGAAAAAAATGCATTTCTAAATAAAACAAATAAGAAAACTTGAAAATACAGTATAAAAATTAGAAAAAACTATAAAAAAAATGTGTTTTGGCTATTATGCATGCCCCTTTGCAAAAAAAAAAGCATAGTATTTACTGCTAGTAAACAATAATAAAATTATAATTTAAAAATTAACATAATTTGTCCCTCGTTGCTGCAAAACCTAAAGGCTGAAAAATGAAAAAGGGAAAATTAGTGAGAATTAGTGATTCTAAGACCCCTGGTAACACAGCCAGATGGGCATGTCGCCTTTCAGCATTGCGGACATGTTCAAAGCACCTGAAAAATACAAGCGTTTATGTTATTTTTTTAAAGAACAGTTATTGGATTCCGATTTTTTTCCCCGGAATTTTTTTTTTAAACTTTTTTTTTTTCGCACTTATTATGTTTCATATAATTACCCGTTTTATTTTTTTCTATATCACAAAGTGAAAATTATATTTTAATATGAGACAGAGGGATTTCACGCACAGATAAAAATTCTTACCACGTGCAAATGCATGGTTCTCTTTTTTTTTTTCTAATTTTAATTAAGTACAATGAGAAAATGCTGCATTATTATGAATTATTACAATTTTCAAGAATGGAAAAACTCACCAATTCAATAATGATAATCCATTAGATTTCTAATCCCGACTGACTTTTCCACACCGCGTCTACACTAATCGCAAGAATGAAAGAACTGAGTGTTGGAAGATTCTGGAACGGGGGGCTGTAAGGACTGGTTTTCGCAAATTTCTGGGAATTCCCAAATCAACAAATTGATACTGCTAACGCCATCTAGTTGAAAATAAGGGCGTAAAATGTTCACTGGATACTGGTTTTTGGGTGCATTGCATTTTTTTTTGATTGTTTCTTCTGCTTCTGAGAGTTTTGTTAAATGGTATATGCTTTTGGTTCGAATCTGATAAATGGGTTTAAAGATTCCCTAATGTAATGATTTGATTATATTTGGAGAGATTTTTTTTAAGAGAAAAATGAATTAAAAGTTTATTTATATCACAGGTGAAATTTTCCCTTGTCATGTATTTTAGTAATAATTAACAATTTTTAATTTTTGCTATAAACTGAGATTTTTTTTTAATTAAAAGGTGATTTAAGTTGTTTCAAGTGATAAGTGATTTTCTTTTTTGCTAAAATTCATCTCTATAGGGGATCTGAGGCGAATTAATGTTGGCTTGTGTTTGGTTGGGAGTGATTGTACCAGGTGAGTCTGTATGATATTATGATTACAGAGAAAGGAGACTTCAAGGGTGCACATTTGAAGATCTCTGCAGAGAACATATTTCAGCTGGCCTGAAATTGTACAAAGCATTTTCTGTAATTCAGAAAGTCAACCAATCTTATTTCTGAAAATGGTCCTTCCCAACACAAATAAAAGGAGTTGAATATTTCCTTTTCACAATATACAAACCATTAGAATTTTCGACAAGTGATTATAAATTCAGAAAGTGCGAATATACCATTGTTTGTTTTTTTTTAGAAGAAGAAAAGTGATGAACCTTAAAGTTTTTTTTCCAACAGTCATCAGCAGTGTTTTTGTGATTTGCCTTACAGTTTTTTCCAGCGCAATGCATCTCCAAAGTTTTTCTGAACAATACTCAGGTATTTCTATTAAAACTTTCATCAATGTATAAATAATGACATTTCAGTGACTTTACGACTACCAGAAACCTTAAATACATGGACTATATTTTTACAACTAATAAACTGTTGCGAATTGTTGTCAAAGCTGTTGAACTAAAACTCTTGGAAAAACTTTTCAGCTTGCATTCTAAAGACATCAAATTCAAGTGTCATAGTGAATCATATACCTTGATTTATGAACTTTTGAACTATTTTGAGTAATACAACATTTTTACATGTATACATATTTGGAATTCTAAGATGTTATAAGCAAAATATAACAGGTTTCGGTTTTAAATGTGTGTGTAATTAACATTGCATTTTTTTTCATGTAACACTTAGGGGTATTTCAGTCTCTTAATTACCATAATGAAATTTTCATTAATATCTTCATGTTTTCTTGAAAGAAATATATATATATGCATCAACAATGATCTAATATAAAAGTAGAGACTGGTACAATTCCAAAATTCAAATATAAAGTGATCTCAATTTGCAAAAAGCAAATTTTTTTCTGATTTGCTCAAATAAGTGTTGTATTGATGATTTAAATGTAGTTCCATGTAAACATATTATTCTAGAAAATTAGTGAAAATATTACATTCACTTTTGATAATTAGTTTTGCAAACTTATGTACAACTAGGTGAAAAGAATTTTGTTACCATATATGTAATCATTTGTAACTTTATGTAACCATTGTCATACATTATGAAAATTAGTCTTCTCAGGGGATCCAAGAATTACCTAAACAATTTATAGGACTTTTTCTTTCGGTTATTGTTGGGAGTAATTGACAATTTACGAACAAACTTTCTTTGTTTTGTGAGAAGGGGAGTAATGACACAGTCAATATCCAGGAGTATTGACAGGTCATGCCAAATGTGGCAAGCCAGCCAACAGGATATGGCAACCTAGCAATGACAGAGCTGGAGTGTTGACCAGACAGGAAGTCTGGTAATACAAAATAAGGCAGGCGTGATGTTAACCCCCTATACCCAATGAGAACACAAGAAGGGGAATAGATATTTACATAACTAACCCCTTGACCCCCCCAGCTAACGAATGAGAACGTTGGAGGAGGGCCTAGGCTTTCTGCATCCAAAGAGATGATGCGGGGTCAGAGGAGAGAAGAGGAGCGACTTCTGAGATTTAGCTGCCTAATAGCCTTGGGAAGAATCCCACCTCCGAATGCTGCAGTTCATCTCCTAACCTCCGCGGCCGAGTTTCCGCGATGGGATTCCAGTCCAATGCAATCCCGACTCCCGAGACCTTACCTCAGCGCACCTGCCTCATTCATCAGACTTCTCCATCAACGCCCTTGCCTAGCAGTGAAGACGCTTTGCAAGACTGAGTGCAAAGTTCCCAGGTATCAATTAATTCCCATAAAACCGAATAGAGTTAACAGATTGGTTTCGGATCCTCTGTAGAGATGTTAATTAATACTATGTCAATTATTGTAATATCCATCATTACTTAATCAAAATAAATAACCTTAATGCATTTTCACTCTGGATGTTTTATTTAAATAAAGAACCTACTAACCACGGAGATTATAGCAATAGAGAATAGCGATTTCCAACCTTTGAATAAATTATTTACCTACAAATTTAATAGGGGACATCCAATTTAATATCCATAAACTCATTATAAACCAAAGATCAAACATTCGAAATAAATAAAATTATGAATAATAAAATGTTCAAATGTACAATTTTAAATAAAAAAAAAGTATTAAATTGAAAATTAAGACGTATTGGGAAAAAAGTTACTTTCCATTAATGACGATTTTGTAAATACCACTATCACATTCCTTAAGAAATGTAAAAAAGTTAACTTTAAGTTTTTTTAAATTCGTTTTTCATGTAACTTTATACTTCCTACATAAATTATTCTGTACTATGGTATTCATTTCTCCTTTATGTTGTTTATATATGTCTATATACTTAAGCAGAAATGCTATTTTCACGTTTTTTATTTTTGGAATACTTTGTTCTCTTCACATTTCGAATGGCAAATTTTCTTGTCAATGATTTTATAACTATTTATTTCCGAATATTTTAATTTACCTTGAAAACTATTTACAATTTGAAAAAAAAGTTGCAAAATTTACACTGGCAAGTAAATACTAAGATTACAGTCTTATTATTTTCATATAAGTATATGAAACTGCTAGTTTAATCAAAAGCTAATTTTCTTTATAAAATTTGTCCCATAAACACAAGATTTTTTATCTGTAGATCATTTGACTTGCATATTAAACATTTCGATTCAACAATGAATCGAGTTATAGCAAGTGTGATAAGTGGCATTATTATTTCTGCTTCTGAAGGAACCGAATTCAATAGAAGTCTACATCTCTATGTTGTGGTCAAAACAAAATTGATTTCTAAGCGATTTAAGGAGCCAACTTTGTCAGCCGCAGGCGGTACCAAACAAAAAAAATTGTTATCACAAGTGAATCGCCACGACAACGGTATAAAAAGAAGAAAATAGGAGAAAGCCATTTCAATTGGATTTTTTTTAATTCTAACAGTGATTCAATTGCTATCAACTGATGAATTGTATCTATTTTTTGCAATGTAAAAATCAAGGAAAGGCTTTTTTAAATAACACTGTTCCAATATTTTAAGTAATAATTGAAGTTATCAATTATCACTCTACGCGGCTTAAAAAAACGTATAGAAATTTAAGAATGCTTAGATAAGAGGAACAATAGGTGGTGTAGGCTCTGCTGCAGTTCTAATGTAATAGGATACTTGTTTTAAAAATAGGTTCATAACTATTTAACCAAACTACTACAATTTTGAGCAAAAAAAATCACCGAACTTTCCGGGAAACCCTAGAACTTTCTAGCTTCTTACAATATTTGGAACGTGAATTCACCAATTTTGTGGCAAAACTATAACTTAGATACACCTCTAAAGTGGTGAATCTACACTCCAAATAGTGGACAATAGTACAAGTTAGAAAATTCCAGGTGCAATCCTGTAGCTAACTTTTCAGCAAACTCTATTCCTTTTTTAAAACAATAAATTCATTTTGTAATAGGGAAGATAATAGCGGGAAATTTTTATCTTTTAAACCTAGGCATAAGAAAATACTAAACCTACTAAACCACCCTAGTTGAATTGTAAATGAATGAATAACGGAAATATTCAAAAAATAGAACAGAATGCATTTAGGGAATATTTAAATTTCGAATTCCTTGACTTTTGGTAGAACTTGACGTCAAAAAACGACTTTGGGCAAACTTTTGAAAAATTAATAAACTAACTTGTTTTAACCCAAATACTCTACAAAAAATTCTTTTTGTTTTCCCTTGTTATTTAATATTTAAGTTTTTTTTAAGTAACACATTACTTTAAAAAAATAAGAATTAGGTTTACTATTGAAAAGATGATCTTAAAGTCATTGCCAGCTGAAAAAATGTGACTATCAATAAAATTTATTATTTATAAAATTTTAAAATTTAATGTTATCACTTTAAAAACTATTGCCTAGATTACGATACATTAGGAATGATAAGGCAACTGGATAAAGGAATTATGCAGCTCTAATGTCCAGAATCAAATAACAATGTACCTCGAGCTCTTAAAATCCTTTACGAGTAAATCTCTCCTTTCTCTTAAGCAGAATTGATAGGGAAAAGGCACTGAAGAAAATAATGGAAGACTAAATAGCAGATAGAGTCTGCCTTAATTTGCTTTCGACAGAAAAAAAATGAGTTAACGTAATAAAGAAGTCAATAGCGTGAAATTTTTATGCCTTTAACAAAGAGAGCCCAAAATAAAAAGATCCCAGTTAAATAATATATAAATAAATGCAAAAAAAAATTGAATGTAATTCGCACAGAATTTTTTTAAAGTTGGAATACCTGGACTCGAGGGACAGCATGAAAAACAATAGATAAATGCAAATTTTTAAATATAAATACTTACTAAAAATGTATGGTTGTTCTCTTTGCAATGTCTTTTAATTTGAATTTTTTAAGTAACATGTTAGTTTAAAACGATTGAAAAGATGATCTTAAAATCTTTGCCAGCTGAAAAATTAGTATGGCAAAAAAATTCTTATTAATAAAATTTTTAAACGTATTGTTAGTGCTGCAAAATCTATTGCATAATTTTCGGAAAAAGCCGTCTCAAGGGGTTAATAATAGGAAGAGGCAGAATAAGAAATTCCATTACCCTACGAGCCCTCTAATGTCCAGAATCCCCCCAAACAACAGTGTACCGTGGGCTCTTAAAATCCCTTACACGTAAACCTCTCCTTTCTCTTAAGCAGAAAGGAAAGGGAAGCACTGAAGAAATTAATGGAAGACTTAATAGCAGACAGAGTCTGTCTTAATTTGCTTCAGAATGACGGAAGGAACATGAAATGTGATATTAAATTGCACTTTGTGTATGTTACGTAAAGGATGTATGTTACTACTGATTATGCTGTCTCAGGTTTCTAAAAGCAGAAGTGAGTACGTATCGCAGATATATTTCAAATAATTTTAATTCATAAAAAAATCTTTTGAGAATGCGATTTTAGTTGAACTGCTGTATTGAAAAGGAATTGTAGACTAGAAGTGACTAAATTTTTATACTTTATCTTGTTACTTTAGACTTAAAACAAAGCACAAAATAATTGAATCACTAATTCTCTTGATTTCAACATCAAATCCAACTTAAATATTTTTGCGATTTTAAATTTTATTTAAAAATTGAATTTCATAACAACATCAACACATTGATGTTTATAATTTTTACTTACACCGAACCTTGTGATTTCGATCAGAGTATTTCGATCGGATAATAAACACGTATTCAATATCTTCACTTGAAGTAGATATTTCAATTGTGGTTCACAATATTTTAACATTGCTCTTAAAGGTTGCTGAATATAAGCTTTTACCATTTCATTTGAAATGTTTAACTTTTACTTACATTGTTAAAAATGAAAATAAAATGTAAAAGTTTTTAAAAATATACCACTATTTTAAGACTTTTTTTAACGGGACGAAAACAAAAAATCTTTTCTTGGCACTAAGAACCCAATATTATGGAGGCACAAGTGTCCCTTGTGGTTGTTAAGTACTCATAAACAGCATTTCTTTAAGTCCTTAAACCGCTGAATACTTTTAAGACCATTAAAGACTTATTTGCTTTTTTTAACGTTGATTTTTTATTTTATGAAAACCCCAATTTTTTTGTCATTTTTTCATAGTGAAACTTTAAACGAACAAAGCTAACCTTTTAGACTGTTAGATTTTCCATTGAGAATTGTGCCATTTCTTCAATTAAAATTTTCTTTCGCTAACTTCCAGTTGAACCACAGTGCAGCATGGCCATTCTTTGAAAATCTGCAAATAGAAAATTTCTTAACATGAGTAAACTATTCCTAAATGTAACAGTATAATATATATTTTTTAATATGTTCGCTGAGATTTGATTAAGGAAAATGCAATTATATAAACAGTCATAATATCAAATGCAATTATATAAACATACATAAAATCAAACTCAATTATATAAACAAACATAATATCAAACGTAAATATATATATACAGATATAATATCAAACGCAATTAAATAAACAGACATAATATCAAACCTAAATATATAAACATACATAATATCAAACCTAAATATATAAACATACATAATATCAAACGCAATTAAAAATACGTGTCGAAAATTTGCCATTAGTTAAAACTTTAAAAAAAAGTTAAAAATTTTCTTAGATGTGATATGATTCCTACTGTTTGATTGCATCATCAATTTAGAAAATGTAATTACACACAGAAATATTATTTATCGGTGGAATCTATATATAATATTATTTCAGAAATATAAAAATACTTTTTAACTTTTTTTGACTCGGCATCAATAACAGATATTTTAAGATTAAATAATAGAAAAAGTCTACGAATCTCCTCCATTTAAAAAGAAAACCTTCAAAAAGAAAAAAAAATAGAGAGGCAATATCTTCGTGGGCAAAATATTTTCATAATAATTGAAACGGACAGAAAGCTCACAAAACAAGTGAAAAGATTCTTGGTATCCCACTGAATAGTTTAACTGAACTTCCTTCTATTTACAAAGTACTGTATAACGCTAATATTCACTTATTTTAGTCAACAAAACTGAAAATGAAATTCTAATTTCGCTACTTCAAATGATCAAATAAAGTCAAAAATTCTCATAAGAAAAATAGGACAAATTCATAAGAAAATATATAAAATGTTTTTTATTGGCGTTTTCATCCGAAGCCGAAATGATCGATTCTTAGAAATGCGGTTAATAATGAAGCTATATCCTTTCAATATTTCGATGACCCAAAATTCCTACGGCATTTAAGTGAGCAATAAACTTTTCCAACTTTTTACGGCTAAGAGTGAGGTTGGATTCTCGAGGTGAAGATTTCGTCTTCAAGTGTATATATTGGGTAATAAAAGTCAATATATATCTCGAAGAAAACTCCATATGAATTGATATAATAGGTTCTACTGAGAAAAATAGCATTTTTGTTTATTTTCCTTAGAAGGTTTCGAATGAAAATATTAGACTATATTAAAATTTTAGAAGTTTTCCCCTACTCATAATTTTAAAAATCTTTTGTATAATAGACATCAGTAAAGGATAAATCGTCATTAAATTTATAAAAAAAGGTTTTTTCATAAAAAGCAATTAAGGTTTGATATTCAATTAAAGTTCGCCAAGAACTGCGACCTCAAGTCTATTGTACCCAACCCCAGAAATGACACGGGCACAAGAGACACACATAGAAAGAGACGACACAAACAGATAGTTAAAATAACAACATTTATTGACGGACACTAACATCCCTGTCTTACCAGGATTCGAACCCTTATATATGGATAATAGCTTCCTAAGTCCCCTAATTTTAGGTTTAAAGGTTTTTTTTGTGATGGTAAATTTTTTAAATTGTTAATTGTTGATATGTTTGGTTACTATAGTTCTAAAATGCATAGTATTTACAGTTACCCCTATTATACTAATAAATACTGCGTCGATAATTTTGTTTCGGTAGTCAAAATTTCTGTATGCTGTACAGATATTACTTTAGTGTCCATATTTATGTAAAAAATTTAAATATTTGAGAAGGCAAGCATCTTTTCTTTCTGCAATATACCACAATGTTTTCCTTGGCAACGTTTAGAAATTTTTAAAAATTAAAATCGTCAGCATAATATTGTAAGTATGTTATTACAATATTTGTTGCAAAAAATTCTTTCTTTTAAACGTAACATAATTACTCAACTACAAAAGAAATCTCAAAGAATCATGCAACCAGAAAATTAACCTCGATACCACGACTCTTCTACATTTAGCTACTCATTATTATTAGTAGAGGAAGGGGTCATAAGGCTATTCTATCTTATTACGTGATGTTCGCTTTGGTTAACATTTGCAATTAGCAAGATTGCCTGATCCTTAAGGAGTATCTTCGCATCTTGAGACCGCTAAGATGTCTCATTATGGTTAATTGTTGTAGCTGGATGGAGTGAAACTTGGCATTCTATTTTTGTTATTTAATCGGCTGTATAGGATCTTTATTTGAATTTATTGTTTCGCAAATTATAAACATATTTTATTTTGAAGTGTATTTAAGTTATAATAAAGTTTAGTATTGACTGCTTCAATGCGCATTTTTTAAGGATACAAAATATTTTACTGATTTTTTTCTATAGTAATAGTATTACAGTCAACAATTTGTTTCTTGAAATATTAGAAAAGAAAAATATTTGAGTAATTGCAAAGTTGATGAACGAACTGGGGTTTCTCAAAAATAAATTGCTTAAAAAGAAAATTTAAAGAATTGATTTTACATAAACTTAAAAATCAAAGATTATTTAACCGAAATTAATATAACTATTCCATATGATACTCACTATTAATTATAAGCTTAAACAACTATCCACATACACATGTTTTCAAGACAATTAAATTGCACTGTATGCTCCGTCTCTATTTATAGTAACTATCAAAGTGTCCTTGGGAATTTAATCAAATATTGTTTTCACAATAATAAGACCCCTTTACTAAGATAGTATGTAACCCTTTGTAATACAGGGTTTCCTCGCTGGAGGCATGCTTGTTCCATCAGTAAGAGTCATTATAAATCAGAACTAATTATCATGAAGTTAGTTTATACCAAGTTTAAGATTGACTTCTGTAACATAGATTGTTAATCAGACTTTACTATATCCTATATTTATATATTGTTTCTTGTTTAAGAAAACTGTATTTCAATCTTGTGCTGTATAGAACTTAAGTTCACTTTTAAACTTTAAAGAATTCAAATAATTATATTATATAAAACTTCTTCTAGCAATTGCTATTTAAATATTTTTGATAATAACAAAAAAAAAAAATATTTTGGGAACAAAAATTAAATATAACATTCTTATCAAAGCTGGGTAAACAGTTTCGGCTTACGAGAAAGCTTTTTCTTTTTGTAAATAGAAATGGGATTTTATAGAAAAGTAAGAAGATACTTGTGGCTTCTCGAAAAGTTTTAAAGTAAGAAACAAATTGAAATCTTGACTTACTATTTATGTAGAATACTCTCTTTTTATAAGTAACAAAATAAGTAAAAATTAAAAAGAACTTATGCACAAAAATGAATCGAGGAAAAAATATTTATAATTATTTAATGTTGGAGCTACATCATTTTAAAACTTACCCAAACAATGCTGTATTTGCTATAAAGAAGAGGTTTATTTTTTTTTAAAAATTAATAGTTATTTAAGCAACTAGTGCCGAAAATGACACTTTATTAAGGGAGTGGCTTTTATTTCACGATACAATAGGTCGAGTGAAATAATGACAAGAGCTAAAAAAGTATTATTTGGCCCGTGCTTGCTTTCAATATTTTTGTTTATAATAACGTGCAAAAGCGTGAAATTTGTGTTATTACTTTTGTCGTATTTAATTTCCTTTAATAATTTTTTTTGTAGTACTTGTAGTTTCCATGGAGATATTAGAAAATACAAAAGTAATGAACCAATAGAAATATGGGAGTTTCATGACATCATTTAGTTTCCATGGAGATATTCATGACATCATTTTGTTTTTCTACCAATCAGATACTATTATTTACTTTACCGCACTAGTGCCGAAAGTCCCAATTTTGACACTTTCTGTGACGTAAGCACGTAAAGTGTCATTTTCGCAACGATTTATGAATGAATATGACTTAAAAAAGTGAACTTTTTTTGCACGCTGTTGAAAATTTATAATTTTTGTCCCTTGACCCATGACAGAATGCTTTTACTACGTCTTATTTGAAAGCTAATTATATTACCAATACAGTATTATACATTTTATATTGCTCCATAAACGTATGCTTTCATCGTTATAACATTGTTACATTCCTCCAATATATTCCCGATAAAAAAACATCTTCGCTTTGAAGGTACATAAAATACCTCAAACCTTGACCTGATTCCCTAATCAATCTGGTTTAGTCAGCAGAACCGTAGCCTTGATTTATTCATCATGCGTTCCATTAGTTGATTCTTTCCTTCGGAGATTAAGGTATCTTTTGTACTTAATGATTCATTCAATTGTGTTATGTCAGGACTTTTTTATAGTACTTTTTTATGTGCTGAGACATTTAATGATTTGTTGCTGTTGACGTTGGTGTATTACGTGTTTTCTTTCATATCATCTTGCTTATCTAGCAATTTCCCGCTTTTCTTGACCATTTAGAAACGTTTTTGTTTGTTACTTTGCTTCGAGTTTTTTTAAAGCATTTCCCCAACGAAGAAAGTTATTTTTCTTTAGATGTAATTATTTCTTATTTAAGATTTTTTGTGCGCTTCTTTTTCTTCTTCTTATTTACTTGTTCTTTTATTTAAGCATTATTTTTTACTTAGTTTCAAAAATATTCTTACTGCTCAGTCTATTATAAAGTCATTTTAGATTAGTATTTTTTAAGCTACTTTATAATTATCAATATCTTTAAAAAAAATTCAGAATTTAATTGACAATTTGTTTTGAACAAAAAGGTAATTTCTCATAAGACTGTTATTGTGAAAAAGGTTGGCCAAATTATAAACTGCGATACATAACTTATTGATTTTGCATTTTAAGGATGATTTTTTTTAATTTACTCATATTTGTAAAAAAAAACATTTTTTTTTATGTTTTAAGCTTGATTAATAAAATAGCTTTTAAAACCTCCACACAATCTTTTATATAAACGTAAAAATTTACTAAAACTATATAAAAAGTTATTTAAATACTGTTCCACCATTCGATTTTTTTTGCCAAACTTCTGGAATACCTGTCGATATTTTCCCTCAAAAAACGCAAACAAAGTCATATAAATATGTAAATGTACTTCTGTTCTCAGAGACGCTCTACAAACGCAGGCGTTTTGCATTTTTTTTATCGAAATATTCTTCGCCGTCAATAAAAAATTGCCTTTTAAAAAAAATATTGTTAACATAAAGTGCAAAAATTCCGCAAAAACTCCGAAACAAAAAACTTTTCTCCACAACAGTAATAAAATGGTTATTGACAAATGAAATGGTTAAATGTTTTTTTTTTGTCGGTGCTACGGTTGTGATAAATTACTTTATAAAAAAAGCATGTTTTAATATTAAAGAAACGGGAAATATGTTTTATATACAGTAATTATTAAATATTTATTGGAAAAGCAAAAAAGTATTTCTAAACAATTCCTAAAATATTTTTAAGAAATGTTTTTGAGTACTGTGGACTAATGACGGTAAAAAATGTTAGTTTTGAGCAGTTCATTATGTGAAATGCTTTAGAAAAAAAATGTCAAATTGTGAAAAAAAATGGCTTTGAGTTGTTTACACAAAAATAATCTTGTTGAGTTTTATAAGGGTAATGCATCAAACAAGTAAGTTTATTTTAAGGTCTGAACTCTTTTACTTATTAGATTGATAACTATTGTCGTAATTAAAAAAAAACTCCCTTAGGTGGTTGATGGAATAGCTTCCCTCTAATTCTATACAGAAACTCTAATGCTGTACACAAGATGGTTGCAGTAGCATCCGTTGGCACAAGGCTTTGAGTACCCATGAGAGGGTGGGTGGCTGACTTCTACTCCGAGATGGCGACACCTCCTCAATTTAGGCATGTCGCTGGAGAGGAGGGGCAATTTTATCCAGACGACCTGCATCAATGGTAAACTGCGATATGACCGACCACAGGACTTTCAGACCAATGCTAGACATAAACTACTGGTAAAGGATCGTGTAATATTGAACTATGACTACTGGTAAATGACCGCATAATAGTTGGCCAGCAACAGAATGAGTACCCAATCACCGTTATGCCACCCTATGAAAACGAAGTCATAACTTTTATACAAGAAAAACAGTGGAGTCCCAATTATCCGAAATCCAACCATCCGAATCGAAAATTATTGGCATGGCGAAATATAGTCTCAAATTGTAATTAAGTTTATTGCCTGCCTCCGTTAATAAGATGTCTGACTCTCTCACACTTGTCACTGTTCGACCTTGTGTCGAATCCAATCAAAATTCTGCGAATTTTTGATTACTTCAAATTTCTTTCAGTCTAGAAAATGAAAAAAAAATAAATCCAAAGTTTCTGAGACTGCACAAGGCTATTCCAAGGCTAAAGAAAAAATTTAAAAAAACCCTGAAAAATCAAAATTAAATATGAAAAAACTATGCCCAAGGTGCACATGTAGGTATTAATGAGGATCTGTATCGAAAATTTCGAATGTCTGAGGGCATTATAAGTAGGTCTTTTACTATCCACTTATACATACACGGCTTCTTTTTTTAGTGTGGTATGGTATGGTATGGTATGGTACATATATATTCCAGCTTGTGTGCTTGTTCAGAGAACCGCTTATAAGCTTTCGTCAAGTGGGACAGACACAGAAAGAATATTTGCAGTCACAAAGAAATGAATAGTATGGTATGGTATGGTTCATATATATTCCAGCTTGTGTGCTTGTTCAGAGAACCGCTTATAAGCTTTCGTCAAGTGGGACAGACACAGAAGGAATATTTACAGTTACAAAGAAATGAATAGTAAGGTATGGTATGGTACATATATATTCCAGCTTGTGTGCTTGTTCAGAGAACCGCTTATAAGCTTTCGTCAAGTGGGACATACACAGTAAGAATTTTTACAGTCACAAAGAAATGATCAACACACAGACAAATAACAACATTTATTGACTGTCATAAACATCCATGTCTGACCGGGATTCGAACCCGACCCCAGCGGCTCCAAAGGCTAGTACACTAACCATTCAGCCACTAGGGCGACCTTCTTTTTTTTATTATTATAGATTCAAAGGAAGCATGCACGCGTAACGTAAGAATCTAACTAAGCTATATCGCCAAGATTTACGATACAAACGATGAAATATATCGAAATATACGACGAAATATATTAAAGGATAAAATCCAAATACATTTAATAACTGGTAGAATAGATTATG
The DNA here is from genome assembly GCA_023701765.1 of Hylyphantes graminicola. Classification (NCBI taxonomy): domain Eukaryota; kingdom Metazoa; phylum Arthropoda; class Arachnida; order Araneae; family Linyphiidae; genus Hylyphantes; species Hylyphantes graminicola. The sequence goes on from CM043121.1 coordinate 34,597,491, forward strand.
ATGTTCTATGTTATGATATTGAACTTTGGGCCCTTTATTTCCGAAGATTCAGATATGCTTCTTTATTTCTTGTCATAAAAAACATTTTTGTATATATTTTCTTATCCGCGACAATTTTCATCAACACACATATTTATATCACTCAAAGTGATAGGTATTTTATGCGGGAACGGTTTTTACGTTAGTAAGTGAGACTTTCGAAGTGGAGATAACCATTTCCCCCTCTCACATATAAACACTGCACTGAGATGTAACGGAGGAAAAGAAACAAGTTCTTGTTGATTTCACATGTTATTTAAGATAACTTTGAACATTTAGCGGAATTTTAGAGACGTAATTTTAAAGACTCACTTTTAGAAATACAAAAGCTCAAAACGTCAGAATCAAGAAGTTTTTTAAGAATTAACTTTTTAAATCGCATTTAGCGGTCTTCATAATGTTAATTGATAACTTGAATCTTCGTTTAATGATAGGTAAAGTACTTATTTTAATAAATGTACTCATGCATGTATTCTTCTTTGTTAAAATCATGCATGCATGCTTACTTGTTCACATGATTATCTTACTCATTTTAGTCATTTATTCATTTTATTTACACTTACCGTAAACTTAATCTTTTAAACACAATTTTGTTAATTGTACAGACTTTCACTGAACTGCTTTTAAAATCGTGGTAATTAATAATATATCTCGCCTAAAAAAATGCATATATAAGGTACGAAAAAAAAATACAGTGGATTCCCTCCTACGTTAACATTCACGGAAATGAAGTCGCGGATATCTTAGCTAAAGAAGGCTGTTCTGCGACAGCCACTACTGAATATGACCTAACATTTCAAGAGATTTTCTCCGAGGCGAAAAATAGAGACCTGTGAGAGTCGGCTATCCCTCTCCCGCACATCCCTGGTGCACTAGGGTAAAATGAGGATCATCTTTGCTTTTTGAGCCGGGCAGACATGATCAAACGGTTCTTTCAAGACGTGTCAGTGTGCACTTAAGGTGCATGACTTTTGATACCGGCAGTAAGGTATTTCCAATGAGTTCCAAATGCCATCTGAAGCCAGCTTCCCCGGAACATATCCTCGTTTGCTTAGGGTTCACCTTAAAGAATGTTTGTAGCCCTCTTTTGGTGCTGGACTTTGCAGCTCATGGATTTGATCTAGCTGCCGCTAGATCAGGAAGGATTGGAAACAAAAACAACTTTCACTTGAAAAAACATCTATCGACAAACTAGGGTTGCAGTAAAAAACATAGGGTCACAACAAAACTTCGATCTTGAGGGCGAATGAGCCCAATCAACCGCGGATATCCAAACTAAAGTGCCTCATTGTTAAGCAATTTGGAAAAAAAATCTAAGCCACATTTCTCCGGTTGTATTGAATATTTTTACAAAAGGTTTTTTAAATGATAAATGTAAATAACTTAACAGGTCCCAATACTTCCCCTTTTTGAAATTGCTTCGAATGTTTTGCGTAAAATTATATATTGTAAATAAAAAAAAAATGTTCATTCTAATTTCAAGAACTAGGATTATTGGGACCTGGAAGTCAGCTACATTTATCACATAAAAAACCGCTTGTAAATATGTTTAATACATCCAGAAAAATGTTGCTTAGAATTTTTTTTTATCCATAGGATTAACACTGAGGCACTTTTGTTTGAAGACCCGCGGCCTCCTTATTACAGCCGCAGCCATCAAACAAAACCATTTAAAGAATATTTCCGATATTTCAAATCCATTTTTTTATTATGCTAAAAAGGTAAGAACAAAAAACTAAGTTCTTCGCAAAACACAACAAAAGTCAACAATAGCAAGAGTTTGATAAAAACGCTAAAAGCATTCCTTTCCTACTCGACGTCACAAAACACTTCCTATACTTTCCCGAAAGATAGTTTTACTGTAGAGGACTAAACAGATAGCTATTGACCCGGACTCAATATGGCATTTATTTGCTCCATATGAAGTAATTTTAGATAAGATGGCAAGTGGCAGAAATCGTGAAATTTTTTTATGCGATCTATATTTTTATGCTAAAGAAAATATTTATGGAATTACATAAAATAGCGTTTTGATATTGGTGTTCCTAAAAAAACTGTAACGATAAGGGTTATTGGGCAAAGTTTTGCAATAAAACAAACTTATGGTTTGGTTTTGCCTGTTTTTTGTGTATTTTGATATTAACTCATTTAACACGCTTAACAGGGAAATTCTCCATACTAAAATAAGCATTTAAGTTTGTTTAAATACATAAAATCTAAGACCATTTAAGACAATAGTATAAACTTTAAAGTTTTTATTCGTTAAAGAAGGAGGTAATGCTATTTACCGATAGGTATCAAATTGATAAATCATTTTATTGAATTCGTTAACAATTCAATGTAGCTGGCACATTAATTACAGTTTAGTAACTGTTGTACCGAATTTAATTTCCAAAAATGTTAATTGTTTTGTAATTTAATAATTTTTTGAAACTTATTTTAAATTAAACTCAAGCAAAAAAAAACTGTTCAATATATTAAAAAATATACTTAAAAATCTCACGAGTAAGCTATCGAAATGTTTATTACATTATTAACACATTATGTTGCTTTTAAATAATTTATTATATTTTATGCCTCTTAAACACTTGATTTTATTTAAATAAAATGAAGTAATGAAACAGTACTATTTTGTTTAAATTACAAGAAATACACAAAAATCATGCTTTTATTTGAGATATTATCTATCCGAAATTTTTTGTTGAGTATAATAAACAACAATGAGAATTTAAAATGTGTAACTGAATTTTTTTTAAAATAATTAACATCTCCACACTGATAAATATTTAAGTAGATTCCGAAAGCGAAATATTAGAAAAACTCATTGAAGACCTATCTTCAAAGAATATATTTATTTGCAAAAATATCTCAAAATCAATTTGTTATTAGAACTTCCATACATTTTTTTTATTTCATAATAATACTTTTAATAAGTATTCTCTAGTGTTTATTGTAATTGAATCAGTCATTGAAGATCTAGAATTAGTTTTCAAATTAACTTTAAAAACACTTCAAAGAAGTAATTAGTTTGTCAATTGCTAATCATCATAGTTCGTACTTTTTTATATTTTATTTTTCCAAGTGGTCTACTAAGAGACTTTGTCATTAAAACAGTATTTATTTAATTTTTAAAAACAAAAATACGAAATAATTAAATAATTTAGAAACATGGCTAATTAAATTAAGAAAATCAACTAGATAAATTAAAAAAATGTGTAATTTACTTAAAAACTACGGGCAAAAATATTGATAATAAATGACGACTTGAATAAATTCATTCTCTAAAAAAAATTATTTTTTCTAAAAAGTTTCATGCAGTTAGTTATTAATCTATTTTTGATTATTTAAAATTCGGTTAAAGAGTTTAAAAAAATTTCAGGCATGATGAAATATAAGTAAATTTGGGATTATTAATCATTTCGAGACTTACAAATTCAGTTATATATGAATATTCAATTTACATATTCAATTTATCTAAATAATTTAATATAAACTTACTTTGATTGAATTCTTAAATAATATATAATTCTAAAAATATATTAATACAATACTAAAATTACTACATAATATGAATGGTACTATGGCGCAGTATGGCCTTAGATGCCCTTGCGAAATTAAACCCGAACATATCCATCCATCTTTTCTACTAAACTTTCGACAACTACTACCTTCTATAACTTTAAAATAAAGTTTATTAAAAAAGAACTTAAAGAATAAATTGAAACCGAAAAAAAATATAAAGTTTTTCAAAAAAAATATTCAAACTTTTGTAGTAATATTTTTCTCTTGGTATAAAAAGTCTCTATAATTTAATTAAACACAAGAAAGTTTTTTTTTAAGTTGTGGAAGTTTTTTCAAACCAAAGTTTAGATTATTCTATAATTTCGAAATGTCTATATTCACTAGGAACGCGTTAAGTTTCTTAATACAAGGAAAATAAGCATTTATAGAATCATGGAAATATCCATAGTGTACGATTTTTTTATTTATATTTTTATAATTACAACTAAAATTTATTTGAAGTATAAAAGGAAATAATGAATTAAATTGGTTCAATTTTTTTATTAAGTGTTATTTTATACAATCTATTTTAACTATATATTGAGTATAGAATCATTATAGAATCTATTACTTATATTATTCTATATATTCTATATATTCTATAATTCTATCTTCTATATATTCTAGAATTCTATAATTCTATATATTCTATTACATTATAGCATCATGGAAATATCCATAGTGTAAGAATTTTTATGTATTTTTATAATTACAAGTTAAGTTTAATTTAAAGTATAAGAATGAAATCATAACTTAAATAGGTTTAATTTTTTAATTAAGTTTCAATTTCATTCAATCTATTTTAACTATATATTGAGTATATGCCAACCTTATTTCAGGAATCTGAAAAAAAAAAGCATTTGTAAAGTGTAAATAAATTTTATGCATTAACTGCTTCCGTTCAAGTTGTTAAAACTATGTGGAAACTTTGATTTAAAAGCACAATAACTTTTTTCTTGAGCTCATAAATATTTATTGCATATTATTAAGTGCATTAGTTTAATTTTAAAATGTTCACAAAACTGTAGTGTAATTTCTTCTAAGAATATTAGATGTTTTGTGGGTAATACTTTGATAAAGAAAGTTAATGTTTTCATGAAGTAAAGTGAAAAAATGCAATTTAACTTCTGAAAATATTTTCAAAAACATATTTGTATCGTCTGCAGGCTAATAAAAAGTTAAAACGATATCCCATTGCATCTGAAATTGTACTTTGCTTTGAATAATACATAAGGGAAATGAAGAAATTAGCAAATAGAAAGAAACTATCATGTGTGAAAAGAAGAAATTTCCGTCAGATCTAAATTTATTCATTCTTCCTGTTTTCTAATTTTAGAAAGTTACTTGCTCAGACCACAATAAGATCTTAAGAATTTATTAAACATTATTACATTTATTTGTTTCTTGGAACCTTTTTAAATTTTTTTTGTTTCTTTTCCTTAGTTAGTTTGTTTTATATTTAATGGTAGGAAAAACTTACTTCGATCTGATTCTAAAAATATCAACTATATATTTTGCAAATAAACTGGTAAAATAAAAAAATATTTAGTCTTAAACCCTTTAAATACAACATTTTCTGATTGTACTAAAGATTTTGACTACACTAAAAGCTTCTAAATCTTAAACAAGTATAAATAAATATGTTTTGCATATCATAAGTATATCGTTATCATATTTTTCAATTAAAGACTCAACGCGAGACGAATTCTAAAGCAAATTCTAAATTGAAGAGTTTAGTGGAAGAAACTTCGATCTGATTCTAAAAATATCAACTATATATTTTGCAAATAAACTGGTAAAATAAAAAAATATTTAGTCTTAAACCCTTTAAATACAACATTTTCTGATTGTACTAAAGATTTTGACTACACTAAAAGCTTCTAAATCTTAAACAAGTATAAATAAATATGTTTTGCATATCATAAGTATATCGTTATCATATTTTTCAATTAAAGACTCAACGCGAGACGAATTCTAAAGCAAATTCTAAATTGAAGAGTTTAGTGGAAGAACGTGCTAAGTGACATTAAAAAAATAGATTTTTTTGTCAATCAACAGATTACTAACATCTTTTAACGATAACCAATTCCCGCTTTTTTATAAAATTTAAGTTTAGTATATTTTTTACAGTTTGAAATAACCGTTTTGAACACATCCGAATGTAAAACTGAAAAGTTTAAAACTCTTTATCTCGTTCTCAACTTTTTGTTACTTAGCACGTTTTCAAAACTAAGCTCTTCAATTACAAACTACTCATTATAAACTTTTCCGATTCCATTTCAGCTGAATAAAGCCAGTCGAGATTTTTATTTTATCCATATCCCTTCCTTGCGCCCCCCCCTCCCCCCTATGACGTGGAAATTAAACCCTTCGGATAATCGAGTCCGGGAGAAAACGACTTTCGGAGATTATTTGAAGCTTATGACTTGTAATTGGTTTATCTGATTTTCGGATAGTTGGGGAGTTTGTTTGGTGAAAATCAGAGATAGATTGGATTGGTAAGTCGGCTTTTAGTATGGTTTTCGGAGATTTTGAGGTTCCCTGTTGCGCTTAAAATGACAATTTAAGGTTTTAGATGTTTTTATGATGTTTTGATTTTCGTTGAAAATGTATTTTATTTTTTCAATATACTTTAGAGAGTTAAATAATATATTTATCAAATAAAATGTGTTGTGATTTGCACTTTGGAACAAAAGCTACTGGGCCTATGGACCATGTTGCGTTATTTTTAATATACACAGAACCCAGAAATACTTCAGTTGGGTTCAAAAGATTTTGGACCTTTTGTTAATGCCGGATTGGAACAATAACTATTGGAAAAATGAACAATATCGCTTCAGGTTCAATAGATACTGGACCTAGGAATAATGTTGCATTCAGGTTAACAAACTTGCAAGTACAAGAGACACACAAAAAGGACAACACAAACACATAGACAAATAACAACATTTATTGACGGTCACAAACACCCATGCCTGACCGGGATTCGATCCCGTCCCAGCAGCTCCAAAGGCTAGCATCCTAACTATTGCGCCACCGGGGCGGCATTTCATGAAATATATCTCTTCTAAAAGTTCATTTTGAATCAATGTATTTTTCTTAAAAATAACTGTAAAAACTGCTTAAATAATGAACTACCAAAAACATGCAATTAGTATATCTTCAAAGCTGAATGGTACTTGAACATGCAAGAGACATTCACTTGTGTTTTTAATTACATTTATTTCACTAGCAACTATGCTTCACTGCAAAAAAAAGCAGTATTTTTACTAATGATGAGACCAATGTCTTCAAATCACAGAGCCTACTCAAGAACCTAACTGACTGTTCCTTTTTATTTGCGTATTTCTCGTTTGTGTAACTTCTGTGTTTGACAGTAAAAAAATATTTTAATTTTCATTCCCGTTCCTGAAAACAATTATATCTAATGGAAAGTAGTAATTACTCATGCATATAATGTTTGAAATTCATTCTTAGGAAAGTCCACCGAAGTACTGTAATTACAAAAGTTATTGAATACGGAGAAATAATATTAGAAACGAAGTAGAAATTCAATTGAGTATTTTCATTTTTAGTCTCTCTGTTTGCAACATTTGGTTATTAAAAGATCACCATTCTGCATTCTTGCAATAAAATGTAGCATTTTCATTTTATCAAAGTAATATTTTTTCAAATAATAGCACATAAAATCTTTTTTTAAACTGCGAAAGTATTATTATTTAAATACTTGATAGAAAAATTAAGTATACTAATTAATGGGAAACTTAAGTATTTTAATTTAACTTAAGTATTTTGAGGGGTAATACATACTTAAACAAAAAGTTGCGCCTGAGGACTGATGAACGGACAGGTTAGTTAGGTTTGAATTATCGTCGAACTAGAGCTACACGAGGGCTATTGGTGACGGGCGTCGTATTTTAGAACCACAGTCAAGTGACGAGTCGACACCTGAATAGGCACCCAACGCAACCGTTAAGGGTGACATCGTACGCAGCGTTAGGACTTTGAAGGATATTTAACATGCACTCCCTTAAACGGGGTATTATTCGTCTAACATTTTGTTTAGCTGCACAGGCCGTTTATAGGTCGGCAGTTATTTTGGCGATGCCCGGACTTGAACCTGGGACCTTTCGCATGCTGAGTGCCTAAGCGACTGGACTCCCCAGCCCTCGATGAACGGAAAGGCAGATACAGACGATCAAAAGTACCAAATATGAGTACCTGATATTATATCGTTTTTTTAAACAAAAATATTATTTAAAAATCAAATGGTTATAATTTTATTTGTAAGTGACGGTAACGGACGTAATCTCGCGGACAATAATCTACAGGATGTCAGTGCCTACTTTTTATTTTGTTTTAATTCTTTCAAATAATTAAAAAAGTATTTTATAAATGTTATAAACTTTCATTGTATGACTTCTTATAATATATTTTTTAACGTAAAAATACTACGAACAAGCCGCCTCGGTGGCTGAATGGTTAGTGTACTAGCCTTTGGAGCTGCTGAGGTCGGGTTCGAATCCCGGTCAGGCATGGGTGTTTGTGACAGTCAATAAATGTTGTTATTTGTCTATGTGATATTCATTTCTTTGTGACTGAAAAATTTCTTTCTGTGTCTGTCCCACCTGACGAAAGCTTATAAGCGGTTCTCTGAACAAGCACACAAGCTGGAATATATATGTATCATACCATACCATACCATACCATACTACGAACAATAAATTTGGAAGTATGTTAAGTAAATTCCAATAAATTTTGAAAGTTACTCATAACGCAGTTTCAAACAAAAAATATATATGTGTATCTCGCAAGTTATATCTTTAATTCATTAGTTTGGTAATTTCAAAGAAGTAAAATGCCGTCAAGGTGGCGCAATCGTTAGGATGCTAGCCTTTGGAACTGCTATTGTCGGGTTCGAATCCCGGTCTGACATGGATGTTTGTGACCGTCAATAAATATTGTTATTTGACTATGTGTTTGTGTTGTCCTTTCTTTGTGTGTCTCTTGCGTTTGTAAAAACTCTTTCTGTGTCTGTCCCACTTGACGAAAGCTTATAAGCGGTTCTCTGAGCAAGCACACAAGCTGGAACATATATATGTACCATAAGATACCTTACAATACCAAAGTAAAAATTACTCCTGCAAAGAAATTCTTAGATAAAGGCAAAAACTAATCAAACCATGATCACCAAAAATTCTAAAAAAGACCCCAAGGTTTTGAGTTTGATCAAAGAGACGTGGTTTATCAGTTACATGTAATAAAATTTTCGGTGATTTAAAAAAAATATACTTGAACTAAAGCCAATAAAAAAGTTTTACGATTATCTATGCGGGTTAAAGTTTTTTATTCTCAAACTTAAGTTTTTCGTTTGGCCCAATGACTTTATATTCAATACTTTTTCTGACAGAAAGAGACAAGTGTACTAGGTTCAAATGCTATAAAGATTTTATTTGAAGATGATGGTTCCTCTCTTCCTTAAGTATATAGTATTACATTTAAGCACGATATTAACTAGTTGATTAACTACTACAGTCAGATAAAATTGTAGCACACTTTCCTTTTTTTAAATTCGGAAGAGTGAAGCATAACAGTCTGATTTATAACAGCTAAAAATATTTTTTTGTTATTTGCATTTAACAATTTTTATTGCTCACTTTGAACTTGGACACTTCTGGTTCTGTACCACACTTAATTGGAAATTACTAAGATTAATCACACTAATTTAAAAAGGAACATAACTGGCCATTTTTGGCCTTTTGTACTGAATCTATAATGAATAAGTAAATATAGTTTGTGTAACTAATACAAATGAAGTGATTTCATATAATTAAAAAATACACACTCTACAGTTATTTTGCACGTATTTTTACTACTTTACATTCAATTAAGCTCAAATGAAATGTAATTAAAAAAATATGACCAATATTTTCGAAACATTCTGTTAAAGAAAGTTTTAACCTCCTTTCATAAAAAAGAAGTTAACATACGTTGAATTTTTTACTGCATTTAAAATGTTCCAGTTTATAAAATTTTGGTTTTTGAAACATTTGAATTATACTATCATAAACATAGTAATTGTTTCAGAAAACCATCTATATGAAAAATATTCGGATATAAAATAACTTTGCTAGACAGAAAATAATTATATACATAAATTTATTTTTGACAAAAATAGACAACGTCATTCAATCCAGCTTAATATATTTTGAAAAATATTGTTTGAAAGTAGTTTACCTGCTATTTCCTTAAAAATCAAATGAAGTTTGTCTTATAAATCCACCTATTAGACATCAAACTAGCCCATAACTTGAAAATTTATAATATTAATCAATGTTAATTGTTTATTAATAAGATTACCGTGAAAAAACATTTTGACTTTTTTCAGAAATAAAAATTTGCGATGTTGTTCTGAGAGCCTCTGAATACTCAAATAATATTTTTATCTCTCCTAAAACTATCCCGTATCAACATTTGATCAATGTAGGCTCAGTCGTTGATGGAACGATGCTACCATATAATTCTGTTACCCAATTTGTTATCGACAACATTTCGCAACTGCATGCCGATGTTCTGATGTTTAAATTATCCATTACGGATATTTTGAACCGTTGAAAGTTTTCGAAGACAAAAGAAAGAAACCTCCCATATTGAAACACATAATTTTGAAACCGACTTAACATTTCGTTTTAGGCTTGCTTTTAAGCACTTAACTTTCGAGGTTTTTTTAATGAAAACTATTTATAAAAGTATTCAACTCAGCTTAAAATTTGCATAATTCCGAGTACATTCTATATGTTTCCTTAATCTTGTTTCAAGGGAACATACATAAATTAAACATTGTAAGTAATGATAAATAATTAACTTAGTTTCGGTAAATAAACCCTAAATGCTTTTTTTTCCCGAGGTAATTTAGTCTCTTTGAGTGGTGATCAAAGAAGGAGTATCGGTTTTAATAATAACAGCTAGTTTTTCTGTATTTGTTATATTTATCAGGTTTTTTTTAGCTGCGTTGCAACATCTGTTTTGAAATCGCTAATTATTTCAATTTTGGAAAGTCTAGTTCTATCAAAGGATTAGTTTAAAGAAAAGAATACTTTATTATGAGTTAAATAAAGTTCTTAATTAGTTTTTACACAGTAAAAGTTTTAGTAGTGGCCAAGGTGGTGTAAAGATTAGAATGCTTGACAACCATGCTAATGACCCAGGTTCGTAAAAAAAAATTAGGGGCAACTCAGATTTTCATCCCCTAAAAGGATAATAATACATGTCAAGCTTTTTTGGGACCATGTTAACTGGAAGTCCATGTTTTATATAGCCACTAACCATGGGCAATTGCTAAAATAAAAAATACCTCAAACAGAACCCAATAGGACCTTCTGTTGAGAAATCATATGCATAAGAAGAAATCAAATAGAAGTTCTAGTAATTTCTGATAAAGGAGAAACTTTATGAAAAATAACTAATTTAACTCAACAAGTTATGAATTAAAAATAAAATTATTTAGTTTATTTTATGAATGATTTAAAGGATCCGGATACTGTTAGAAAACGAGTTAAGCAAAAGCTTACGGAAAGTTTTATTTAATGTTTTAATTTGTGCTATGTTTCTTTGGTATATTTATACTTAATAAATTTTATTACTTACTAAATACTTTTTTGTTACTTACAATACTTTGATATTTTGATCTTAAGGTTCGTAAGCAATTAAGGATTTCAATTAAACTTTAATCAACCAGACTTGAAAAACAATTAGTGTGAGAAAGATCGTAGACAAGACCTAATCCCTAAAAATACCACAAATACCCTGATTCCAGTTACAGTAACGAAATACATCCATTCTAGGTCCAAAGCCTATAGAACCAGGAGGTAAGGATTCCATTTGGAACAAATCCAACCAATCAGTAGACCGATTACCTTGAGTAGTCTCGGAGGATAAAAACCGTTATATGCAACGAAATCTCTTAATCATGGTCGTGACATGAAACTCCCAAAAAAGCACAGTGGGATATTTGTCTTGGAAGAAATGGATTTTTCGATTATGTTTCAGTCCCCAGGGACCAGATTTTATTCATACTTAATGGGATGGAAAAAGACACCCGCTTGGTTTGTTTTTTGTACGATTTCATTTAATAAAATCTTTTTGTTTCTGAGTTCTGATATAATTTTTTTAAAAAAATTAGATTAATGAAATGTATCCCAAAAATAGAATTTTAAGTTCAAATATAATATTGTTTGGGTATTTTTTTAAAGAGTTCACGGGGTATTTTTTGAATTTAAAATAGATTTTGTGTTAATATATTAGTTTGTGAGGATATTTTTTTTTGTTCGTAGGAATAGTTGTCTTTCTTTAGACGGCCCGCCGGCGCAGTGGTGTTCTAGCCTTTGGTGCTGCTGGGATCGGGTTCGAATCCCGGTAATGGCATGGATGTTTGTGCTCGTCAATAAATGTTGTTATTTGTCGATATGCTTGTGTCGTCCTTCTTTGTGTGTCTCTTGTGACTGTCTCTTCTGGCGAACTGGGTAATGGGCTATAAAGCCTACACTCTCCCTTCTAGAGGACGCAATAGCTGTCATTTATAATTTTGTCTTTCTTTAACCCTTTCAGCCCCAGTGATGTCATTTGGCATCATCTTTTTTTCTGATCATAATTTAAAAAAATAATAGGGCTGGCATCTATTGGGATTAATAAAAAAATATTTTCTAATCGGAAAAAGTTTGAAGATTCGAATGATGTTCTTTGTGATATAAATGGCTATAGACGAACAGAAAAAAAAATCTAAAATGTTGATGCTAAATTGTCATTGGGACTGAGAGGGTTAAAGCGATTGCTTACATAAGCAAGGAATAACACCATTTTAAACTGAATGGGTTAAGAATTCCTTAAAAATGAATGAAATTATTTCAATTGCACAATTAACAAATTCTTTTTCTTTTAACAAAGTCAACTTTTCACTTGAAACTTTAATGCGTTTATTTCTGTATACTGCATACATTTTAAATTTGTACCTACTTACAGACAGAAGACGCAAATATATAAGATACTAAACGGAAAGTATTCAATTTATGTCTACAAAACTGTTAAAAATGGATTTGATAAATTATGCTAAAAAATCCTTTATTGATATTTTAGGTGGGTGTTAATTCAACATTTTAAACTTTTGAGCAAGTAACCTAACTATATTTCCACCATTTTAATCAAGAAAAACTGCTATCGCATGTTAGAGTTCTTCATTATCTTTGAACTCATTTTGAACATTTTTAATTAAATAATATGCGTTATTTAAGAATAATTACCAACATCCAGAAAGTTGCCGTTTTCCAAACTAAATATTTTAAAACCTAAGAAACTCATAATGAAAGTATTTCGTTCTCAAACTAAAGACATTGTATGTCCTGCTTATTTTTCATTACCTTAAAAATTGCATAAATTTATATATAGACTCTTAGCGTTTATTAAAATAAATTACGAAACAAACTGAAAATAGTTTGCGTATTAATATTAAAAAATACTTCCGTTAATGTAGAGAATAAACAACTCATGTATTTACATTATTTAGAATAATCCATAAAGTAATTAATTCATATCTCGAAAATAATAATGTCTTCTCATTTCGATACAAAATAGAGTTTCTTTAATAAAGAAAACACAAATATACATGTTTCCAGCTATGCAGTTTCCAATATTACGTAATATCATTTTTTTTATTTTACAAATTTATGATTATCATGTAATGCATCAGCAAATATTATGCAATTAATTTTTGAGGTAAAAAGAGAAATCTGTAAAACAATACAGCGTAAATGAATATTTTTAAATATATTTACTGTTTTCAGAAAACCTTGTAGAGCAGATGTTATAACCAAATACCAGATCTTACTGTTGGTTGAAAGACATTAAGACAATGGTAAAATTAAGTTCAATTAAGTGGCAGAATAGACCATGTAGCATCTAGTTATAACACATACAAATGCAAACATGTAGCTTTCTGGCTGCCACAACTTGACATCCCAAATATTTCGATTGTGGAAGATTCCACTTCGAATTAAGGTTTCAAGCTAGATGAAAATAGGTTTGCCAGCCCAAGTCGTTTGGCGAGAATAAAGGATTGTTGGTCTAGTACGATAGTTTATTATGTATCAAACTAGAACTACACATCAGTTATCGGCAAAAGAGGATTGTTATTATCGATAAACCCCTCAATTGATAACTTGTTTCTAAACCTTAAAGAAATATGCGCCCATACAAGCAATGAATCGACAAAGATAGTAACTCTTGCCTAAAACCAAAACATTCCTTACCTTTTTTTTCGAAGTGGACTGTTCCACAATCAAAATATTTTGGATGTCAAGTTGTGGCAGCCGGACTATAACACTAGTGAATCTGAACAATATATTAAAAAAAACCCAATAAATCATCAATTTGTCTAGTTCCAAATCCCGGTTTAATTGATTTTACTCCTATTTTAGTTTAACATTTTTTTTCAACGCATAAAATATATTAATTAAAGAAAAATGACTTAAAAAACATAAGAACCAAATTAAATTAGAAATATTTAGAGTTTCCTCTTTTGAAAAAAAAAATATATATTAATCAATCTATCTTAGTATTAAAAAAGAAGTAGTTAGTATTGAGAAAGAAAATGTTTTAACTTCAATATAAAGCTGTTTTTTAACCCCCCATGAAACCAATTAAAATAACAGTTCATTTAAAGTGCACTTATTTCTTTAGAAAGCAAAACGAAAGTTTTTTTTAAAAATAAATTATATTAATTAAGATATAACTCAAATTGTTAAAACGGATATAAAATCGTGTAATAAACTTAATAATATCAAATTTTGAAAGCATATTTACGATCATGGATTAAAATTCTTCATTAGGGCGGAAAAACCAATAAAAATTAAGCGGCGCGTGTCGCATTAAAAACTAATTAATGCAAACCTTCGTGTTAAAAATATAATTTTTTAATTAGAATTTTAATTCATAGGTTTAATTATCTGCGCTCAAGTGGGCTACATAAAGGTTCTGATGTAAAAATAAAACTACATTAATAGTAATACATATTTATGTGGAGTAGATTATAATTTTTTACGTTGAGCCTCACCTAAACGTTAATAATAGTACAGTAAATATATAAAAGAACAATTTTAAGACACATTTGTAACTGTTATTTCTGATTTTCTAGCATAATATGTGTGCCGTATTCATATATACAATAAAATGCAAAAAAGCCTTAAGAAATACTTTATAAAGTTTATATTTTTCACTTATATTCCTATTATTTATAATTTGGATTATTTTATGGTATGGTACATATATATTCCAGCTTGTGTTCTTGATCAGAGAACGGCTTATAAGCTTTCGCAAGTGGGACTGACACAGAAATAATTATTACAGTCACAAAGAAAGGAATTACACATAGACAAATAACAACATTTATTGACGGTCACAAACATCCATGCCTGACCGGGATTTCGAACCTGACCCCTGCAGCTCCAAAGGCCAGCGTCCTAACGATTGCGCCACCGGGGCGGCCAAATTAGAATAGATCTGAGATAATTATAAAGTTTTTGTCCGTGGAGGTAGGTAAAAAGGTATTTAAGATTCTGTAACTAAACTATGACTGAAAATTTAGATAGTTGAAAAAAAAATACAGACAAAACACAATAAGAATAAATGTCTTAAAAAGACGTTTTTAGTAAAATAGCTGTTAAACTCTTAAAAATCCTCGATAGGAGTTTACTTTAAAACAATCCAAAGAAAAATTATTTTTTAAATAAGTACTTTCATGCATAAAAAGCAGTAAATCTCAATTTAAAAATATTTTTTACTTTACTGAATGTTTCTTACTTATTTCCAACCCTTTTTCAAACAAAAACTCAACAAAGTCTCTATAGGTCCGATAAAAGACATTTCTTTGCCAATAAATTCTTTTTTAAAGTTTGTTTCATAAGAATAATACCCAACGATAGCCATTAGTTTTGTTTTCGACAACATTACTTTCTGAATCACTTCTAACTTTACTGTATGTCAGTTTCTAGCCATTATTTTCAGCAAATATTTTACGCGCCATCTTTTTTTTTTTTTTTTCAACTCGGAACCAACTGTCTGTATGTGAAGTTTGTCATAGCTATGGAGTCAGAATTTACTATTCAAAATACTTTATTTTAAGTTTTAACACTTTTTGGTAGTCATTCAGTAAAGTTATTGTTATGTCATAGTTTCTGACGGATTAAATTATTTTTGATGAATTCTTACTTTCATTTGAAGTTGTATATTAAACACATTTAATCTTTTTTTTTATTTAATTTATTCGCCTTTTCATTTAACTCAGTCATAATGAATTTTAGTGAAATTTCATTTATTTAAACGTAGTAAAAATCTTTGAAATAGTCATTCTCTAATGATGTAAACATCATTAGAGAGGTTAATATAATAAACTATCATGTGTCCTTATTTCGTCTCATAAAATACTGTTAATATTTAAAAAAAAAATTTGATAGAAAATATTATGATACAAGAATAATAGTTTTAAAAATTATAGAGTGAGTAATTCTGAAACATAATTTTGGTTTGGTTGAATTAACACCTCACTAGAGCTTCACGAGAGGACGGGCCTCGTCATTTCGTACTGCTGTCAAATGGCTTACTGAAACGGCCAGCACCTGAAGTGGCACACAACGTAACCTTATAGCGACATCCCATGTGGTGTTAAAACTTTCTGAGTTATAAATAACGTTTTTCCATAATTTAGTTCCTTTTACTCAATTTTTTTAGCATTAGAGAAAAGTGGTTCAATCGAAGACAACCGAAAATATGGTGAAAATTTCAACACAAAGCTTTAAGGTACTAGGAACTATTATTATGGTGAAACCAAGCCCACATTGTAGTGTATTTATTAGTTTGATCATTTTAAGCCATCTAAGAAATGACTCAAATCAATGATAATATTTTTCGAAGTACTAAGCTGTCATTTAAGAAAAAGAAACTTTATGTACTTCTTTTAAATAAACCAAACCAATACTCTTGATTACTTTAAAAATCGAGAAATAACAAGCAATTCAGTAAAGAAGAATTATTTAACAAGTGTTGTAAATATTTCTAATACTTTATCAGAACTTCAAAAAATATTACCCATTTATCTGATAAAAACAAATCGTTGAACAAGATCATAGAACATAATCACATGTGTAAACTTCTGTCATTACTATACAAAAGTGTTTGACGTGGCTTTGTGTTCTAAAATGCATTATTTTTGAAATTTTCCCGCTGCAAGCGGACGAGTGAAGTAAATGACAAATGTGACTTTTTAAGAAAAAATGAGGAAATATCAACGACCTATAATAATGTTGGACGAACAACTCAATATTAAGAACAAGCGTCTGATGCCAGATCCCTAAATACCTTTATTTGGCTTCGTCTTTTGACAATGACAAATGACAGTGAGTGCGCCCTCTAGGAAAGAAGAGAAAATACTTTATAGCCAGTTTGGCTTCGTCTTTTTACTTCAACGCATGTTTTTGCTTGTCTTTACTTTAGAAGTCATTTCATTTAGATCAGTTAGCGATGAAGTTCTAAACCATGGAGTTCTATAGTAGGTAGAGGAACGACTCGTACTGGGCTGCCATTGGCAGCCATGGCTCACTACGGAGCCCGAATAGAGGGGGAGGGGCATTTGGGGCCCGTGTTGGTCCAAGATGCGGTTGGTAGGTTCCGTCTCTACCATACTATATAACTCTTTGTTCTAAACGTTTCGATAAATGATGTAATATTTTCCAACTGAGCATGTATTCCGCCATTTTTCTAGAGCGAGCCTGGCGGTACTTTTTGAGATCCGCTAGTGCAGGAAGAGATACTTCCAGTAACATTACACTTCGATGGTAAATATAAAGTAATTTACGATTTGAGGATTGGCGGAAGATTATTAATGGATTGCTTCAATAATTTGTCAACACATAAAAGTATCATAATTAAAACTACGATATTCATGGATTTCAGTAGATCAAACTAACGAGTGGAATTGCTATTTATGTAATAGAGAGACTTTTGAAGATATGAGTAAAATATCCCATTAAAATTGTAATTCCTAAGTCTTTTAATAGGGAATATTATGAACCATTGCTGTTATTTCAAGCGGCAATTCATAAAAACCATTTTAAATATTCGAAAACGCAAATGCTTGATTCCAAAAGTAAAATTTTCGCATTTTTATTTTCTATTCTTGAAACTAAAATTAAAAATATAAATGGAAATTAAAAACATCTATATAATGTTTAGAAAGTACTTTTAAGAGGATCTTAAGCTTGAAAACACAGCAATGGTGTCTGATTTACATAAAAGAAAAGTTTTTTTTAACAATCTTTTAGTGGAACATCTCTTTCATGTCGTCAAAGGCCTCTTTACTAAATGAAAAATAATTCCACCAATTGGTTGTCTCCACAAAAAGCCATGAGTACCTATAGTCTAGTTATGGACTGAACATCCTGTATATCCTTTCCACTTATGAATAATAATTTAATTCCAAATATTACATTGGTTCTTCCAAAAAATAGACTCTTTGCAATATATCACTTTTCCACGTAGTATTATATTTTATCGCAACAAAAAAGTCCTTACGAGTCATTTAATAAAATTCCCTTTTTTTTGTACTCAAAGTTTTGTTTACGTAAATAGAACCTTTCATTGATTCTTCCAAAAAATAGTCTCTTTACAATGTATCACTTTTCCACGTAGTGTTATACTTTATCTCAACAAATAAGTCCTTACGAGTCATCTAATAAAATTTCTTTAATGTTGCACTCAAAGTTTGTTTACGTAAATAGAGCCCAATTATATAGAAAGGTATTTTTTTATTACAAATTTTACTTGTGATGCGTTATGGGATCAAGGGAAAAAATAAAGTTTGCATTATTTACTCCTAATTGACTTCTTATAGTGAAGAGCTGTCAGTTAAAGAAAGTATTTTGCTGTTATATATACTAAAAAGATATCGAAAATTTGAAGAATGCTTAATTTGCTGTCAAGTATAGATAAAAGTACCATGATTATGGAACTAGTTAAGGATTATATGTAGACAACTCCATGCTTATGGATGAGCGCTTCGAAGTTCAATTTCTTTAGAAAAGATGAAAGTAGATTTTGCATGAGAGATTTTGAATAATTTGATTTTGAATTTTAATATTTTGTATATAATCCTTTTATTATACACTCTTAAAACGAACGAGCGATTTTAACTCAGTCTGATTAATTTTCACTCCTCCAGTCTGGAAAATGCATTTCCCCTTTTGGAGTGGATCCTTTGTGTGTTAAACCTCCGAAAGGTTTACACCAAACGAGTGATTTTAACTCAGTCTGAGTTAATATTCATTCCTTTCCAGTGTCGAAAATGCACTTCTCCAACCGGAGTGGATTTCACTCTTTTGTTTTAAGAGTGTAGTCATTGGCTTAGTTCGCACCATACTGACTTGATAAAATGTAACTGAAATCTCTGCCTGCGTGTATCGTTTTATACCTTGATAGTATTGATATAAATGTGCGTGTGGCCTGTTACTCTGACTATGCTTATTTGTGCTTGCGAAATCGAAAGACATCTATCAAAGTCTAGGTGCCATGCGGGAATCAGCGCTATTGAAGTCCTCATGGAAGTTAACACAATTAACTACTATAGAAGTATAATGAGTTTATAACTATTACATTTAATATTTTATTCTACTTAAGTTATTCATCTTTATTTAAATTAGAAATAAAAAAAAGTTTGCCATCTGCCTGAGATTTCGAATGAAAAGTGAAGAAGTTAGTTCCATTCTGATCACTTCAGTTCAGAGCGCATTATAAAGGAAATATAATTATTTTTATGTGTCGTCACAACGATGCATGTTTTTGTTGGAAAGCAACCGCCAAAGTCCCATATCCATATAAAAACAGAAGGATATGGAAATTACTGACTCACCTGAACCTTACCTTTAACCTCATCTACAGTTTCATCAAAGTGGACGTAAGCGTAAACTGTATTATGTTCTCCTTTTTCATATTTCATGTGAGACTTTCAGATGACCACCTGAGACGTGGGACGAGAAGCGGTAAAGGGATGAGTGAAACGAATCACTCGGCGGTAGAGATTTACGGTACGGTCCCCCTTGGCGAACTTTCCAAAAATCGCACCAAGAGTCCGTATTTTGGCGGAAAAAAAACACGATTCAAAGAAAAGATGGTATGGTAATTTTACATAAAATTCGAATAATCAGTCAAGGTCAGACAGGTTGCCAGAAAAAATATTTATCACCAAATCCGAAGAAATCGTGCCAAGGGGGAAAGTACAGTAAATCTGATCCTCATTCGACAAATGAATGAAATGAAACCAACAACAACAAAAGAAAATAAGAGCGACAGAAGTGTTACTAACAGCAGCAATACCAAAATGGAAGCCGAGATTTATATAGAACCACCCAGAAAGACGAAAAAGCTTGGATGACTGAATCACGTTTACCACTTTTGGGTGATTAATTTCTTATTCTAACTACTACCTATTGCATTGTCTTAACGTTAATCAATAAATAACTCATACTCAGAAAGACTTGTCAACACACTTGAAAATCAAATTCAATTTTTAAGATTTAGCTATACAAAAATACCATTAAAACTTTCAACCCAAATTGTCTTATTTCAATCCATTTTCATTTATTCACTCATACCACTTTTTCTGAATGTGGACTGATCTCTACTTACTCCGTGGATACCGTATTTGTTCAAGCAAAGTGCATTTTATCACTCTAATAGATTTTCATCTCAACTTTCTTCGGAGAGAGAGATCGAAAAAGATCTCTTTAATATGCATGAGCTCTTAAATCACTCACACACCGGGAGAACCTTTCACGCCAAATAAAAGAGAAAAAACCTCAAGAACAATGGCGCGAAAACCCTAACTGAACACTCCATTTAAAGGAATGATACTTGTCAGGATGATAAAGGACGTATAAAATATAAAGGATTTTTTTATTCGTACGTTTTGTTCGAGTGTAACAATGTGCATTTTATCTCACATATCTGTATTTAAACGAATGTATTTTACGAATAAAGTGTACTGAAAACAAAAAGCCACTGCAGCGAATCATCACAGGTATAAAAACTTCTTGTATAAACCACATGCGTATAATATGCATAAAAATTTATTCCAGTGGATACAATGTTAAATATTTCCTACTTTAAATTATGTGTAACAATCTGCATTTTATTTCACATTTTTGTATTCAAACGAATGTATTTTGCAAATAACGTGTACAGATAACAAAAAGCCACTGCAGTGCGATCATCACAAGTATCAAAACTTTTTGTATAAACCACATGCGTATAATATGCATTAAAAATTTATTCCAGTGGATACAATGTTAAATATCTCCTACTTTAAATTATGTGTAACAATGTGCATTTTATACCACATATTTGTATTTAAACAAATGCATTTTACAAATAACAAAAAGCCACTGCAACGCAATCATTACAGGTATAAAAACTTTTTGTATAAACCATATGAAGAGTACACGGGAAAAACCGATTGATTTTTCAGAGAAGTTTCCTTAGCAGGTCACTTTGGCGATGATAGCGAGTGATCGCCTAAACTTGTGTAAGGAAACCAGTTCCTACCATAGATATCATAGTTAAAGTAATATAGTGACAGATCACGTGACCTCCAATGCTAACGACGCGACCGACGGGACGCGCAAGGAGCTCCCAATGAAGTCAGTGTTGTAGGTCACGTGATAAGCCACTGTAGTACTTTAACTACGATCTCTGTGGTTCCTAGCTACCAAGTTCAGGCGATTGGCGATCCCGACGCTTGGACCAAGCGAAGAAGAAAAAAAGAAACCGGATTTATGTCGCCAAGCAGACAATTGCGGGTGTCCGCCTGATAAATCAATCGCTTCTTCCCGTGTACTCTTCATATGCGTATAATATGTATAAAAAATTATTCCAGTGGATACAATGTTAAATATCTCCGACTTTAAAGTATGTTGGAATTACCTAGTCTGCTTATAAACGAAAATAAAGATGATTAATTTCTTTTAAAGTTTTATTATAAATATCTATAATGAACGCTTATAATGAACCATAAAGATAATATTAAACTCTAAGTTGAATAGTTTTTGGTAGATTAACTTATTACAATTGCCTTTATTTAAATATAAGAAGATTTGGTTTAAATTACTCACGAAATAGGATTTAAACTATCCTTTTTATTTTAATGATATAATGTAATGAAGTACTGTAGTAAGTACGTCTTTAATGAAGTACTGTAAACTAAACAGATTTAAGCTTAAGGTTGCTTTATTAAAAGTTTTAGAAATCTATAAATTTACGAAGTCAGAAGAAAACTACTATTCAAAATCATTAAAGCATCAATTAATTTTCCATTTAAATAAATGATTTTGTGAAACATAACCCGAACTAATCAACTGATCAAGCTATTAATATTGAATTAATGCGAGCTTTGTTTAACTATTTAGAAAAGAAATTAGATCCGACTAAATTATTCAATTAGAATAGTTAAGGTTTTTCGTAATTAAATTAGAACTGTTCTGAAACACACGCACATGTAGGTATATAATACAATTACGTATAATTAAGGATGTAACAATACAGAGTAAACAATATATATCCATTGGAAATAGTGCAAAAGTATACAAGATCAATGATATATGTCACTAAAAACGCATTTTAACAGCATAATTACACATAATACTAATGTATAATTACTGTACTTACGGAAAAGTATTTTGAAATGCGGAGAAGGGTTTAAGTCTTAGCGGATTTCTATATATAAAGACTTTGCGATTAAAAATGTAGTTGCGTTCCAGATTCATCATAAAGAGTTTAATTTATCCACCATTATTTACTATCAAAACTAATTTTTATAACATTTTAAAAGTCCTAAAAGGAAAAACTTAGGGTCGGGTGGGTGTAAAATGGATCAATTTTAGCTCATTTCACTTTTAAAGTTCTCCTTCAATAAAACCATAACTTTTTAATATTGCAACTTGATATTGAATTATTTCAGTACATTTTTATGTATTTCAAATAATTTTTAAAAAAATTATAAATGGATTGAACTTAGTTTTTCATAACTTGTGACACATTTTACCCCACCACTTGGTAAAATGAGTACCACATGAGGTAAAATGGGTCATAATGCACAATGATGACTATATATGTAATCTATGTATTAGGAAATACACTAAATAGGGTCACATGGGGGAATTATGGATCACTCTCTTTCCGGGGTAAATAATGATCACTAAGTTTTAAGGATTAAAAATGGTTTTTAGAAAAAAAATAAATTATGCCAAGTCATCCTTATACATTCTATTTTCTTATATCAAGTTCAAAAACAATGTAAATCTGCAGAAAAAAATAGGAAAAAATACTTTTTACACTACTATAAAAACATCTTCAAAAAAGATTGTCTTTGAAAAACATGATTTTTTTTAAGATCCATACTGGAGAAACATATTTGAACTAACTTTTTTGTTGGTGCTATTTTTCAATAGGAAAAGGTCTAAGCTTTTCAATCCGATTAAAAAAATTTCATAATAATTTTTTTTAAGGATTTTAAAGGTATATCGATTTATCCCCCAGTTTACTGGGGTAATTCTGGATCACTGGGGTAATTCTGGATCAGTGATATTTTTTAATTTTTCATGTGTTTTTAGCTAAGTGGTAGATGTCATTTTGAAGCATAAAATCAGATTAGGCTGCAATCCAAATTTCATTAAAAAATTCAAATTAGAAGTTTATTTAAAATTTAAATAACAAAAAATTTAATCTACATTGAAATAACATGCAAATTCTATTTTTATTCAATATTTTCACTGTTGCCATTGCGTTAAACTTATTAGAAACTATATTTAAACTAAAAACTTCTGAAAGAATATTTATTTGTGCGATATAATTCAGTTTGGATTGCTGTAATAGAGTCCATTGAATTTTTTTTGTAAAAATATAGTTCTTTTGATGGTTCATTATACATGTATGAGGAAAGATGCATAGAGAATTCTAACTTGGCATAAAAAAATATGCCAAGTTTTGCTTTCATTACTTTTATGTGCTGAAACAATCTTTTTATGTGATAAAAAATGATAATTTGAAGTATTAATTTACTTTTAATATGCATTTGTATATAAAATCAGGGTGATCCATAATTACCCCATGTGTGATCCATAATTGCCCAAACCCGGGGTAATTCCTGATCACTCAATAATTAAAATAAAACTAATAATAATTAAGTTTTAGGTAAAGTTATTATTTAAATAAATTCTAAATTATTTAAGCTTACTCCATGCAAAATTAAATCTTTCTATCTGTCATACTTTAGAAAAAAATAGGATGTTGTGATTTTTTGATCCATAATTCCCCCATATGACCCTAAAGAGAATATGTCAAGAACACAAAAAAAATATTCTGATGCATAATTACAATGTAAATTTTTCAAAATAATATTGTTTGTGGTTTTTGCAAAACGACTCTTCTAAGACTCCTGTAACATCTTACGTTACTGCAATATCTAGTCCTCTTTATCGGGAAAGACATTAAAGTTATTTATACAATACTTTTTTTATCATATTTTTATGCATCATCCGCATCAATAAGTGTAATTTGAACAAAACGTTATTTAATTGACTTTTTTCTTTCGTACTAAACGACCATCCATTTTACAGTCATGGCTATCGTCAACTATCTTGGGTTTAGGTGGCTTAGTATTGGACTCTGTCTTCCTTCGTTTAGGTTTTGAAAGAAATTCCAATTTATTAATTTTTTTGTTTTTTCCTACAATTTACTGAATTTCTTATTTTAAATGCTCAATCGCATCCGTTTCCGTCATTACGTCGCAAGCTTTATGTCGAACTCTTTTTTTTTTTGGTTGACTATCACTGCCTTAGTAAGACTTGATAGCTTAGGGGACAGAGTCAGAATGGCACATTTCAGATCTTTAAATGGGGAAGATAAAAGATTGGCATGTTGAAATGAACTAAGCGGAGCAAGAGTATCTTACATAGATGGTGTTGAACAAGAAGCATGGCTGCAATTGTATTTGATAAAACTGGTGTTAAACATGATATACAAAAAAAGGCTGCATCATCTGAAGTAACTGAATCATGTAATATAACTACGTTCAATGATGAGACATCCGGCTTATCAGGGACTCTTTAAGTCAACACAATCCTGTGCTTTACCGCTTTTATATCAAGCGGAAACAATTATGCACCTTTTAAGACCTTAAGAGCATGATCTGCTCTTAAACTTTCAAAAAGTAGCTTCAAAGACTGAGCCTAACTATGACCCATTTTACCTCAAACAAAATAAATTGAAGTAATAAAAAGGAAAAGCAACATTTTCTTAACTTATTGACCTGAGGTGTTAGCTAATATGTACTTATATGATTTAAATAAATTACAGTGCAATATTAAAGTGTTTTTGTATGTTTTTCAGAGGTTGGAAAGGCAAATGGTTTGCTCACCACATTTTACTGCTTCTAAAAGGATTCTTTTTTCGGTTGCCAGATTCATGAAAATAAACCTTTTATCTTATGAAATATGTTTCAAACACCTATATTAAACTATTATTACAAAAATTGTTTCAGAAAAATAAATTCTATATTAAGCTACAATGAGGTAATTATAAATTGACCCATTTTACCCCAAGACCCCTTTTATCCCACCCTACCCTATAAATGTACTTTACAAAGTTCCTTAGAGTGGGAAAAGTGTGCCTACAAAAACTTTTGTCGTTTCCAATATACTATGCATACAAATTAGTCAAAATCAAGTTATGACGATACGCAATGCAAATAAATTTCATCTCCAGAAAGGAATTCGTGAATATTTCTTATTATGTAATTTAGAACACTTCCAATGCTGATTGCACTTCAAATTTTCTTTCTTTCAGAATGTATTTTGACAATGAATAGTTTTCTTGTTATATATCACATAATAATGACTTTTGGGTTTCTGTTTGCACTATTCAGTATTCATGAAATGCAGTTATGAAGCAAATTCGGAAGAAAAAACAAACATTTCGTACTGATATGACTTATGACTTCTTTGGTGGGGGGCAAGTTCGCCGAACACTGCGACCTTAGGTCTATTGTATTTCGTACTGATAAGAAATTCACAATAAATTTTGAATTTATCATCTGAAGTAAATCCATTTCTTTAGTAAAGAATTTGTTGTTTGAACATTTTAAGATTTTTTTAAATTTAAATTTTTTAGTGGATTTGCTCAGTAGATTGGAGAACTATAATTTATACGAAAAGTTTGATGGAATTATTTCCTTTTAAGAGAAAAATTCTTTAACTTGTTTTTCACATTTTTAAAAGATAATTGTTTGATATTTTTCTATTTTTTGTATTGCCAATTAAACTATTAAAAGTACAACTTTGATTGTAAACTATTAAAGGTACAACTTTGATTGTAAACTATTAACGGTACAACTATGATTGCTAAAAACAGTGATAATAAAATAATTTTGACTACAATGCGTTTACTAGAAGACTTTTCTAAACATATTCCCGTTATTTAAGCTATTTTCATAAGAATCAAATTTCATAAGAAACGTTCGAAACGTTTTCTCACTACACATCTTTGAAGATAGTAAATTAGTTATTTATGCAACAAGTGTGAAAAAACTAGTGGATTTTATTCCACGAGCGAGTGAAATAATGACACGTGTTTTAAAAAGTTTACTTTTCGCACGTGTTTCATGCACTATTTTTTATAATTGTGTGGGGGGAAATATCATTGGTCCAAAAATATTTCACGCGCATTTATATCTTTAAATAAAAGTAGATCGATACATATCTGGATTTTATTAATATTATGAACTAGAAATTTTAACTTGAAATGTTGGCATCTTATGAAAAGAGTGAAAAAAAGTCTTTTTTCACTGCTTTCACTGTTTCAAAAAGTTTAACTTTTTCCTCGCGTCTGATATTGAAATTATAATGTAAAAGTCGTATTTTTTTCACGCAATTATTAAAAATATTTTTTTTAATTGCAATTATAAATTTTAAAATATAAACATGATAATCAACTAGACTTTTAAACACTTCTATTTATAGCCTTTAATAATATCAGAACCATTCAACACAAGAAAACTAATTTCTTTTTTTCAAAACAAACAATCCTTCAAAAAAAAAAAAATATCCTGCTCTCAAACAGATGCGAAGTTCCAGGTCTATATTCTTGAAGAAAAATGACCTTTGGTATACCTCATAACATTGAACATCCGTCCATTTTCTACCGAGAAACAGAAATGTTTTTCTCACAACACAAACTTCGAAACTGTCAAATTTCGGGTCCCTCGAAGAAAATAAAATGAGTCCCACACACACTCCCAATAGACAGAGTGCCATTTGCTCAAGAACATTCTGATAAGTTTCATGGGTGCCTCTATACACATTGGAAAGGAGCTAAATCTGTCTGTTCTTTTGAGAAAATATCAACTTTCTGGTCTTGTGTAAAAAAGTCTGCAAATTGCAAAGATTTTAATGACCAATAATTTTATCGACAAATAAAATTCGTCCGTTAGATCTCTGCATTTTGTGCGAATTATAATGTTGTTCTGGTAATATTTAAGATGTATATTATAAGAAACGATGGAATTTATTTTTTAAATAACATATTAAAAATGGAACTTAGCTTTATTTACAGTATCAACTTCGATATATACTATTTATATCATAGAAAATACAGAATTCACTTTGGAGCTGCTGCGCTCGGGTTCGAATCCCGGTAAAGGCATGGATGTTTGTGCTTGTCAATAAACGTTGTTACGTGTCTATGTGTTTGTATCGTCCTTCTTTGTGTGTCTCTTGTGACTGTCTCCTCTGGCGAGACGGGTAATAGGCTATAAAGCCTACACTCTTCCTTCTATAGGGCGCAGTCACTGTCATTTGTCTTTTGTCATAAAATTCACTTTGTTATTAAAACATTATTGGAATTTACGATGAATACCTTACTAACTAGAGAATTTACTATGACCATCATATAAACTACAGTATTTACTATGGGGACCACTTAATTTGGTTACAATGGTAATTTTCATAGCTGTCTTGTAAACATGGATGAACGTAGACATTGTTTGGAAATAAATTTGTTTAGTCTATTATTTGTGTAAGCCCCTTTAGTTTCCTTTCAGAAAAGTGTCTGGACTTGCGAGACTGATGAATAAGTTTTTACAATCAAAACTTTTTTTTTAAAGCGAATTATTTTTCGAGAATCATTGCTGTGGTGGATTATTCAAGTCGATCTCTGATTATTGTGGTTGAACAATCCTTTGAAATAGGGCTAAAATTGAAATTTTCGTTGTAATTGTAGCAAAATATATTATGATCATTGCAAAGAGTTCTATAGTAGGGTAAAAGAACGACTCGTACTGAGCTGCCATCGGCAGCCATGGCTCACGAAGGTGCCCGAATAGAGTGGCAAAAGTGCTAGTTAATTTATAATTTTTCTATTGAGAAGGAAAGTACACCCAAGGTTAAGACGGAAATTGAATCCGCACCCGTTACAACGCGCTCCAGTGTTATGGCCTGCTATCCAAACCACTCGGCGATCGGGCCCCATATGCCACCTTATATTTTCTCCGTGTTGGTCCATGGTGCTGTAGGTAGGTCTCTACCTTGCTATGGAACTCTTTGGATCATTGGTATACAATTCACAGAACATGGTCGTCTTTATAAACATTAATCAACACAATAATTTATTATGCTATTTATGTTATCATAAAAGAATGCAATCAATTCTTAGAACAATAGTTGTTATAATTTAAGGCATGGAACAACCGACTTTCTTCTGCGCTAACAAATTATTACGGAGATGTAGTTATTTATTGAGCATTTTTAACATCCCAAAAATACGAAGAGCTGTTACATAGATCTCGAATTTTACGATTGCAGAAAGCTATGACACGCGTCACGTTGCCCAATATAGAGATTCGGGTCCTCCTGACGTTGAGGGCTCGTTCCAACGTTCTATAAAGGTGATTTTGTTCGTTTTTTTCTTACTTTTGTATTATTATTTTGAAGACGAGAATGTTCCTTAGGTGAAACTTAAGATTATTTTTTGTTTCTATGTTTGTGTAACTACTTTTCTTTAGTATAGGTTCTAGATTTTATGGCCCACTTGAAGTGTCAAACTGGGACTTCCAAATTTTTAGGTATTTTTTTATTGGATATCTCCCTAGAAATATGACGTGTTTCATGAAGATAATATAAAATAAAATCATAGAATATTTTAGATTCTGTATAAGTATGTGCTATTCTATCCTTCGAGAGACGCTTAACATATACATAATTTTTGAGGCCAGCTTTAATGAAAAAGCATTTTGGACTTTTTTTAGTGAGGGACCTACTATCGATTAAAAATAATAACAGATTAAAATAATAACAGTTTAAAGCTGCAAAAATTAATAATAGTGGAGGATACAAATTTATAACAAGTATTCTAAGTTTTGATCGTTACTAAACGAATAATTCTGTTAAAATTGCCCTTAAATGGTATTTAAACTGAAATGTAAAACTGCTTTGGGACCTCCATCACATTTAAAAGTCAAAATTTTATGTTAATAAAATTATAATTATTAATCATTTAAAAAAAAACTCCTTCAAAATCATCCAAATTTACATTTCTGTTAATAACACAGTTACCCATTCAATTTCAAAGTAATGATTAGCGTCAAAGCTTCATTGAATATTACTAATATTATTTCAATGGTTCTTTTATATTAAAAGAAGATTTGGAGAGTACCCTTCCCAAAGTCTTTCGTATTCAGCAATTGAAACCCATTATTTATTTTAGTTTTTTTTTTTTTATATGATTGATGGTGGTAGTTTTTTTTTTGTTAAAAAAACCGGTGCAGTTGTATTTTTTTCTTAAAATGGGGTGCAAAAGGTGTCGTTATTGTTGTTGAAAATATTGACGTTAAGATATTATTCAATAATTGATTGATAGAATATTGAAGTTTAGACAGTAGTATTATGTTAAAGCTATCACTTTAATATTAGAATTCCATTAGAATAAATGCTGGTCACCTCACCTAAAAGTTAAGGACATTACAAACATAATATATTGTCAACAAAAAAAAAAGCCGAAACGTAGTATATTTAATCACAAAAATAATAATACATCAATGAGATAGACGTAATTTTCATATTAAGTTTAAAAATACAACCAGATTTTAAAATTACTTTATCTTCTTATTATTTCTATATTCCTTACATACCTATATAATTTACAGTTTATAATTTTTTGACTAAGAAATCAAACTTTAAAATTTTTAATTTTATTATCATATAAAGCTTTTAGCATTCGCTACAGACCGCAAAATGAAATATACATGTGAATAAGCTCCTCAATTTACAGTTAATGTATTTATTTTTTAAATTCACACTGATGCCAGTAGAATATAAAGCGAAACAGTCTCTATTTACAATACCAAAGGCACGAAGTACGCTTTTTTACTAGGAAAATACTGTCTGGATTTGAAATTCCAAACAGGCTACTAAGTCTAGATTTCCCGTGTAGTTATTGTGGGTGTTCAGGTTCTAACAAAAAAAACATTGCAAAAATAGTAACACTTAACTTTTTTATTTTATTTAAATACGTGATTCGCAATGCGTATAAGATAAGCAATATATCAAACTGAGACAAAACAATCGCTTTATCCCTCTATTGGGAATCTTATTACAAGTGTAAGACATCGTCTGTAAATGTAACAATGTGCATTACTTTAAGGAAAATGTCTTTATAGTGCTACAATTGTACCAGGTACATTGCACTGAATTAGTTTAAATTTATTCAGCGCTAAAAATAAAAGAATTCTATGTAAATACTTTCATGCCCAACAAAGTTTCTTCACCGCGTTTACGATGGAGTTTTATGCTGATTAACGGCATTCCTGAAATGTGTGTTTGTTTATACTCTACTAAAAAGAAAATGGAACAAGAAAATGGAATATCTTTGCATTTATGCAGACGACATGTTTTCCAGAGTCACTTTTAATATCTTTTTCCTTCCCAAAGAAACTTTAGAGTAATTTTAAAATGGAAGCTTTACTGGGATAGAAGCTGAACAAGGTAGTAATAAAATATTTAGTCTCTAGACGCTGTTACTTTGCTTAAACAAAATTATAAATAATTTATTGCTATAATAAGGTAAGAAGATTTTGTAACTATGCAAACAACTTTATTATTCTATCGCATTCACTTCTTTAAGATAAAACTAAAATGGAGTTTTGCTGTTGCCAATGTTGAATTTTTTAATTAACTGCATAAAATGTACCTAAAATCATAAGACACCTACAATAATTATTCATAAAATATTTGAAATATCGAATATACCATTTAAGAATAAAAATGGCACATTTTAAGTAAAAAAAATATCAGCATGCTTTATATTAATATTAAATGTGCTATTCCAAACTTTAAAACAAAAATCTGTATTTTTTTATTTTGTTTTAGAATTACTCCTGACACTTGGTGGTGTTAAACTTGATAGTGTATTAAGTGTGATAGTGTATTTCAAAGCGAATCTTTTCGTACGAACATAAATTCTGCCCTAGGTAGGTAAACTGCTGTAATCACAGCAATGAGTTGTACCATTTTCGATCTGCAATAAAAAATATTACAATATTTTGTCTAATTTGTTAGACTAATTAAATGCTTGCAACAATGATCCAAGTCATTTTGGTAGTTACTGCAGTTTACCTCCCCACGGTTGTGTTATTTTCTTCTTCAGGATATCTTTAAATCTATTTCAAGATAGCTTTAGTAGTCAAACAAATGAATAAGTAAATATGTTTTAAAATTAAGAAAATTGCTATGTAATCTTTAAAAAATTTTCATATCGTACAATCCTACTCGATCATGACCAAACATGATGAACAAACCTTCTTAATGGGTCTGTTTCACTCGACGTAAACCTTCACGCTTTTGTTCCTGGATTACACTGGTGATTTCGGTGATTGGTGGTATGACACGATAAGTACCACCTACTACAATGGTTAACCTATCAAATCCTTATTTTTATTTTTGTGGAACTGTTGCTACTCAAGACATGAAACATATCCCTTAAATCGCAAGGAATAATATTTTTAAATAGCAAGAATTTTTTACTTTCATTATTTCACTTAAAACATTATTCACTTAAAATATAAAACAGAAACACTCGATCACGAATGCTTTACACACTGATTAGTCTTAATTAACCTACAACGAATGCCTAAAAATTAGAAGTGCAATATTTATAAGATAATTCGTTCATGTTTTCAATGAAAAGTTAAGTTAGTTAATTTTTATCTGAAAGATTAAATTCTTATTTTTCGAAGACAGTTGTAAATTTTAAAAAAAAAACGGAATAATTTAAATAGTAACTTACTCATCACAATCATCATTCTATTCAGCTCCAATGATGAACCTAAAAAAATACAATTTGCTGTAATGCAAATAGTAGCATTTTTAATTTAAAATTTTAATACATCACAGTATTTAGGGAAGAAATTCATGCCTATTAAAGCCAGATATTTTTAAATGCCCATAACTCTAAGATTGAGCTTTTTTAAGCTCAATCTTAGAGTAGCTTAGAAAAGCTTGTAATTTTGATGTGGGTTTCGTTCAATTAATTCCATTAAATAATAAGATATGGAAAATGTAGGACTTTAAAAATTTAAAAGTGACCCTAAGTAGAATACTAGCATTGTTCCTGGGCCGGTATAGTAGCTTTATTACCTAGAATCATTCTCAAAAGTATAATTTTTACTCTGAAATAAGGAAAAAATTGAATCTACAAATGTGGGTTTGGTAAATCCGCATGAATTCATTAATTCATAAGCAACAAAATGCTAGAAAATTACAAGAATTTTTTATGCATTATTCAGAATCATCATTATTTATTTCCCCTGACACGTCGAGCGTTGACTTTCAACAGAACACAAATATATCTATTCAAATCTATCTTGTTATTTTCAAATCAAATAAATCATGTTCATTCTAACATAAATCTTTCTTCGTACCATTTCTAACAAAAAAGGTTTAAAGCTTCAACCGTTTTCACAGCCGAAAAAAGTCAGGTTTCCCCATCAGTGTGCTTCAATTTCCTTTTTCCGAATTGTCCCGTAACAGGTTCCCGCCATCAATTCAACTGATCAAAATCATGATTTATACTACTTTTCCGATCAATAAAAACACGAAATGGCACCATTCGAAGTTAAATAAACGTCAAGAGATCGATGTTAAAGTATTTGAATAGCTACTTGTAGGGGTAGGGGGGTAGATACATATTTATTCCGGCTTGTGTGCTTGATCATGATCAGAGAACCCGCTTATATAAGCCTTCGTCAATTAAGACAGACACAGAGAATTGTAACTGTCACATAGAAAGGAAAATACACACAGGGGGAAGACGGGAATCGAACCAGCACAAGTTACAGCGCGCAGACTGCAGGCGTAATGGTCCAAACCACTTGGCCATCCGGGCCCCAAGGTACTTGTAAAAAGTAGTCTTAGTCAAGTCCCCAAATACGTTTTTTTGCACACTTCTTGTTTCAATACCAATAAACAACTTATCCTCTTCACTCTTGAACAATGTCCTACAAGCGTACATGTATTTTTATGTATACTTATTTTTCATACAATTATAGGTTTAAAAGTATGATTTCATGTAATTTTGAAGAAAGTGACGTTTAACATTTGCTAAGGGTCTATATAATGTAGTTTGAGGTTTTGAGGCAGAAAAATATATGTGCTTGTTTGCGATTATTTCAAAAACAAGTAGTATTAGTTTCCTGTATTAATACTTCGCTCAAACATTATTTTAAATGAAAAATATCACATAAATTTACTGCGGAAAAAACTTATTTTGCAAGACCTCAGAAGTCCACTCGACGATTTTACTACGTCATTTTTTTAAAATTGAATTATCAAATCAGATTCTTCCTTATTGATATTTTAAAAAAGCTTGAATCTTCTACTTTACAATAAAATTTAGTAATAAAAATTTTAATATATAGTTGTGAAGTTTCTTGTGCTGAAATCCACGTAAGAGTAACAATGGAGCGAATGTGTTAAAATGTTGAAAGAAAAAAGCGTACACTCTCAGAAAAATCCGTCTTTATACACTAAACTTTCCGTCTTTTTTCACAGTAATTTTTCCGTTTTATAAAAAAACAGAAAAATTCCGTTTTCTTTGGACCGCGCATGCGCATCGCGATATTATTGTTGGTGGGTAGAAGAAGCCGCTATTAATTTCTATCGACATCACGACTTTTTGCAGCAGTAACTCCTATAATAAGAAGAAGAGATGTGTCACAATGGCCGAGTGGTTAAAGCATCCGCCTCAGGATTCAGCTTTCTCAGCAGTGCGGGGGTTCGAATACCACCTACTGCCAATCATCCTATAAATCGGATTTGTGTACTGGGAAGTTTAGGGCCCGAGGGCACTGGGACAGACACGCTCTTTAAATCTGTGGAGTCCAAAATCCCGACGGCGTCAGCGTACGATGTCGCTCGAAGTTCGATATTTCTTCAAAATACATAAAATTTTCGTTTTTTAACGAAAAAAAATAAACACAACGGATCTATCTTTAAAAAAACGGAATACTTCCTTCTTTTAGTGGACCAAAGTGTTCCTTCAATTCACGGAAACATTCCGGTAGCAGTGCTGCACAGACTTTTTCCGTGTATTGAAGGAAATTTTTTTGAGAATGTAGAGCGTTCTTCATATCACTCTACCTCTTTTAATACCTAGTGATTAATTTATCCCAAGAATATTCTACAGTAACCCTCTGCTATAGATTTAAATTATAATAGAGATGACACATATCTTGATTTTGTAAGGATTATATATACTGAAGTAGTGAAAACTTGAAATTTTCCTAATTGGGTGACAAGTGTTCTACCTTTTTTAGTCATTTGAATTTTGAAACTCAGTTTAAAGCTTATCTATTGTAAACTTAAAAAATTTCATTGGAAAAAATTCTGAGCTATATGAGTAAAAAAATACCGAGCCTAAGTTTATCTAAATAAAAGACATAGGATGGTTGAATTCGTTGTTCTGAACAATTTATGCAGAACAAATTAAATAAATACACGAAAAATTATAATAATAAAAACTTAACGTTAGGGTAAGGAATTATTATTCGGAGGGGGGACGGGGGGGGGGGGAGATTAGAAAATGTTAATGCTATTTTCCAATGATTCGTTAATCGGGTAACTAACACGCGAGTTCTTAAAATTATAACATAAAACGACGTACAAATTATAACATACAGTGACATACAAATTATAACATACAAGGAAAGTAGTGCCTTAAACGCTGGCGGCTTACGAGTAAGAAAAAATATACGATTCTAGGCATACGAGTTACGAGTAATAACAGAAAATGTTTAAAGTTTAAAAACAAATTCTTGGATTTCTTTAATCGAAAACTCGTTTCAATGTAATCGTTTCAAAGTGCTCTCGAGCGACTCATGGTAATAGTAGATTCTATTGGCGAGACAGATATTTTACTTTTAAACTATATTTCTAAAACTTTTAAAAACAGTTCAATTTAAAAGGAACTATGATTATTTTTAAAGAGTTTATATACTGAAATAATTATTTCAGAAGACCACAAAACAGTGATTTTAATTTTTTCAAAAAAATAAATGCTTTTAATTTTATAGTTACAAAAGTGAAACCTGTCGTGAGTAGTTTTAAAAAATATGATATAAACCAATAATAACGTGTATTTTAAAGCAAATCTATTTAAATTATGTCGAAAAAGATTTTTGTATATAATGGTATAATTAGAACACCAAGCACTGTAATTACTAATAAATACTTGACATAAATGAGCAGACAGAATAAGTTTAAACAAAATAAACTCCCACAAAGCTACACATTTACAAAAAAAAAAAAGACTTTTTCTTGGCTAGTTCTGCCTCCTTTTTTTAAATACGTTAACTTAAAAATGTAACTTTCTTTATCAGTATAATGCGAAGTATTAAAATGTTTTTTTTTAATTGTTACTCATAAACACAATCTAAACTTATAATTAACGCGATTTATTTTTAAGCAGTTCTTTCCACTGATTAACAATGTCGTTTTCTTCTCGCAGTTTAATATTAATTGGGTGTTTTAATAAACGAAATGTATTCATGTGGGACTCATTAATTGTAACATCATAAGTCCTCATTAGTGAAGAAAACGGTCTTAATTTAACCATCCGTAGTAGACTGCTAATACCTCTAATAAAAGTAAATAATATATAATGAATTTTTAAGAATTTTTAAATTGTTTCCATAAGTAAATGTGGAAATCCAGAAAATTTTAATTTAACTGATATAAAAAAATATTGGTTTGTACTTTCAATTTTACTTCGTTTTTGAAGAATTAAGAATTATGTCCCTTAACTTTTTTCCTTAAAATAATTAACATTATTACTTTTTAACAGTTATTCATGAAAAAAGATAAGTATATGTTAGTAAATGCTTACGCATATTAAATACTTCATTTTTAAGCTGAGGGAATTTTTGTATGATAGCCGTGAGGGAAAAACATATCTAACTAAACACAACTGCAAGTAAAGTATATTTTAAGGCAGTATAAAGAATTTTAAATGTTTTCTGTGCATTTAATTGTAGGTTGTTTGTACAAACATTATTACAGTTGGTTTTTAAAAAGTTTAGACTTATCAAATTTTGAGTCACAACACTTTACTTAAAAACTTTGGCTGAAAAAAGTAGTGGTTTAAGGATCAGGCATTCTAAATAATTATAAAAAATAATAAAAAGTGTCTGGCTTAATTTAGTAAATAAAAGCACATTTAAACAAGTTTCACGATACTCAAACAATGTTATATAAAAACCGGTTACGTATTATTAATAAAAAACGGTGTTTTAGAAACAGGTAGAGATTTAAAGCAAAAATAGATTTTGTGTGTTTTCCAAATAACCTCGTTTAAAAAAAAAAAAACTATATTAAATAAAACTATACACAATGATAAATATTTAAAATAAGTTAAGATATGAACAATAACTTTACTAGAAACAATAAACTAACAAGCAAAACAAGTAATAATTAACGAATTATATTTAGTGTATTTATTTGCCTAGAAATTAATTAAACTATGTTACCATTTTTTTTGGATTAATTCACAATTGGCCAATCTGCATTCCCATAAAACGAAAAATACAGACAAAATCCAACAAAAATGCACGCAAAAAACAACAACTCAATTTCCCGTCATAAAAATGTATATTTTGTATAAGTGCACATATACAAAGTAAAAAAAATATATTTTGTAAGAGTGCACAAAGTACGCATTCCCTATTTGCCATCTTTAAAAACCAGAGTTATTTTGACAAAAACCTACTAAACCTTTTTGTCAAAGACGAGTTTTATGTACCTTAAATTTTTAAGAAAAGGTTTGATTTTTCTTTAGGCAGAAAAAATAAGGTCACCTAATAATTTCAAATCGATATCTCCATCTCTCAGAATTATATTAGAATATTAGGAAATGTCAAACGATATTCTGAGATATTGTAATTATTATTGAATAATTAACCAAATTTTAAAATGTCGATTACTAGAATATACAAAATCATCTTTGATCATACTTTTTTAGGTTACAACAACGAATGTGCTGATACAATCATGTAACGAACCCTCTATTATAAAAATATGTTTAGCCGATTAAAGCCTCATCGTTTGCACTTAGTCACAGCAAATAAGAAAGAGAAAATGTTTGTTGTGACCATAAAAACATAGAAATGTACCCCTTAGTTATTTTAAAACATTTCTATTTTATCGGTTTTAGGCTTGGTATTAGTTTGATTTATCCTCAACAGATTTTGCTACGACTTAGGATTTGTTTTCCATGTATAGATAATTTTCTAAAGATTTATCGAGACAAAAATTATTCAGGCTCCAATGCGTTTAAATAAGTTGAACAATTTATCGACGACACATGATTTTATCTCCAAGGTCTGCCATTAGACTTTACATTCAATCACAATTGTTAAAATGTTGCTAAAATCCTAGCAAACCAATGCATTAAAATACAAACAAAAACAAGGCTTTCAAATGGTCCTAAAAATTTGTTCAAAATGATTCTCTTCCACAAATATGCCGCCATTGCCAAAATGTGCATCTGTCAGATTTAAAGAAACGAACAAAAATTGAATATGTATACGCTTTTTATGGTGAACTAAAACTTTCCATTTTTTCGGAGAGTGATGCTACAAATGTAGGTCCTTGCTTGAAAAACTTTGAAAGGTACTGAGGAATGTTAGTGCTTCAAACCTATATAAATTGGTCTATTTTTCGTAAGAGGATGACATATGTCAACCTTAAATATGTTTTGTGTCACGACATATGTTTGAGCTGTTTTAAAACAAACAGCTTTAAAACAATATTAAACCACTTAGATGTTGTTTTCGATTGAATATTTTAAGTTTTTTTTAAGCTTTATTTAAAATTGTTTTTCCCCGTATTTTTTTTTAGTGCCAACGATGTTTTCTTATGGCAAAATTTTGTTTTAAAAATATTTGGTGATTCTAACAGAATGTCTTATGCGAAACAGCTCCATATCGAAAACAACTGTTAGACTGATCAACAAATGACCCCAAAACTAATGAGGAATTAAAAATTGTGTCATCTGTAGCAGATAGCATATGTGTCAATTAATATATATTCTATACATGCCGTATTGTTAACTTAAGGCTGTTAATCAATTATTCGGGCAGAAATGACGCAAGGGAACCTCATTCAACAAGAATTTTTTTAAAACAATACAAAGCTTGTAAAATTTACTGTTTTATTAACGAGTACTTTGTGTCATTATTTTTTCTTTGAAAAATGTCATTTAGATGTTTTTTTGCTATAAGCTTTGCATATTAAGAAGCTAAAACCTTATTTTAGTTCATTAAAAAAATTGTAATCGACATATTTTTTTTCCAGAGACCAAAGATCCTCGATACAAATGTTAAATAAATTTTCCAGGACTCTGAAGCAAATAAAGTACAAATGTATTCAACAATTTGTAGTTCTTAATAAAAATAATAAACAAATATATAAGATCAAAGAAAAAATAAAAAGACGTAATTGATAGTAAAATAGTTCTTATAAGAATGGCTAAGATAATGTGATATTCTGTTTCTATTATTACAGTTTTATAAAAAAAAACTTTAAAAGGATTTTTTTTATTTACTTTAACATTCGATAACATAAATCTAATACTCCGCTAAAAGCAACTTTGGTGTATCATTTCGATGGGTTTAAACCACTAAGTGCTTTTGAAAGCGAGGGCCAGGATAAGCACTGGTTTTACGTACGATATTACGAGATTTTACAAGAGCAGGAAAGATGAAATGCTTTTTTTCGTAAAGAATTTACTGGAAAAAAAAATAACACTGGGATGCTTTTTTGGCCGGATCAGGTCTTTTACATACTCGGTATATTCCCTTGAACTGAGAACCATATTTTTTTGGTAAGCATCAGGTAGGCGGCTCACGCTACCAATTTTGACGATCAGATTACAATGAATCTGAGTTTTCTATGCACGTTAAAAGTGTTCTGAGATTTGATTTAGTCGAGAGATCCCATATCGAATAGGTACTCAAGGGATTTTTTTTTAAAAAACCCATAATCATATGGCTCGAAGTTTTCCTCGGCCCAAAATCATATGGTGCGCGGTTTTTCCTATCTTGAAATTCTACCGATTCAGTCAACGCTCCAACCGCAAACTTGGTCTTATGAGACGGACACGTAGTACCTCACAGCCACTGAACCATCGCAAAAAATATTTATTCAGATTTCAGAATTTTTTTAGCATATACTAACCAATGAATTTTTACTTGAGGTTTAGTTAAAAAAAAAAGAATAGATTTAAAATGGTGAGTTACACCTTAAGACTTCCTCACCTAAAAATGCATCTTAGGGTTTAAGTACGTACGTTTAAAAATACAAGAGGATTCAATTAAATGACTGTTTTTAATATAATTTGTATTTGTACATAATTGCATACATTTCATTCTTGTAAATTAGGTAGTTCAATAGTTATTTAATATTGTATCTCTAAGATAAATTTTGTATTTCTACAATATAAATGATGGTAGAACTTAATGAAATTAAAATTATTTGAAGTAAAATGACAATTAAGTTTAGTAGATTTTACAATTCAGTGACTATGCAACAATCACTGGTCTAAAATTCATTGAATTAATAACATCCTAAAATATTGTTGCAATTTTTCCCCCGGTTTCTTTTTGTTTAGAAGTTAACCATATACAGCACCAAGAGCCTCTAAATCAAAACTTTTTTCAAAGAAAAATAACTTTAAATAGGTCCTTCTGTCTACGGCGAGCAAAATCTTTCTCAGCCAGATCTACCGCATCAACGAGTAAGACTGAAACAATATGTTTATAACACCGGTTATTGTTATTTCATGAAATAGCAAATAAATAAATTTATATAAAAAAAGCTGATTTTACCCTTTTTTTTAGAAAAAAAAAGTTTCGTGTCCAGCCCTTGGTATTTGAAGTAGCTATTAACCTAATGAAATAATTGAAGAATTATTGTGGTTTTTCGAGAGTCGAAAGCTTTCAACGGCCGATTATCACACTCTTAAAAATGAATGCTCAAAAACGACGAAATTTTCCTTAATTTTGATTCCATTACTGGCAAATGCTCAGAGTTTTCGTTTCCTCAAAGTGAGGAAATTTTAATCGTCATTTTTAGGAGGATTTGAATGTCGTCTAATCTAAAGAAATATTTCGCCATTTTTGAGCATGTGAGTACAACAATGAGATTCAGTTTCCTCAAAATCAAGATATACAGAATCGTCAAATCACGGTCGTAAAAGTGTGGATTAGCTTTTACTCAAAGGTCACGTGATAGTTCGACGAAACAATACTCAAAATTAACGAAATGAGGCTTGAGGATTCATGAATCGTCAAAAATAAAAGTGTTATTTCTGAGAGTGCACAATGAAATAATAACGCATGAGTCTGTAAACGAACGAAACAAACGCAGAAAACAACGTGGATTATAATGACGTAAATAGTTTTTAAGAACAAATTTACATGTTTCGGTGCGAACTCAAGAGACCCTCTTTCTTCAGAACGATACACAACTCAGATTAAACACGCAAAAATACAAATTGACGACTCGAAGTTGTAAAACCTGATATCCGGAACGAGGTTCAGGTGGCAAAGGAGGGAAAGAATGTTTCCATTCTTCTGTTGCTATGGAGCTTTTTCAAATTTGGAAGAAATCTGTCGTGCTGGATGAATTAACTAAGTCATGGTGATTCTGTAGAGTATGGTAGGTTTCGTAAAAGTCGAGTTCTATGATGATGGAAGGTTTAACCATAATTCAAGTAGAGGAGTAATCACAAACAGCTTTCAAATAAGAGCCAAATTTTCTTACTCTTAACATTCTGAGACAAAATTCTCGACAATCGCTCTTGAGACGACTTTTTTTATTTCAGAAGTTCCAGGAGCCTTAATTTAGCGCAGGTTTCAATCCTTTATTTTTCCTCTCTTTCTTTCTGCCATTTTTTTTAATCATTCCAGTTGAGTTGGAAAAAACTTTTTGTTTGTTTTTCCAGTTTGGTACCAAGGGATTTTTTCTTTTAAACT
This sequence comes from Hylyphantes graminicola, assembly GCA_023701765.1. Lineage (NCBI taxonomy): Eukaryota > Metazoa > Arthropoda > Arachnida > Araneae > Linyphiidae > Hylyphantes > Hylyphantes graminicola. The sequence continues at coordinate 34,638,757 of CM043121.1, forward strand.
TAAGTTGGCTTCTACTAAGTTCTCTTTTAGTTATATATTTTTTTCGTTTAATTCTCCTTTATTTTTGTTAAGAATGACGTCATAATACATTACATAAGTTGCTGGAAATATCTGATATCTCATTTTTCATTGTCTGAAATTTTAGCAATTTTGAAATACTTTTGTTTGGATTGCTTTAGTAAAAAGCAAAAAGTCGAAGATATTTTTCACAATTGTACTTAAGACTTTAAAGTACTCTAAGACTTTCAAATTGCTGCTATTTTATAGCAAATCATCTTTTAAAATAAGAAATAAGTTATTTCTTTAAAAAATGACGAAAACATTTTCAACTATTCTTTTCACAACATAAATATAGTTTACAACTATAAAATCATTTTGTATACTTTAATTACTTATATGCAGTTTCCAACCAACACAAATACAACTGAAACTGAAACCTATTAAAAAAAATCTATAACCTGCACTGTAAAAAATTGAAAGGAAAACACACACAAAAAAAAACTTTGTGAATATTAATACTACCTGCTGTAAGTAGTGTTTAAAACTCTTTTTACAATAGTTGAAACGGAATAAGGAAGGCGTTCCCAATAGGCGGTACGCGTAACACTGGTGGTAAGTGGGCAAATTTCTGGTGGTATGCCTGAGTAATGTGAGATATTAATAGCTTCATGTACCATGGTATTAATAGCTTTTGTAGGTATGAGAAGTTTGCACGCAATTATATTCCTCTTTGTTTCAAATTTAACATTGACATGAATTTAACAAGAAGACAAATCTTCAATAAACTTTTGAATCTGATTTTTAAAAAAAAAACTAGTTCCTTTGATCTCCCAGCAAGTTCTGCTATTTTTGATGCCCTTTCTTACAGGTTACTTGCGTGAAAGTGGATTTTCTGAGCTCTTGCTCATAAAAAAAAACACAAAGAAGCAGAATAAGTGTTGAAGAGGGCTTAAGAGTGAATATAAGTTCCATTACTCCTAATGTAGATATTTTAATCACAGGCAAACAACAATAAGTTTCGCACTAAAGACTATAAAAATATATATTTTGTATGATGAATAATTTTTCGAGTCTGTACTTTTTTTATTTGTATGTTTTTAGACCTACGGTTAATAAATAAAACCGTGAATTAACACCATTTTAATTTTATTATTTATCTTCGTTATAATCATATTATAATTAAACGAATATCTAACCATTAAATATGAAGTTTTCTCAGGAATTTATTTCAAAAGGTCCTTGAGCACATTTAGAAGAGTAAATATTATACTTTTTTTTGTTTTAAATATATAGGTCTGGTGGTACGCCAAAATTTCTCAAAAAGTCGAATGGTACGCAGGTCTAAAAAGGTTGGGAACCCCTGGAATAAGGTGCAAAAAAAGCTTCACGCGTAATAACGTTCTATGACCGACAGCAACAAGACGAACAACTATTAACACATAGCTTTCGTGGCAGAGGTAGATAATCGATAAGCTTCTGATTAAGAAGGTCCTGGGTTCTGATCGCAGGTAACTTACTCGTGCTCCACATTTTTAATATAATTCTAAAACATCGTAGGGGATCCCGAGTACAGTTTGGCACACGTGCTCGTTAAGTGATTAGTTTTGAGGCGCAGCGTACGATGTCGCCCGAAGTTTACAATGGTTTAAGTTAATAGTAGTTTTGGTGCAAGTGGTAAAATAATAGCAAAATTTGCTATTGAATTTACAACACTGTTGTTTATATATAAAAAAAATTGCTATAAAATAACTGCAAAAATGCTGGCACCACGTACTAAATGTGTGTATAACCATTGACAATTGTGAGAGAGTTTTTCGTTCTTTTTCTATCATATTCGGTAAAATTAGGTAAACGGAACGTACCAAAAGATAGGAAATTTATGTGATTAATAACATTAAATTGTTTGAACTTGCTAGCATTTTGCGCATGATTGTAATTAAGAAAATAAGTTCCACAGAGGCTAGTAAAGTCCTAAAGCTAGTAACGCTAATTATTTTAATACTGTAATCCGCTTTGATGATTTCAAGCCAGATATAAATTTTTAACAACCATGTCAAAGGCTTAACTACTATGAATAACGTGGGAGGATTTTATCGCTTATAAATATTCATATGCGACTCTTACATTTTGGCGAAATGGACTTGCAATACTTAAATACTTTTTTTTAAAAGCTTTTATGTTTTATAAGCCTTGTTTATAATAAGCTTATTACTGCAAGGCCTTTAATGTTTTGTTTTTTAACAATATTTTAAGATTAATTGGGAAAATAAGTTGTAGAATATTCGTTGTTTTTTTAGAATCAATAAACTATCTTACTGGTATAAATTTACACCTTTTTGTGCAGTAAAATTACACAATCAATCTTTTTTAAAAATTTTCATTTATGAATATATCATTACTTTAAATATTATTCAAATACCAATTCAAGAAACTCCGAGATTATTCTATTTTCTGAAGAATAGGATAAATTTAAAGTACACATTCTATTAACTAACAAGCCCTTTGGCCAGAAACATTTTACACAAATTTTAGAAATTTTTTGCAAAGAAACTCATTCTAATTGTTCACCCCTCGATAGATCTTTTTTGATTAAACTAAGAGAGATATCATTAATATTCTTAAAATTTAAATAAATCCATTGTTTAATTAAAAAATTGTTCATTGTGTCTATCCTGTAAAGAAACATCATTATTTAGCAAACTCAAATATTTATGTAAAAGTTAAATTCATTACCTGGGCCTTTCTTAATGGAATATGGAAATTTGCTGAATTAAACACTATCTCATATTTGAATAATATGCGACACAAGCTAATTAAAACATAAAAAACATGTTCGCTATTTTATGATAATATATAAAAAAACATTTTTCAGCAAACAGGCTATCTGCTATCATTTTAAAGTAAATTTGGTACATTTATCTAGTAAAAACGTTCATGACATACTAAAAAAACTTCTTTGCATCAACCTTGAACCAATTTTTTTTAACTTATCAACTGTTATAAAAAAACGGATATAAATATTTATGTTGCATTTAAACTTTTGAACAAACTGTAACTTTTTTAATGTTAAGTACTCATCTTATTTTCGTAAATTATCTGAAATTTTTCAAAATTTGAATTGTATAGAGATTTGTTGAATTACTAAGCCTTTAAAAACGCCTGGATGTTTTTTTTTGTTTAATTATAGAAAATGTCAAAATATTTTCATGACATTAAACTTTATTTTTTAAAAAAAAATCAAGGCATGAAACAACTCATTAATTGTATCTCGTCTTTAGCAAAATCAGTAAAAATAGTCAATTGGTAGTAGCTCTCCAAACGTGTTTACTATATAAATAGAATGTTTTTTTTTTATATATAATCCTTAACCTGATAGTATTTGGTATTTCTTTTGTGGTAAATTTTGAAAAAACACTTGCGGTTCTTTATTTAGTTCCTAATAATAAGGGACTATACAATAATATTACTTTTCCAATAACATTCCCTCCATTGTTATATTCATGAACAAAAATTCGATTACTTTCCGAGATTGTTGACAATGTAGCTTAATAAAACTCATTGGGAATATAATCAGTCTCTCTAATAAAGCTCTCTAGGAAAGTAGGGTTTGTGCGAAGCTAACGGAGCTAAAATTATATTTGCCATGAACATACGCAATATTTACTATTAAATTAGTAATATACAGTCGAACCCCGCTATAGCGATCCCGGGATATAACGATCTCCCGGTTTTAGCGATCCTTTCACATGATCCCGACCAAAACCCTATACCATTAATGCATTTTGAAATGCTTATAACGATCATCAAAAGTCGGAGAATCGGGTATAGCGATCCCAAATTTTCACAAATTTCTTCTCATTATCGGTACCAATTTTTTCCCCAGTGACATTCATTTACCCTTGATCCTAAGCAAACCGACCTACCATACATACGCACCTTTTTTTTCTCCGAAATACACTTACACTAGCATAGACACAATTCACGTCTTTTGTCCCTTTGTCAAATCCCCCTCATATGGCTAAGAAGGTAAAGGGGAGTGGTAGCCCCTTTATTGGGGCATCTATGTCTGAAGTCGCTATTCAACAAATGTTTCTGGATAACTGGACAAAGTATACATGCTAGACCACTTTCATACTTCTGCTCTATTGCCAAAAGAATAGCTTATTCTACGAAAAGGAAGGGGGGGAGATATTTATGGGAAGGTGTGGTTCAACTGGTTCTGGACAAACGACGCAGTCACGTGGTGTCCTCAGCATTTTTGGCTTCAATTGACTGAATTCTGTGTCAAGCAATAACGAAATCACCATGGCTAGTACAGGGCAAGCGAAAAGCTTTTTCTATCGAAGACAAAATTAAATTTATTCGAAAATTAGAAAGCGGGGAGAGCCAATCTTCAATTTGCAAAGAATTTTCGCTCAAAAAATCAACTGTTGCAACGATTTGGAAGAATCGCGAGTCTATTAACTCAGCATACGAGAAGAATAGAAATGGATCTAAAAAATTACGGAAAGCTGAACGAGAAAACGTGGATGATGCTCTGTTTAAGTGGTTTACCATGCAGAGAAATAGGAATTTACCCATAACGGGGGCCATTCTCCAAGCTAAGGCCAATGAATTTGCTGAACTTTTTGATGAAAAAGGCTTTGTGTGTTCAAATGGATGGTTGGACAGGTTTAAAAAGCGTAACAATATCAACTGTGGCAAAATTGTGGGTGAAGCCGCTGGTGTCTGCACTTCTGACGTTACCTACTGGATGGAAAATGTCTGGCCTGACATCATCCGCAATTATGAAGAGAAGGATATATTCAACGCGGATGAAGCAGGTTTGTTTTATAAGATGACACCAAACCAAACTTTGAAGCTGAAAGGAGAAAAATGTGTTGGTGGGAAACTATCCAAAGTAAGAATTACAGTTCTTGTGTGTGCAAATATGAATGGCTCGGATAAACGAAAATTGACAGTGATTGGAAAATCCCAAAAGCCAAGATGCTTCAAGAATGCAAAAAAACTGCCTGTAGTTTACAAGGCCAACAAAAAGGCTTGGATGACATCGGAACTCTTCCAGGAATTCCTTCGACAATGGGATAAAGAACTGTCGCAAAAAAAAACGGAAAATTGTGTTGTTGATAGACAATTGTACTGCCCACATTGAGCCCAAGAACATTCAATGGATTAAGTTAGTCTTTCTTCCTCCAAACACGACGTCCGTTTTGCAACCGATGGACCAGGGAGTGATCCGGAGTCTAAAATGCATCTACCGGAAGCAGCTTATCTTGCGCATCTTAGAATGTTACGACAATAACACTGATTGCGACATTTCCCTCCTTGATGCAATCGTTTTACTAGAAAAATCTTGGAGGATGGTAACCGACTCTACCATCAGAAATTGCTTTCGTCGAGCAGGCCTTGAGAAAACACCACAGGAAGGAGATGAAAGCGACGATGATGATGACAATCTGCCACTCTCCAAATGGCTGGATAAACACGGAGTGAATGCCTTTTCCGAAAGCGAGATTGAACACTTCGAATGCTGCGATGACGAAGTCGCGACATCCGGTGAAATAAGTGAAGAAGATATTGTAACATCTATCAAAGAACAGAGCAACTCCATTATTGTAGATCCTTCTTCGGACATCGAAGAACAAGAAGATGATGTAATTCCAGGTCCTTCAATTGCTGACGCAAAGGCAGCTGTTAACGTTTTAAACAACTTTTTTGCTACAGAAAATATAGATAAATGTGTATTGGACTCATTTGAAATCGTGGATAAGAAAATTGCTGAAATGTATTTAAAATCAAAATCTTTCCAACCTAAGATTACGTCCTATTTTCGGAACAAGTGATAAATAAATTTATGAGTAAGTTGAATTTTTATTGTTTTTGAGTGAATGTCTAAAATGTTATTTTTAATTCTAATAGGCCTTCATTATATTAAGCTAATTAAATTATTAATTGATGGAAATTTCGTGATATGTGATTGCTTAAGTTAAAAAAAAAACGTAACATGCTTGTAAATTATAAATTTTTTCGAATTTGGATGTAGCGATCCCTCGGTTATAACGATCTCCTGAGTAAGTCCGTTGAGTGTTCGCAATAGCGGGGTTCGACTGTATTAGATTACTTGTTGGCCCCACAACATTAACGGTAAAATAATTGCTATTTGTGTGAGTAATAAACTAGATAGACTGTGTAACCATCGAAGTGACAAGTTATTTTGCTTGGATTAACAGTGGCCATTTAATAGCTTAAGCAAGACAAAAATGAAACACTCCTCAATGCTTATCAGTTCATTCTGGATAATTTAGACACATTAGGACGCTGCAATTTCATCCATGGTTTGAGTAAATGGAGCTTTTTGATGAGAATGCAGTGGAACTGCCTAAATGTCGCTCGTCGATGTTAAATGATGGCCCGATACGTCAAATAACAAAAACATAGTAAAATATTATAGTGAAATTCACTATTTTTAATGAATGTGGGGTATTTTTGTTTGAAACTAGGCATGTCGAGCATTTCCGAATTAATATCAATTTGAAACAAATTTCATATTATTTGAATTAACGTCATATTTCAAGCAAAATGTTTCATTTAAAAATAAAAGTGTCTATTTAATCCAATTTGGATGTATTACATTTCTCGATGTGCTTATGTGTGTTATAGGGCCCACTTGAGATACAAGCTACGTTATTACGAGAGTGCCTTTTAATTTGAGAAATCTAAAGCTTAATATCATCGCTTTGACTCAATCAAGCGTTGTTGTTGAGATAAATGTTTGGGAGATAAATGTTGATGACGTTGAGATCAATTGTTTGACTTAACAATAGCTTCGACTCAATCAAACGTTGTTGCGAGCTACGACAGTCTCACAAAATCCACAGCACACTAAAGTCACTATCATGAATTGAATGGCATATAGCATCTCCTTATTAGTTGATAGGAATCCAAGAGAGATATTAATGCAATACATATAATTAAATCTCTGAGATGTGGTCATTAAAGCTCGAGAAGTATCCATTATTTTCTCAGTCGAGTATAGAATGTAGCAAATATTCTAAATCAATAACAGATTATGGTATTTCCTTAAATGGTTAAAACAATCATAGTTCTTTAGGTTGAAGGAAGGAGAAAATATCCAAAACAATTCAGGTTAAATAACAAACGAAGGAATTTCAACTTTAAAAGTTTAATTAAGTTTTTTTGTACTAAAATTTACTAAACTACAAGGGGTTTAACTAATGGCACATCAACGTTTCCCTACTAAGAATTTATCCCATAAACTGTTCTTATTTACACTTTTATCAAGTTCATTTTTATATTATTTTTATATGCTAAAAGAAGTGCTGCAAATTAAAAAAAATATTTACCGCTGTTAAGTTTTTAACGCAATAAACTTTTTAAAAAAATTCCTCACTCTATTAAAAACAAATAAAGTTTTGAAATTTTTGTAAGGAAATAAAAACTAAACTGCGGTATATATTAATAATATAATTTATCAACAGAAAAAGTTGTATTCGTGCAGAATATTCGAAGTGTAACAGAAAAAGTATTATTTTTAAACTATAATTTTAATCAATATTTTTGTGTGAAATTTTGCGATGTTACAATACATGTCTAATTTATTGATAATGTTTTATTGGTTACATCATTTAAATTTCGAATTTAAGTAGTGTATAAAACTCTAACTGGCTTATTAAATTGAAAAAAAAATTATTACCTTTTTCCTTTGATCTTACTTAATTTGTAACCACTGGGCTAATTGGATTTTAAACAAGAAAGAGAACTTGATAAAGTTAATTTTTTATATTTTCGTCTTTGCTCATTAATAATGTAGAATTAGTAAAACGTAGGCGGTATCTGAAGAATGAAAAATACGAAAACCAATTTTTGCTTACGGTTTTATTTAAAGCTGTTTTTTTAAAGGGAAAAACAAGCTTAGTCTATTTTTAGAGGAGTACGTGCTAATTCTTTTTGTCTCGCGTAATTAGGTTTCTTCAAATGCTGTCAGGATCGGACACAAGTAGAGAAATAACTTGTCAAGTGTTTTACGCAATTGTTAAAAGTATGTTGATACAACATACCACTAGGAAAAAATAAATTGTCCATTCATCTTCATCAGCCAGAAATTTCCAAGAATTTATATATTTTCCCTTTTTTTTTTTTTTTTTTTCATCGTTTTTTTTTATTAATTTAACTTGAAGATAACATCTATTGAATTATTTTTTTTTTTATGTGCTATTAGTAGTTTTTTTTCCTTTTCTCAATATTTTTTTTTTAAATTTAAATTTTGAATTTTTTTTAAATTTAAATTTTAACTGAATAAATTTTTTTTTGAATATTTTTTTTTTAGCAACATTAAATAGAGAAAATTAACATATTGTTTAAAAAAGACCTTGTACTAATAACATTTAAACAAATAAAGGAGAATTTTATGCATCTTTAGACAGCTTCCATACAATTAAGGGTATTTGGCGAATGAAATTAAGTACTTAATACCATATTCAAGTACGAATGGAATTATTTATTTGATTTTTTTTATTATTAGGTTGCAACTAAAAGAGTTTGGTTTCCAAATTACAAGTTCAATTTTTTAACGGAACTGAAAACATCGAAATATTATTAAAAAACCCAAAATGTTTTATGAACGTTTACGTGCTGAATGAAATTTTTGAAAACATTGTGATTTTTGTGTGAATGATCATGTTGTTGACTGTTTTAACTATCAAAAGATACCCTCTTTTCACAAACTTTAAGTTAAGTGGTGTTTTAATCGCTTGTAAGTGCCTTTTGTAAAGTATCTAAGTTCAAATGAAAAACTTTAAAGCTCATTTTTTCATGTTCAGATTTTTGACACTTAGATAAAAGTTCAATGATAATAAATTAGTTTATTAGTTAGTTCTTAAACTAAGTAATTTAATTGTTTTCTGTTAAAAACCCAAGAACATGACATTACCTAGCTAAATATTAATGTAATACCACAAAACTAAATTTTCTCTAAATTGCGATTGTCACTTAGCACGTTCTTCCACTAAGCTCTTTAATTAACAATTGCAACAATTACAGAAAAATTAATTTCAAGTATTACAAAACAAAAAAAACTCTTGCAATGTTTTAAATTTCATATAAGATTCGTACTTAATATTCATTATTTATCGTAAAATGAAAGGTGTGTCTTGTTACGAGAGCTAAAACAATGACGCATTGTTTCGTGTTATATACACATGCATGCGTAAATTGTGATAATATGGTTTTGGGCCTAAATACACCCGTGGGATTTTCATTTTTGTAAAAGAACATAATGTTACACATTTTTAAACTTATTAATAAAGGTAGGTATAAGACAAGCATTTTAAATTCCATGCCTTATTTGTAATTTAAAACGATACTTTGTTTGACTTATGTGAGTAGAGTTTGGTGGAAGAACGCGCTAAGTGATAAAAAGAGAAAACGAGAATTGAAAATTTTAGTTTTCACTTAGATCTTTTGGAAAAAGAACTTGCAACTAAACTCTCTTCATTATGTCATGTATCCTAATATCATATACCATTAGAAAAACTTCTTAAACACGTTTTTTTCCATTCGGATAACATATTCCTTATTTTTGAAGCGAATCCAAAAATTATTAAGAAAGGTAATATTCATAAAAAGGTATTTTCATAAGGTACTTTCTATGATTTATAATGAAAACATAATTCTAATTCTACCAACTCAGATATTTAACAAATCAAAGAAACCCTGATATTTTTTTTAATATTTGATTTGTTTATGAAGTATTCTGATTACACCTTGAAAATACTTTAAAAATTGAATAAAAGCCAATTTCGAATAGCTGCGTCATTTTAAAGCATTTACAAATCCAATTTGCCTCAGATCATACGTTATATTTCATTGTCGATCATCGTAAATTCGTCTTATATTTCTTCTAAAATGTGATATTTGGACATTTAAATGTAGCCATCAAATTCATTTCATCAAAAAATAGTGTGTTTCGACAAAATTACATCTAACTTGAATAAGTATAAACTGAATTTCGACGTTTAAAACCAATTACTTACATTTTAATACAACTTGGCACCTGTAGCAACAGCAGATTTCACATCCACATAAGCTCATGAAACGTGCCAAAATGTTTCTTTTGATAATCATAAAAATTGAAATTAATTGCTTTCATTTTGCCGCCTTGACTTAAATCTTTATTACAGCCGAACCTCGTTAACCAACACAATGTGTTTAAGATAAATTACTCTTTAAATTAAAGACGTTGACATTCCCCAGCCTACAGTTAAGTGAATGCAGTTTGAAATTAAACTAAGGTTTATACAAAGTAATATTAAACATATTTCTTGTTTGATGAATAAATCCTGTCAGTCTCATATTCTTATTATTTATATAATATGTATCTGACGTAAAGTTAAAGGGTCTTAATAAAAGTTTATAAAGCATTTTCCGGCGAAGTATACAATATTTATACTCCATTCACGATACTTTTAGATTGCATCATATCAAACGTTTTGCCAGTTTATTACAAACACCCTCTATATTTATAACTTAAATCAGGTTGAAATTTTTTTAATTCGCAAAATTTCGTGATAAATTTAAACCTCAAAAGCCGCATTAATGCACTAATTTTTGTTTCTAAATTTAAGATAAAAGCCTATATTTATTGTTAATTTTATAAAAAGCATCTCATAGCTTCCTTTATTTGTACTTCCTTCCTTTGTAATAATTATTCCGAAAATTAACTCTACCTCTACTAATTTTGAATTTTTTTTTATCTACTACGTTAAAAGCATATACTAAACCTTTCATGTCGAAAGTTTCCTTGCCAACAATCTCAAATGAGTTAAGCAGCTAAGTATTGGTTTTATTTGAAAATGACATCATTTAGTAAAGTAGGACCCTTACATTTCTCATTAGTGCTTTTCTACAGGCAACTCAAATCCTTACGAATTTACGCAACTCGCTTTAAATCGTTGTTGATTATTGATTCACGGGAATCGGAAAAGCATTTTAATCTAATTAGGAAATGCGATTAGGTTTGTAATTCCTACAAATTTGATGATTGGAGATTAAGTGTTCAACTCTGAGAGATTAACATCATTATTGTGTTAGTACTAGAATATCTTCAGCATTACTGTTTACGAGTTTAAAATAATAAAATTGGATATTATTAACTAAATTTTTCATTTGGAGATGGAATATATCATATTTGAGCATGTTTTTATGAATATTGAGAAATTTAAATTCGAAGTATAAAATGGAAGTGTCATTTTTAAAGGACTAAATCCAATTTACACTTCAAAAAAACTTTTGGTTGTCTTATATAAAAAAACTAACATCTTATAAGCCAGACAAATTCCATAAAACTAACAGACATTTTTTTTATAAGAACAATTTGAATTTTAACGCAGAAGCTGCCTTTTAACATACAAATTGGAAAGAAAACATAATTCTAATACTACCAATACAGATATTTAACAAACCAAAAAAAATCCCTGATATTAATTTTGAAATTTTATTTGTTTTGCATACACCTACTGTTATTTAACAAATAACTAAAAAAAAGCTGAATAATAAATTTATTTAAATTCATTTATAAGGTATTTTACATTATCGTATTTAAATAAAGAATGTGTATGTAGAAACTAATACTTGAAATGGTGGTTCATGCAAATTAATATCAACAGTAAAAAAACTTAACTTTCTAAACTATAAAAATGGAATAGATAAATTCAGTAATGATAATGATACCACAAAATCCTCATTTATAAGGAAAATATGTTATGAATTTAAACTTAAGGATTTAAACTGCTTTCGTATTTAAAACTATCACTTAAACATGTAAAAGAATAATATTTCAATGCACGGTAATTAGTAACATATGTATTTTCATTTCTATTATTTTTTAATTATGGAATAATATAATCAAGTTCGTATTTATATTGGAAAAAAACCTTAGAAATTAATTTGTTCAGCCCATTAGCTATTTTCATACTCATTTCCATTTCTCCTTTATTTTTTTATTGAAAATATTTCAATCTTTTTTATTTAATTTTTTAACTATACAAAAACTCTTACCCACACATCTTATTACCATATTTTTAATTCAGTCGCACCACTTCAAATAGACAACACATTTCGGCATAATTTATGTAAATTCTCAGGCACTTTATTATGAAGAGCCGATGAAGCCTTTCATGGCAACAAAAGCTGTGCCTTAAAAATAGCACTGTCTGTGGAAAATTGACGTAAGTGGTAAATTGACTTGTTTCAGGCGGCTATTTAATTCCAGCTCTCATTCCTGCACTTTCTTCAGTTGGTGCTCCGTCCAAACGCAGTATTGGTTCACCAATCGATGCTCGAGAAACAATTTATCTTCATTCAACTGTTGCCACCGAAGACCTGGAACATGTGCATTAGATGTTTTCAATTATATGGTGTGTGTTTTCGTATCCTAATTTTTTGTTCATTGTACATTGTAATTAGACTTGAACTGTAATGTGCATAAAAACAGAATAAACAAATGAATAAATAAATAAAATATACAAAGATTACACATACGTTAAATTAATATAGTTGTTGGAGATATTTTTATAGGGGTTAAACAGCAATCAGCAGATAGAATTCTTTCGTGAAGAGCTATATATTTTGCATCAAAAGTGACTTATCAGCAAAAAAAAAATCACTTTTAAGGAAAATCGTCTAAAGTTTATCTTTTTATTGCATTTTTTTTCAAGAAAAAACTTCTAATTGTATCCCAAGTGCATTAGATCGATCAATTTAGGAATTCTTAAAATCCTTAGAATTTTAAATTAAGAAAATTATAACATTACAGTTGTAAGTCATATCTGTTGAGTGCTCCACTTTTACACGTATGGTGTTGTATGTTCGTTAACGAAATTTACAAGTTACCCATTTCAGTTTACCTAGTCTATTTTGATGAGCGAAAATTTTTAATGAAAGCCCTGGACTATGATTAGCGACTAACTTAGTTAGTACATCAGCGTAGAATAGGACTGTCATTTTCAGTGATTTATTCAGAAATGTGTGCATGAAAATGAAAGTATAAACTAGTTTCGAAATTATTTTGGTGTCCAATGATAATTCGGATTTCGAGTGATGAATAAATTAGCTTTCCGCCTTGTTAATTTAAATTGCGTTGTTAGAATGCGTACGGATTTCGCACCTATGCATTAGATATCAGAATATATGCAAATTCCTTACGTCTAGTATAATAATCACAATTGCAGATTTCATATTTACATCCTAATCTTAACATAACAATCAAAGTTAATCTAGCAATAGAATTTTTTTTAAAAAATGCCGTAACCTACCAATATTATGAAGCTCCAATTATTTTTAGCTGTTTTTAGAATGTCGTAATAAATAACTAATGATGAACCATTTAAAAAAAACCTGTGATATATTAAAGAGGTAGATGTGCACTAAAACATGGTAATCATGCTTATAAAGTGTTAGACACAGATGATTAGTAAATTTATTAATGAAGCAAGCTATACAGTATTAGAAGAGCTAGAGGAAGGTCGTGCTATGGAGGGAAAAAGGGGAATAATGAGAAAATGAGCTTGAGTCTGAGCGTATACTAGAAGCCCTGTAGTAAAATTATATTTTAAGTAGTTAATGTTGCTAAGTGGTCATTTGGGAATTCTGTGAATAGATTCATTATCTATTAATTTCACTAAAAAAAAGATTTATATACCAATATTTCCATAAATCTAGAGAAAGCTTGAATTCAGTTTAAGGCAGCAAACGAGTTCAGATCAAATCTTATTTTGAAATTGGAAAAATAATGAATTCATTCAATTCTTCTAACTAACTTTGACTACATTCCTTATAAAAATTATTATACTCTTATATAGCTAATTGTATATTATGAATTTCAAACCATTTGGTTATTATTGCAAGAAATTTAATGATATCATTAAAACATAGGTTTATCAAGCCATGTAATAATTTCTGAAGAGATATGAACGGGTTTTAGTTCATTTAAAAGACTAGTAAAAAGCTATTGTTATGTCAATTAATTATTAAAGCATATGGAAGAGTCTCTAACTATATCTAACAAGTTTTTCTTTGGTAAAACATAACACATGGTTTTTAAAGTATTGGAAATATTTTTAAAATTTATTTAAAAAACACTTTAATATAATGAGTTGAAAATGTAACAAACTTAACTGTTTTACATTGAATTAAGAAATTAATAGTATAAATAGATAATAGTAAAAATCAATGATTCAAAACAAAATCTAAAATGATATTTATTATCATGACTTATGACTTTCTTGGGGGGGGGGGGGCAAGATCGCCAAGCACTACGACTTAAAGTCTATTGTACTAAGCACCAGAAATGACACAAGCACAAGAGACACACAAAGAAAGAGACGACACAAACACATAGACAAATAACAACATTTATTGACAGCCACAAACATCCATGCCTGACCGGGATTTGAACCCGACCCCAGCAGCTCCAAAGGCTAGAATCCTAACGAGTGTACCACCGGGGCGGCTATTTATTATCATATGTTTTTAAACTTAAAACAGTCATATTACAGTCAAATGTTGCACTTAAAAAAGTCTTAAGCACTTAATACATATTTTTCCGGAGAACTTTGTTTAGAAACTACTCTAACCATTATCTAACCTCTTTAAAGGTCGTTATTAAGCTGTCAATTTTATGTTTTAGTTTTAATAAATTCACCCTCCGCAAAGATATTTTGCAAACAAAAGCCGTTGACAGCAAACAAATGTTGATCTCAAAGTATAAATATGATTCCGTGCCAACTTTCTAGAAATACAGCCAAGTTTCTCTGCTGTTTTCTTTCCTCGGTCAGATTTTTGATTTAGTGCTATAGTTCCGGGGAAACTTGTTCGCAGTATTTGGACATAATATTAGTGTTGTATAATAAAATAAGAACCAGCATTGTACGTCATTTTGTGTTATTTATTGACGTCAAGCGTTTATACCTCTAGTATATCAGTGTTATAGCTCTGTTTGGAAAAAGCTATATTATTCTTCATTTCATAAACTGAAGGTTTGGCTTTTCTTTTAAAAATAAATAGAAGTGTTTGCGTGCCTTTGGAAAAAGCGGATGTAGTTTTAGAATTATTTGATATTCAACCATGAAATATTGCACAACAAAAATATTTTTATTTTACAAATAATATTTCTTATAGTAATAGTAGTGAAAAAAGATACGATATTCTTTTTTAAAAACTTAAAGTTAAAAATATAAAAATTGGTTTTTATTTATTATATACGCAGAAAGATAAAAATGTTAAATATAGAAATATTACGGTGGTAAATGTTAAAATTAATGTTAATGATTTAAAATGCCGAAGTTTAAAGAATAAAGGAACTGCCATTAGCACTTACTCGGAAATTTTCCTACATTTATGAAATTATATTTTAAGTTTGAAGAACTTTCTAACTAAAAGTGTCTTCAAATATTGCCACAAGGTAAAATAATCGATATATTTCGCTAAATTTAGGAGAATTTCGTTTTAAGAAAGTGTCGTAAAAGCTAAAACTATGTTCGAAATGCTTTTAGTTTCATATAAATACCACTTGAATTTTTTTTATTACTGGAAAAAAGAGTAAAAATAAAGTTTTAAATGAGACTCATAATAATTTATAAAAAATAATTTTTATTATCAAAACAAATAGTCGTTTCATTAAAAATAAGAAAAATTATTTTATGGTAGGTTTCTCAAAAAGCATTTTCGTTTTCTCATATTGTATTATGTCTCTCTTGAGGATACAAAACACATTTCCAAGCGAAACACTTGCATTCACAACATAGGAAAGAACGTTATTGCTGTTTTTTATTTTTAAAGAAAAACTATTTTATAGTATTTATTTGTTGAGTTTTTTTTTTGCTTTAATATACAATTTTTAAGAACTAAAAGCTTCACTGAATTTATAAAGTTGTAGAATCCTTCGATAAATACCAAATTCGTTTGTTATTTTATGCAATTTTCTATTGAAAGTATTTAGCAAACTTGTAGCTGATTGATTCAAAACAATAAAAATAGGTAAATATTTCCGTTACCAATGGTTATAATCATCGAACACTAAATAATTACGTAGAAAACGACTACAAAAATAATTGAAGAATTTTTGTTATATGAAATTAATTTCTGAAATGTATAGGCTAATTCAGATTTCAAAAAGTTACTTCTAAAAAACTTTTACCTCGTTAGGTACATAAATATTTCAATTAAAAATATGAAAAAAATCATTTTTCAAACTTGAGTGGGTCCAGAGATGTTGAATGAAATAATTTATTCCCTGAGCTTCGAATAGCGAATCAATTTTACGTATAGGAACAGAGCACCAAGCCCTGTTTGGCTTTTATACGGAAAGTCCCAGGTTCGGGTCCGGGCCTCACCAAAATAACTGCCGACCTATAAACGGCCCGTGCTGCCAAAACTTTTCCGACGAATACCCCGTGTAGAGGAAATGCAAGTTAAATATGCTCCTAAGTCCCTGCGTATGATGTCGCCGTTAACGACGGCGTTTGGCGCCGACTCAGCTGTTTGCTCATCACTTGACTATGGCTCTAAATTAAGAAGCTCGTCGCTATTAGCTCTCGTATAGCTCTAGTGCGAAGATAATTCGAAAATTAGCTTAACCTACCCTTAAAAATCGTACTCCCAACCTCTTTCAACACGCTCAGCCTAAATGCATATTCCCTCCAAACATACAGTGGTGGCCAAAAGTTTGGTCATTTTTCAAAAGTTTCATGTAACTTTGTGTGCTTGTAAAATATATTAATTTTCACTTAAATACAAACGTTTTTAGAATAAATTGAAGGTAGTTTAATGTAGAATCCAGTAATAAAAATTGGCAAAAGTGAAAAATAATATATTCTACAAGCACACATGTTGAAAAACATGAAATTTTCAAAAAATCAACACTTTTAGCCACCACTGTATTTACCCTCGAGCTGAAGCAACAGCTAGTTCGACAAAGAGTGATATTAATGACAAATCTATGGAATGGAATATGGTAAACGGCAGCTGCCAAGACAGAAATAAAGTTTTAATGGCACCCCGGGGGCGACGGGCGAGAAGAGATTGGCTCGTTACCAAAGTCGAGTCAGGTAGGCATTTAACTCGTACACTCTATTAATGCAGACGATATTGGGTCGTTTTATTCTTGTTTGGAACGATTTGGTTCAAATTCTCGAAAAAAAGAGGGTTGTGCTAACAGACAAATTTGGGTAAAAATTTTATATATTTTACTCGAATTTCTTATGACTTATATTCGATTTGTTTAAAACACATAAAATGTGTATCCACCCGAGAGATACAGACTTATTAAGGAATAAAATATGTATTGATGAAATAGTGTGGATAATATCAGCAAGACATTTGTGATAATGGCTTCCATAGTGGTTAAAACATTTCAGTTCCTTTAAAACTTGCAGAATAATTTGCTTGTCTTATAATAATTTTCAATTCCCACTAATTAGATTAAGATTTTCCTTTATAAGAATCTTTTATAAATTATTCATGAAAAAAAATAGTATCATTTATTTTAGATGTTAATTGTTTAGAGTCCAATTTTCATAACAAATGTATTCTAAATTTCAATAATAAAATTAAGATTATTATAAAATAAGTATTATTCTTCGAATCTAAAAAGTATTTTAGTAATACTTATTTAACATTTCAATAATTATAATTTAAAAAATAATTATAAAGATTCAGATTATTTTAAAAAGAATTGCCATTCTCAAACCAATCTACTTCCAAACTCAAAAAGAAAAGCAAATAAGTAAAATCGGCTCATCCTTCAATCTATTCACGAACACTTTCCCTTCGTTTCAAGAAAATTTACTTTTCGGAGCTGTTTTTCTTACACCACGTGATTCCTTTTCCCGAAACTCGGTCTTTTCCGGAAAAAGGAAACCGAGATGATCCTGTCAGATATTGATGATTCTAAAAAGGATTTTTGAAAGATGGGGTGAGATTGCCATCAAAACCCCTGACAGTGGACATGTTTTATCATTGGTTCTGACTTCCTATGGTGACCATTAGACAATATTAAATTCGGTGAGCTGCTTTGTTGATTTTTTTTCTTTTGGAAGCTCTTATGTGTTATAGAATGGCTAGGACTAAATTTTAAATTTCATAATATTGTTATAAAAAGGTAATGTCTTTGTTTTACGTCATATTCTAGAAAAAAAAATGACTTCTGATTTGGGCGATGCAGCTGTGTTTGGTTTTTTTTGGGTGTATCAAATTATATTTTAAGTTTAAAGTTAGACAGTAGGTAAATTAAATAAAATTATTGTTTTCTACACTACCAATTCGAAAATATTTTTTTAATAAAAACTAAGCTGAAAAACACCCGATTTTTTTGTTTCACTTTCGCTCTTATGCAAAATAATTTAATTTAATTTTTTTTTACCGTTTTTATTTCATTTCGATTTCTCTACAGAATTAAAACTTCAATGGTGATTTATTCATTAAATGTATTTTATTCTATGGTGTGATTTTAGCAATATTATAGATAACAATCTAATTTTCTTTCAAATACTTAACCAATACAAAAGTAATTGTGCTCAGTTGGCAAAAATCCAATTAGTATTGTTAACAAGAGCAATGTACTGAATAAAATTTCAATATATAAATACCGGTCTTCCTTAACTTTAAATGGAAACTCATGCATAAAGAAAATACATTACAATGACTTTAAATACCAATGAATGTTAATCTGCAACGTAATCTTATATAGTCCAGAGTAAGATCTTTCCAGAATTAAAGCAATATCCTTGAAATGCCGACTGTTACATCCCTCTTGGAACCCTTAAACTGAATGGGCAGCAATTAATCGTTTGCTAACATGCTCGGTTCACCTTTAAGGAAGGACACTGCTGTGAGCATAGGTAAACTGCATTATCCAGACGAATGACTTGGACCATTGTTGTAAACACTCAATAACTCTAAACAAAAAATAAATCATACTAAAAGACGGATTATTTTAAGGCCAAAATGGTCTAATTCATTGTTGTTTTACTGTAGTTTACCTGCCCACGACAAGGCCACTTTGAGTGAAGTGGAGTTTTAAATAACAATGCAGGAAATTAGAATTATAATATTCTTAAGGCACGTTTTATAAAGGATTTGAAAATGATAGTGCTTATTGTAGTTACATTATAACGAATATAATTTAACTTCATTCTAATCTCAAAGACTTTCTATTACTATATTAATAATTTGTTGTGTAGTTTGAAACGTTATATCTCATACTAATTATTTGTATAAGCTCATCAAATTATTCAATGTCATTAAAAATTGATATTTAAAGTGTACAATCTTCAGAACGAAATCTTATTATATTCCTTCAAGTTACCAAAATATTTTCTAGCTGACTCTGTCTCATGATAGATGTGATCGAAACACATGAATATATAATAGAACAAATTGTTAGTTTTGAAATATACAATTAATTTTCCAAAGCTAAATACAAAATATGTTATGAAAGGAAATATAATAGAATATTTTATTCAATTAGATCTTGGTGTACTAGTTTACTTTTTTAAGGGGAGTCGGATGGTTATATCTCGCCAAAGCTAACTTTACTAACTTTATGAACATTTTCTCTCTCAGAAACTATATGAGATATCAATATGAATTTTTTTAAAGTTTGTACTTTACATATAGATCTTTGATTTAAACTAAAGATATTTCACAGTATAAAAAATTATTTTCCATAACTCTTTTTGAATATGTATTAAAGTAACAAAAAAGTTATATTTAAAGTTATATAATTTTAATTTAAGCATCCCAAATATTTAAAATTCCTCAGTTTAAAATAAAGAGCTGTTAATTGGAAAGAAATATTAAAACAAAACATGTTAATATATTTCACAGTTTTTAAATGTTCCTAAGTGTTGGAAAACCTTATACTTCAGGAAACGCAAAAGAAAATTAAGGTATAGGTAAGAACTAATGTACAGAGTTTCTGAAAAATGCTTATAAAATGGGCTAAACAGAAATCGATAATCTTGGTCTCAAATTAAAACTAGATATGCAGATTAAAAATACAGAAAATCATTTTTTTTAATCCCAAACACCTGTCCTAAATATAAAATTAAAATAACAGAAGCACATTATATCACCATTGCATATTTTCCAATATCAATATTTCAATGAAATTATCTAGAAAATATTTTCATAAGTTGAAGCCAGCAATGTTCTTAATTATCTCAACCGAAGAAAAATCTTTCAACTGTGAATTGAATTTTTACACAGTGCAAAAATATGTTGATATTCCTCTTGTTCGAATCACTTTTGAAAGTGAAATGCCCTCCATTGTTACAATTTTTGAAAGTAATAATTCAAATAATAAGCCACTAAATTTTAATGGTTCATAATCTTTTGTTATACAAAAGTATCTAAAGTAATTAATTTAAATTCCCTATTCAGAAATATTTCAAAGCATTCCCCGATATCATTGTTATACAAAGGCATGATATCCAATTACTGTTAGAATATTCTTTATATCCAGCTTTAACAGGAGGCATTGGATAAACAAAATTGTAACTTACATACAACTAATTTTAAGCAAAATAAGTTTTGAAGTATTATGAAGTACCCTATATTTTGAAAAATTTCGGTCTTGCAGTAAGTTGCTCTCACTCATAAAGGAGTAATATTCCTTTATTTTTTTTACTTGAATAATTCTTTTATGTGTATATACGCCATGGCAATTACAAATTTAATCAAGTCTGTTATTAAAAAATAGCTGTTGTTAGTAAAGATAGATTAAAAAACAAAGATGGATCGTAGTTATCCTTTTAAAAACAACACAAATATGTAAAAAGAAGAAATAGCAACTAGAGTTTGTCGTGACATAAAAAGTTCCCGAAACGTATTTATTTTCTAAATCAACCTAGCGATAAGTAATGGAGATATCTGAATTGCTTTTTATTGTTTTCTGATTCCTTAAGATCATAATTTTGTAATCTGAACTTCATTTAACATAATTTTAACTTAGGCATACATAAAATTATCGAAATGAGCACAAGTAGCTGTTAAGACAAAGTGAAAATTACTGGACGCATGCCACGTTGTTAAGTGCTTACAGAAAAAGCCGAATGATGCACGTCGCACTCAACTTCAAGGCCAGAGAAGCTTTCTTTGATGCTGTCCTGTTTGGAGTGTCAGTTGCTGCCAAGAAGAAAAACATAACCTATTCTGAACCTAAAAAGTATTGTTGCACGACCGAACAAACTCGACAGGTTTATTCCAATTTTTAAGGACAGAAAGTCTGACGACACGGAAAGCTTCATTGGCCTTAAAGTTGAGTAGGCCGTGAATGATATTCACGCAGGAAAAAGAACCAAACCTGTTTGGAACCTTAAAAGTATGGTCGGCCAACCGGACAAACTCAACATGGTTTTGTTCTCCTTCAACGGACCGGACGGAAAATTTAATGTCTCGGGCCTTCTCTGGCTCTACGGCCTAAAAATTGAGTGGGCCATGAATGATGTCCATTCAAGAAAATAACACAATTTTTTTTTTTTGCAAAAATGGCACTTAGCATTTTCTAAAACCATCGCCAACACTTCACACATGTATCACCATAAATATTAATACGAAAATAATAAACGAACAACGGGAAGAAAACAAAGAGAGCATTCCATTGAAATCAGTTGATGAACTTCGGAAGCTCCATGAATATTTAAGCCGCCGGCTGATTAGGCATGAGTGGTACCGTGGAATGAAGAAAAAGATCAATAGAATGCGAAATAACTTACATGCCCTAATAAATCACACTGTAGTATGTGTGACATTAAAGGGGTGTTATGTAAGCATGCAGAAGTAAAGAAGCTTCAAAACGATGTTCACTTAATATAATCTAATCTACATTGAACACGAGGAATCTCAATGCTTGAAATTCTTGAATGGTTTTAATTAAATAGCAATGGTTAAGTCCTGATATGCGATTTTGGATAAATCTTTTAATTAAATGACACTTTAATTGTCTGTCTTTAAAGAACCGGCTAAACTTGATGGCAGTTGAAGAATGAAGCACACGTTGATGGCAGTTGAAGAATGTTCCTTGGGTTAAATGTGAAACTATGCACATTAAAGTTTATCGTTAATAGATCAAAGTGTGGTCCTACATTTTTGTTTAATTCCACAACATGCTTTTTATTGCACTCAAGACTCTCCAATCAGTTAACAATTCATAAATAAAGAATGTGAAAACATTGAAACCATTTTAAGATATTTTTCTTTTACCATGTTTATCATTCAGTATTTCTTTTTAAGAATAGTGGCACAGGTCTTTTAAAATCTTCTTTCTAAGATAATTATTTTTCTTCATCTCTTGATCAATCTGCAATTTGGAATCCGCAAGGCAAAAGGAAAAGAAACCAAAAACAACGTGGCGTCGAACAATTAACAACGAAGTGAAAGAACTTAACAAGTCATTGGGAGAGATTAAGACCATTGCAGCCAACAGGGTGAGGTGGCGGTGGACCATGACGGAGGCCCTATGCTCCATATAAGAGTGAAAGAGGTATAAGTAAGTAAGTATTCCTTAATCAAAATGGCCAAGAATAACTATTATTTGGTACACGTAGTCTTATTTTAGGATAAAATCAAACGAATTTATAAAAAAAGCTAACTATGGACTATCGAATATATTTTACGCACACTTCAACGTCAGCAAAGATGTAACGCTACAATGGATCTAACGCTCAACACTATCTAACTATCAACTGATTACCATTTGCAGATTGTCCAGTGAATTAATCACTAGGGCCGAGGATGATGGTGCAGATGACGGATCATTTCAGATATAAATCAGCTTTGTGCATTATGCCTACTATGACCTAGTGTCTAACTGGATTAAATGGAAGTTCTGGTCGTGGTGATAGAACACTAACTGTTGTTCATTGTTAATTCTGTTTATGGAAAGAATTGTCATTAAAAAGCAAGGCAGATCAGAATTGAATTTCGAAACAAGTGAGCAGAATAAATATAGACACGATTAGCATAATTTAAGAGCATACCTTTCACAAATGTCGCGCAATCTTACAAGATAGTTAAAAATGTATTTTCCATTTCAATAAAACATTAAAAAATTGTGCATCGTTAGTGCAAAATATTTTGAAAAAAAAAACTTTTTAACCCTTTCAGTCCCAGTGATGCCATTTGGCATCATCACTTTCAATATTTTTTTCTAAATGTTTATGTCCGGCTATGACATCCAAACACACATCATTCGATTCTTCACACTTTGTTCTATCAGACAAAATTTTACTTCAATCTCAATAGAATTCAGAACTACTATTTTTTTTATTTAGAAAATAGTCAACAAGCGTTTCTCCTAATTTTTTATAAGTTCACTTCAGTTCCACATATTTAAAACGCAATTTAAGCTATTTCGGTTAAAATAATTATTAATTTTTTTTTAATAATATGGTCAGATACCTTAAAATATATAACTCGAAGTGTTTTAAGGTAATATATATATTTTTATTTTGTTGTTTTCCACAGTTAAAGAATTTTGGCATTGTTTCAAAAACCATATAAAAAATTTAAATGGATTTTTTTTCCTCATGGAATTTGTATATTTGACCTAAAATAAGCTTATTTTGTGAATATCAGATGTTTCTGTAGTGTAGTAAATTTTTGGGACTGAAACGGTTAAAGAAATTTCTGGCCAAAGTCAAACCAACGCCACTGTGGCACGACCACCTATAATGAGCCGAGGCCTTCTGTTCCCATTTTAGCTATTCTGATCAAGGACACTAAGCGGCTTAGCATATCTCCTGGTCAGGTAGTCAACATCACGTGAAAACCTCAGTGTTTACTTCCCAAGCATGATCAGTATACATATTTTGTAATATACGATGTCAAAAATGTCTTGCTTCGTTTCACCACAATAATGGTTCCTAGTAGTTGCAACGGCTGTGTTGTTGTTTCACCCTATTTTCAGTATTCGATTGAGCCATTTTTCAGGTAATGGAAACAAAAACCTGAGGAAATTTTCAACCTAATATCGATAATATCGTGAGGCAGCTCATAAAAACCACATTTTTCGTGAAACCATGTGCCAAATATTTAAAATTGCATAATCATTTTTATATAATTTTGAAATAATTGTTTAAGGGCTGAAAATAATCAGTACCGTCAAAGCGGGTATCTTTGGCCACGGAGGGTAACTTTGGCCACGCGTCGGAAAAAGATTTGTTTCTTAATTTCTCTTCATAAAATGATCTCATCATAAATTGTTTTACATTTTTGGAAAGGTGGAAATATCGCCTTTCATTTCATGTAAAAAAAATATCATTCTAAATCTGGCAATAGTACAAATGCTGTTTTCACTCTTACGGGCATAAAATGACAAAAATCTATCTCTTCCAACTTTTGTCTGGAACACTTAAAGAAATATTGAAAATATTTAAATAAAACACTCTATTAGATTCTTTTATTTATGAGGAAGAATATTACACCATTTGTTTTATTCTAAGTTGACTACTTTTTATGCTGTATTTAAATATTTGTAATTGGGAAGCTTTTGCCGATGAATGCGGGTAACTTTGGCCATAGATGTAAATATTTCTTTATGGAACTTTGCACTTTAAAAAATGTATGTAAAAGTGTATTAAGTTTAACTATTTTTGAAAAAATTCTTACTTTTATGATTACTCACTTTTTAGATATTTTTTTTTTTAAATCTCATGATTTTAAACATTAAAAAGATAAAGATAGAATGCAAGATACGTATTCCACTCAAAATCGCAAATGTCGAAAGGTAAACATTTTCAAATTCCTAATTATAAATATATTATTTTTCACCTTTTATAATAAAATCGTTTGCTTTTTACAAATATATTTGTTATTAAATCTTGCTTCAAAAAAGTTCTTTTTTCCTTATTAAAATAGAAGTTTATTTTTCTTTCTTTTAAGCTGCACAAACAATACTAGTATTCAACATGTAATGCCATTCCACGATGCACTGCAATGTAAATGTTAAGTTATATACCATTTTAAATAACTATATGTCTTATAACTTTGTTATTTTTGTGTTTAAAGTTTTAATATTGCTATTTAAATCGTTAACACAGCTTTTAAGGATGTTAAAAAGTATGTTTCTTATGTATTTCTTGGGTGGCCAAAGTTACCCGCCGGGCTCCTAACAGTGTCTTATTTTTTAAAATTAATACCAATTTTTTATTAATTAATAAAATGTAACAAAAATGCCTGAAAATTATTCCTAAATGTACAATACTTAGAATGCATAAGGATTTTTAAGTGTTTAAATCGTTTTTGAAGTTAAAATTTTCTTCTTTTGTGAAAAAAACTATGATTTTGGCCAAAGTTACCCGCACTGACGGTAGGTTTTTATTCGTATCAGTTTTTTCAACTCATCGTCTGCAGCAAAAAGAACCTTTATTATCAAACCTTCAGAGCCAAAACCTTGTTGATTCCGCGTTACTTTTCTGCCAGAAAAGCTTTTAACTCCTAATTCTAAACTGGAAAAAAGTGACAACAACACTGGCAGCCATCCCCTTTGCCAACCAATTCCATCCTAAGATTCTTCGCTGTGAAATTGTCGTTTTTTTAAACTTGGTTGCCATTTTTTGTGTAGTAAGTTTTTTTTTACTTCGTTTTAATTCTTTTGTTTGGGTCGGAAATAAATAAGGTGGGTGGTATGTATTGTTCAGGGTTGTGTTAGAGTCTAATAGAATTTTTATTTTTTGACTGATTTTTTTGTTTATTGTTGCGTTATGTAAAGGAATTGAGCTATCTTTGTTTGTAGAAACATACTTCCTTTTTTAAATCACAATTATAAAACAAACAATTCAATTTAAAAGTGTGCGAATATATTATAATACAACATAAAAGTATTATTAAACAGGCATAGTAAAAAATCAAATTTGATTTAATTATTTAGAATGATATTACGTGAGGTTTTTTTTGTAAATATAAGATATTAAGGTAGAAAAAAAATGTGCAAATTTTTTGTAAGGGCTTTAGAAACCATTAATAACATGTTACCTTTAGAAACATTTAGTTTTGTATTGAATTAGCCAATACAATCATGTCTTCAGGGTCCCAAAAGGTTAAAAAAATTTCAATTAACTAAAAATAGCAAAAAGAAAACCAAATTGTTTATACTTTTTTATAAATTTACTTCATAGCAGGCATACAAATATGAATTATTTTCATATACACACAAATGATAATATTATCACGAAACATAAATAAAATGTTATCAAATACGTAGTTTAAAAGTATCGATAATGTGCATTAGTTATCATTAAAGTACTATAATTTGAATTATAAAATGAAATTGAGTTAAAAACTGGGATTTTTTATGTGTCACAAATTTTCAAATCAAATTATCCAGAAAGATAAAAATATTGTGTTTTCAAAATTAAACGCTTTTAATTATTAGTTGACACAGTAAAAAAATAACATAACCAATACAAACACAATTTCCCCATATTTCAAGTAATCTTGTCCCTTGCCTGACGTATTTACGCTAAATTAAGTTTACTGTTGTGCTTTTTTTTTTTGTTTTTTTTTTCTTATCCATACAATAAGAAACCGATTAATCTTCATCATATGGGCATTACGAAAAAACCATACATTTTATAATTCCACCATCGAACTTAGGAACTTCTAAGACAAAATGAAACCATTCTCAGACATCTAATAACACTTTGGGTACATACCTGTCACTCCAGTTGAAAATTTATTTGTAGAAAAATAAGAAAAGAACGGGTTTTGCTCTGACGGCAAGATTTGACTTCGAAAGAAGTTTACTGTTCCTTTTTTTTTTTAATTTAAAAAAAATTTTCTATAGTGGCATGTTTGCGGTATAGCTGAAGCAATACAACCCAAATTGCGAAGTGTACTCTATTAAAAAGACTAATAACAATTAGCTCATAGCAAAGGGTATTTTATTATTTCTACCAAATATCAAAGTTAAAACAAAAACAGGTTTAAACGTTGAAATTTGGTCGAGTTGCGGAGGTGTTAAAAGTTATTTCGGAACGATGTCTTTCAGACAAAATGATTGTTAAGTATCATTGGACTATCAAGCTATGTCTTTCATCATGTTAGAAACAAATTTTCACGAATCATGTTATAAATAAATTGTCACGAATAAAGAGTCTACTGATGCTTTTTAACGTTTTTTATTGTTGACATCATATTAGTTACTACCTTGTATCCGATTTACACTACTGTTCAAAAGTGTCATGTTATAGGGGCAATAGCAATAGTTTATTTTACGATTTTGTGCAAAAATGCGATCACTTAAACAAAGAATTAATGTTCCACAGTTTTTCCATAAAATAACACAAAATAGTTGAAACATGCCCAGAAAGTGCATATAAGCACTAGAACCTGGAAAAACTTATTATTGTTTAATTTTATGGTGCTATTGATAAACATTAATTAAAAAAATGTTTAGAAACAAGTTTTATTTAAAAATAGAACTTGTTGGAAAGCATACACCAACGAAAAATATGCCCTCTAACCCATTTATAACACAAAGTATCAAAAAGATAAAGTGTTTATTGGAAATCAATGTGTAAGGTTTTGTTTTATTTGTCACCAATTACATTTCTAGTAAAATGCAGCTGTCAATTTGTTTCTTTGTTTCCATAGAACAGATATTTACAAACGTTTCTTCAATTTTTTTTAATTGTGTGTTAATATGGGTGAGTGTTGGTGATTTCAAAACCAATTCACCGTTATTAGCTGAAATAGAAACTATAGTAAACTAATTTCTCTTAGAAAATTGAATATTTCTGTTATTATCCTACAAAAAATTACTGTTTTCCGGAAAAATTACAGAAATTTACTCTAAAATTGCATCTCAATTTGTAAAAAGGCCCCTTTTTTTTCTGCAGGTAAAATCTGTAACTAATAATACAGAATGCATCTGTTGTTAACACAATTGTAAAAAGGCCCTTTTTTTCTGTATACGGTAAAATATGTAACTACTAATACAGAATGCATCTGTTGACAACACAATTTTTCTGTTTTGATCAGAAAAACAGTTTGAACTAGAAAAGC
This sequence comes from Hylyphantes graminicola, assembly GCA_023701765.1. NCBI lineage: Eukaryota > Metazoa > Arthropoda > Arachnida > Araneae > Linyphiidae > Hylyphantes > Hylyphantes graminicola. Next base: position 34,666,837 of record CM043121.1, read on the forward strand.
TTTGCCCGTGAACTTGCGTGTGTAGTGGTCAACGCACCCGACTCCTATGCAGTGGGAGAGGGTTCGTACAACAGTCATATGCTTGTCTTTTATTTTTAACGTTCCAGTCCACACAGAAGATATCTGTTATGTACGAATATTTTCCGTATTGCAGAGTTACGAGAAAATTCTGTCAACATATTTAGGTAAATTAATCGGTTGCTCGGCAGTTCGTTAACATTCAATATATTTGTTCAGCACCCCTACAGATATTTTCTTGCAAATTTGGTGATGGAATTTCTAAGTAATAGTATAAATCATTTTTAACATTGCAGTTTTTTTACCTTTTCATAGCTGTTACCATATATAAACTGAAATTTTTTTATGATTTTAGGTTGAAACAGATAGTAAATTTACATTTGTAATTTCTTCTATAGGGGAGAGTGCTGTACCTTTTGGGACGCTGGTACCTTGGGACACTGACAATTTCTTAGAATCTATTGGCAACATTCATACTTGTTTATTTCTAATAGTAGCCTTAACCAACAGGCATCTTTAAAATAAAATTTAACTCTAGCATGATTGAATTGATGAATTGGTGACAAAAAATAATATTTCATTACCCCAAAGTAAATATTTTTCTCATTCTAATATAATTTTTTACCTCTGTACTTTTACAAAAAGTTAACTGCATTTTATTTTTTTCATAAAAGAGAAGATTTTAAAATATTTTGGTTATGAGAAAATAATGATAATGCATTTAGATTGGCCACTATCTTGCTTTTATTTAAAACATGTAGTGTGTTGTACCTTGGGACAGTAAAACATATTGCATCGTCATATAATGTTAAATAATTTGGACTTGCAATGTTGCTGTATAATTTTAATTATTCTTGAATTTTGAAGTTTTATTTTTGAATTTCCTTCAAAAAACACTAAAGTTTGTTTCCTGACACAAATTAGTTTATTTGTATGACTATTGACTGAATTATAAAGTATGTCCCAAGGAACAACATCATATTGTACCTTGGGACAGTTTATCCTCTCTACTTTAAATGAGTGGCAATTTTTTAATTTCATGCTGCCAGAATTTAAAAAATTATATTATAGAGGAATATATTGATGTGTTGAATTGCTAATTTTAAATTTTTATTTTGACTATAACTATCGAAGAAAAAAATCAAATGTAAAAATTGTCCCAAGTTACAACTACTTCCCTACTTCTATACATTTTATAATTATTCTAAGCATTGAGTTAAACTTTTCCGGATAGTTTAACGCTTTATTACGCAGATTTATCGTAGCCACATAACGACATGCAATTTTGAATCGGGGTCTTTTTCCACGATCGACAGCAGACCTAGCACATAATAGAGCTTTGAGCGACATCGTACGCTAACAATTTAATGTTACATTTACCCCAGTAAAATACATGGGAAGACCAATGACTAATTAGATATTTCTTATTACTTATACAAATCCGTTTAAAGGATGGTTCTGATTCGAACTTTCTTGACAAGAAAAGAGTATCACACTGACTCGCTTATGGAAGCTCTTCCATATATTTAGAATATGAGTACAATACCATAAGAAAAAACATGCTTTTGTATATACAATCAAACTCGGTGTTAACAACCACGTTTACAACGACAACTCTTTTATAACACCATAAATATTCGGTGGCTTGCGTCCATAAACCTTAATGATATAATATATTGCTTATAACAACAACTTTTAATTAACTCCTCTGCCGTAATGCTAAAAAAAATTCAAAAACCTATTCATAAAGACGGCAATCTTCTTGAAGAATATTTTTTAAATTCGATATCACTTCTTAAAATCTTTGTTTATCGCCAAATAATACGAAAGGTTGCCAAATTAGAAAATTATTTGCCAACTAAAAAGTATTGTTGAAGAAGGAGTATTTAAACTTTTACTAATAGTACATGGGGTTAAAATTCATTCAATATATGTTATTTTAATTATTAATAATATGACTATATAATGCGTATTTTGCATGATTTACAACACTTAATATTCAACCTTGTATACAACGTTGCTCGTTTTCGACGTCATAAACATCATGGTCTCTTGGATGCCGCTATGACTAGGAAAAACCGGGTTATTCTGTATAAAACAAACATTTCAAAATAACAATTCGACATTTTCATTTTAGCTTTTTCATTAACAACGAAGAAACCATTACGATTGTCGTTCCCGCAACCCTTGAATAAAAATAAAATTCAACAACCTGCCAAATAGTTATAAAAAAAAAGCTTCGAAATTTACATTTCAGCCTCCAACAAATTGCTTGAATAATAAGCTTCTATAAACATTCATGATGGGTAATTACAATCCAATTACAGAAACATGACATCAAAGCAAAACTGCTAACGAAAAAATATTAAAAAAGTTAATAGCGTAACTTTGCAGGTTAAAGCGAAAGCGAATATCCGTTAAATTCAGAATAATGAACTTTGTATCACTATCTACAGATAAACTGAATAAAATTTTTTAAGCAATTAATATTTCAAATGTTTTGTTAGATAATAATTGGTTTTCGATAAGTTTAACTTATTATTAAAATTGGTAATTGAAAAAACATAAATTTAAAGAAATGTAAAAGACTCTAGAAGAGAAACAGTTTCTATTTAAATGACAAATTAGAGTTTTTTTATATTTGATTATTAAAAGAGTTAATATTTATTAAATATGGAATGCAAGAAAACTTCTAAAGACGATTTAATGATTAATATATTCTGCATTAATATTTAATCATAAACAAACGTGCTTTTTAATACTCTACAGAGATAAGCTCTAACTTTATTGCTTTTTAATTTGTGTCATGTTTGTAAATAATAAATTATGTAAGAAAATAATCTTTTGATTTTAAACGAAAAATTAAATGGCATCAAAGTAAAAAAAATAATCATCTGCTCTACTTTTTAAGTATTAAGATTCAAGATCTATATCCCTTTTATAAGGAGAATAAGACACAAAAATTAAATATACAGACTAAATAAAATGAACTTTAAAGACTAAAATGTTTAAAAGTTTAACAAGGCATTTAATTTTCAAGAAAACTCTAATTTCTTTTTAATCTAAAGAGTTTCATATCTTTCTTGAGTTTTTTTTTGTTTTTGTTTTAAAAGGCACCATTAGTATTGCATAACTAAAATATTTATTCATGAATTAAAAAAATAATTTTTAAGGAATAAAACTTCGTTTAATAAGTTTCTTAAATGCCATTCAAAAGATGACACAAAACCAAGTTCCATGTTGATCATCTGCAAAAACTATCACTGTGAAATTAGATCCATGTAAATTTCCTTTAAAATAGATTTTTGATTTTTTTTTTCGTTGTTGAAGAAACTACATTTTATTATATAATTTTTGTAGTTCATACTTGTCTATCGTTCAAAAAAATCGTTAATGTTAAAATAGTTATAAACTTTTAAAGCATTATAAACGAATTAAAATACAATTGATAAAAAAGTCTCGAAATTAAAAAAAAAATAACGTTACTTTTGTATAAAAAATTAGTTGATTAATTAAATTATTGGACCAAGGTAAAAGGATTATTATAATTAGTTACAAGAACACAAGTAATACGTAATTTCGTCAAAAAATTTCGAACATTATTTTGAAACAATATGGTGTTTGCGTTATTTTTCTGAGATTAATGGCAATATCATTCAAACATATTACTAGTTGAAGTTAAAATAATTCATAACAATTGAATTACAGCAATTATCAATTAGTTAATTATGGTACAATCAAACTTTAAAAAAATTACAAAAGATATTTAATTTCATTCATCGTTAACTTCTTTTTAAAATTTTGTATAAGTTTTGTTGGAGTAGTATCTAAACAAAACTCAAACGTTCTCCTTTTCTAAACAATGAATTAAATGATGATTCTAATCATTGTTAAAAAGTCTCTAATGACATTTTTCATCAATTGGATGTAACGTTCTCGTTCTAAATCTAACCATTAGGCATTCTTCCTAACCATGCCTATTAAGAGACGATATCGTACTTATTGTTTAATGTTAAAAAAATTAACTGCACAATGTGCCCTTAAAAATGTACGTTCGTAGTACAATTTGTTTCACATGGTAATTTTGAATAAACGGTATTATATTAAATAAGATTGAAGCGCCATTTATTTAAAAAAACATTATAAAAGTAGTTTTAAATATTTTAATGTAACCAATCTATAAATCAATACATTTAAGGGAAATTGTACACCCTATAGGGTAATTTCGATAACTTTACAAGCCAAACTGACAGAAGGACCTATTTTTGAAAAATACTTTTTCAGAATCGGCACCCTCAAAAGCGTGTAAAAAACATACCATCCATATATCGGATTTGCAACCCCATCGCAATACTTTAATTAACTTATATTTCATATTAAATAATTGTTAATAATATTTTATGAAGATAAAGAAGCATCTTAAACCGACTTTAGTGAACTTATAATTACCAATGAATGCTAAACAATTCTGTACACATTTTAAACGGTGCCCGCAATAGATGTTTCGCAATTTTTTACATTATAAAACGAAGGGCTACTAATCTATAATTCATTTTACCGCACCATATTTTGTTATGGAACTATGCACATTGCTTTGCATACGTATACTCTTAACAAAGCATCAAACAGCTATAATATATCAAACGGCTTTAATTTGATAATTCGCGATACATTGCCAAGTAATGAAACTTTAACAATCAGATAACTTCAATAAAATGTAATACATGTAGCAAGCATACTTTAATTCTTCATGATAGCAAAGTCGCCAATAATTGATCCAAGTCCGACACTACAGTAGAGTCCCGTTTATCCGAATCCCGGTTATCCGAAATTCGGTTTATCAAAAAAAAAAAAAAACTGAGCCTTTCAGTTAAAATATGAAACGTATAAGCATAAATACACGGAAAATAAATACGTACTTACAAAGTTGGATTTATTTCTCAAAATATGCAGTAATTTTTTTTTATATTTTTGCTTCTCAATATTGGTCCCGTACCGTTCGGATAAACAGGACAACTTAGCTATCCGAAAAGAGAAACTATCAGAACTAAAATTTATACAAATTACAGAAAATATAAAAGTGGATCGTAACAATATATAACTAAAGAATTTGTGAATATTCCGTGCGAAACGTTTATAATCATACAAGTGTAACACTCTTAAACTTAAAAACCAAATAATTAACGAGTTTAAATTAAAACGTTACCAATTTAAATAACTTGCAAATCTTAATTATAATTAATCCTAGGTGCTACGCAATACCAGAAATATATTTAGAATGATGTCTAGTTCTATAAAAGGTTTATGGGATCGACTTAAAAAAAAAAAGAAATTTCTAACGGAATTCAGAAGAAACTTTTAAAGTAGCGCTATAACTTTCCTTTTCCATTCTGCTGATTTCGGCAGACTTGAGATATATTTTCGACAAACAATTACATTCCCAGTCACACATTAAGATTATGGGATTTTCAATTTAAATGTTCATAAATTATTTAAATTTATGAAAATTATTTAAGTAATAATTAAATTTGTTTATTACATTTTTAAACCAGAAAACCACTATCCAGACATTCCCCCAGCAACCCTATAAAAGTTTACATCGAAAGTTTTTATTTTCAAAGAATTATAAACAGATAAAAAAAAATATATAAAAAAAATTCACTTGGCCAAAATAAATTGTTCGATCGACTCTATTGCTTGTTAAAAAGAATAATTTAAAAAAGAAACAATTTGTTAAAAAAAAATACTTGCCAGAGTTATTTTAAAACCAAACAAAATAACACATTTTATGCAAAATAACGCACGTTTTAAAAAATAACACAATTATAAAATGAAAAAAAAACATTTACTATTCAAAAGCATTTAAACGGCACTTTTAACACCTTAATGATTTTACAAATGAACTTTTCGACAGTCAGAAGTTTCGAACAATAAAATAAATTGTAAAAAAGTAAAGTAACTTAATATTTTTTTCATAAAAAAATAATCTAACAATTATCTTGTTAAAGTTTTTAAAAATTTAAGTTTATGCCAAAATACTATCAAAATTAAAATGTACATCAACCTTTTTACATTTCAATAAAATTTACTCTAACTTTTTTTAAGCAACAAAAGAACCATTAACGAAGTTCCCACTTACCTACTTGAAAAACACCTTCATTTCACTTCCACCTCGCAATAGAACAAAAAAAAAACTTCTAAAACGTTCTATAAAAAGCTCGGGGTTTTATTTAAAGGCGCCCTTTCCGCAGGGGTCCCGTCCCAAAGTCGCGGAGAAGGTGGAAAGAAAACAACCCGAGTGTCGAGTGGGCCAAGTTCGCAGCCATGCCACTGTTTTGTAGGCATGGAGCGCCCCCTGTCGGACAACAGGTAGTCAAGAAAGTCAGCAAAGTGTTGGGTGGAGTTTGAAAAAGGTGTAAGTGAGACGAAAAATTAGTTGGTCAGTTGTTTACTCCTTCGCATAAATATTATATAGCCTATACTAAATTGGCCATTTAAAAAATGCCTAAAAATTTTTAATATTTGCTCTTTTCCCCCCATTTTAACCGCAAGTTTATTCAAAACAATAAAGTACATGACGTAAAAAGTAAAAATTTACGATTAATTTTACATGATTTAATTTACGCACACTCTCAAAAAAATTTCCTTCAATTCACGGAAAAAGTCTGTGCAGCACTGCTACCGGAATGTTTCAGTGAGTTGAAGGAACACTTTGGTCCGCTAAAAGAAGGAAGTATTCCGTTTTTTTAAAGATAGATCCGTTGTGTTTATTTTTTCGTTAAAAAACGAAAATTTTATGTATTTTGAAGAAATATCGAACTTCGAGCGACATCGTACGCTGACGCCGTCCTGACTTTGGACTCCACAGATTTAACGAGCACGTCTGTCCTCGTCCCCTTAACTTCCCAGTACACATACCCGATTTATAGGATGATTGGCAGTAGGTGAGATTAGAACCCCCGCACTCCTGAGAAGGCTGAATCCTGAGGCGGATGCTTAAACCACTCGGCCATTGTGACACATCTCTTCAAAATATTATTATAGGAGTTACTGCTGCAAAAAGTCGTGATGTCGATAGAAATTAATAGCGGCCTCTTCTACCCACCAACAATAATATCGCGATGCGCATGCGCAGTTCAAAGAAAACGGAATTTTTCTGTGTTTTTATAAAACGGAAAAATTACTGTGAAAAAAGACGGAAAGTTTAGTGTATAAAGACGGATTTTTCTGAGAGTGCACAAGAGTTGTATTAAAAAAGTAGATATGTATAACATTCAAGACTTTCACACATTTACCAATTGATAAATCATTGCATTTAAAGATATGACAAATGACAGTGATTGCGCCCTCTAGTAGGGAAGGGTGAAGGGTTTTCTTAGCCCATTACCCCGCTCGCCAGAAGAGACAGTCAAAGAACACAAAGAAGGACGCCACAAACACATAGATAAATAACAACATTTATTGGCAAACACAAACATCCATGTCATGACCGGGTTTCGAACCAGAGCCCAGGAGCACCAAAGGCTAGCACTCTAGCCATTACGCCAGCGGGCCGGCGCATTTAAAGATAACTATGTACCCCCATATGCAAATTTCAATAACTTAAACCAAAAAACAGTTATTTGTCAGCTACCCTTTAGCGAATGCCCGATTTTCACAAAAACATTATTAAGACGTCCTACAGTTACCGAGCACCTCAAGTACCAAATTTGATGTCGATAGCTTTTTTTTTAGTTTTTGATGTAGAGTTATTTCAGACAGACGGAACAATGCTCGAAACCACCTTTTTTAGAATCAGCACCCTGCAAAATGTGTAGAAAACACAAAATCTAAATTTTTGACTTTTAGGTCCATCATAATACTTTTATTACCTTATATTAAGGCCTTATATTTCATATCGGGTAATCGGAAGTGAAAAACTCAAATCACCCAAATGACGCAAAATAAAGTAATTCTCTAATTTAACTATAATATCGCGCTATCCCAAATTGTTAAAAGTTAATTTGTGCAACATACATATTTCTTTTAAAAAAAGAGTATTCTATTTATTTCGGCATAAATACCGAGTCGATTAAAAATTGTTGTGTAGTTCAAACGCAATAAATTTTCATCAATGTTTTTCAATCCTATGTAATGTGACGAATAATGGCTAGAGAAGTAAAGTATAGCAAACAATCAATACATAAATTCGTCCTTTACAAACGCAGCACGGAAGTTCAAACATTATTTTGATGATATTTTTAGTAAAAGGTTAAAACACTGATTGACTTGAAGGCAAAATTAAAAAAAAAAGCAGCAGTTGTAATATTGTAGGGTTAAATCTGTATGGGCCCATTTGGATAGTCTGGGTACTGTACCCATATAAAAGGCACATTCTATGTGGCCCAGAATGAAACGACCCCCTTTACTTTTGGTCAAACCCAATGAGCCCACATGGCAATTAGGATCATGCTTACTATCTTTAGAGAAATTGTTTTAAAAAAGTTAAACTTTTTGTAGCGGAATGATATCGAACTTTTACTAATACATAATTTTACAGTTAAATGATGACTACTTAATGCTATACAGTAACTAATACTTGTCTTATATTACTCTTTTCGATAACATGGGCTTAATATGGGTAGCTAATCTCTATGGTTTGCCCCATGTTGATATTATGTGATTTCATTTGTTTAATAAAAGTCGTAAATAGGATTCACACATTATTTGGTATAGGTAAAAGACGAGGATTTTAATGGGCTACCCGTATGAAGCCAGTATCATCGAATGGAGTCCTGACGCGGTGTTAATTGTAATTTTTTTCTCGAATGGGGCTGAAACATTGGCTGCCAAGCCTTTGCAGACTCGTCAAATCCCCCAGAACTGAGAGCCATCTTTCTGTGGCACCATCTAGGCGACTCTTGCTATCAACTTTGACGTGCAGATTACAATGAATCAAAATCAGAATTACAATGAATCTGAGCTCTCTGTGGATGTTCAAGTACGCTGAGATTTAATTTTGCCGAGAGAACCCAAGCCGAATGGGCCCTCCAAGGATCTTTTACATGGAACATAATCATGTAACAAGCGTGCCCAAAATTTTCCCATCCAGATAATCCGACGAGTCGGTGCTCGAACCCGCGAGTAGGACATATTTAACATATCATAACGAGACGGATTATATTTTGGATAAAGAAATTTATACTTAAAACTAAAGTTTAATTGTTAATTTAAAAACATAGTCTCTACTCATCTTCTTTGCTTTTCATCGATTTTCTTAAAGTTTACGTTTTTTTTTACTTGGTCTGATAACGTCGGACCAGTATTTAAAAAAAATTAATTTTATTTTTATTTTGAATTGGAAACTTGTTCGGGTAAACCTTGTGGACAAATGAGGTTTTTGAACAAACATAAAAGGGTCGTTTATGTCTGGGCCACATATGAATAGTTCCCACTGTACCCAAATGAGCCTATACGGATCAAACATTAATGTGCAAACCTGGGTAGTAATTGAACTTCATATATCTGGTAAAAAAATTTCGATTATTATAGGAGCCTAGGAAGATAAAAAGCCCTAATGTTATTTTCTAGTCTTCATTTAAAAGGGGTTATTTTTAATTAAAACCCCACATTTTTTCAAAGACTATATTTATTAAAAACGAAAAAAAAAAAGTATATAACCCAATTTTGAAAAAAAAATGTCGGTTAGGATTATTTCAATCGTAGCCCCTCCATCGGAATTAATAAAAGTGTTGCCTAATCTGCCAGAGTAATTCTAGCATTTTAATTACAGAGCGGGCGAAGACAAAACGTTCCCGTGGCCTTGATTACACGAGATGCAATTTTAAAAGATGCATTGGGATTCGCAGAGGGTGTTGGAGGTTTTCCTGCTCTTTAGCTTTATCCTGTGTGGATTTATTTCTTGTTTCAAGTTTTAGGGTTAATGAGAGGAGTCGCATTTAACACGTTGCGCTTAGGGAAATTACTGCAATTTCTGTAGGGATTTTTTAACCTTAAAGAAATGTATACTTTCGTCTGCAGTATATAAAAAAATATACTTTGGAAAGGGTTAAAAAGTAAGTTTAACAAATACCTCAAATATTTAAGCGTATGTATTTATTTTTTCAAAATATTAGTTGTATTTATTCAAGTTAATTAACATCAATATTATTAGATTTTTTTTAACTGTAGCGAAAACTAAATTTAAGCTTATCTTAATTTAATTAATTCTAACAAGAACAAAAATTACAGTTGATGATAAAATATTTTTTATAAGCGTTCGTGGAAAAACGTAAAAAAAAACGGAATTATTTTATGCTAAGATACTATAAAAAATACAGAAAAAGTCTTAAAAGTGACTCGATTCTCAGGTTCGTAAGCTCATTAAATTTCGATCAATGTAGCAAAAATTATTTTTAAAAAATGTTACGCTAGCTTAATACTTACTTTTAAATTCAATCAAATTTCAATTTGTAACGGAATAAATTCAATTCATATCACTTTTCAAAGAGACTTTCTAGAATGGATCTGAATATACCTTTATTTCTCTTTAAAAAACCATCGTGAAAAGATAACCGCTTTAAATTAACAATTTTAAGTCCAATGTGACTTTTTTTTAAATTTAAAATGATAGTTATATGCTTAGTGATATTAGAAGAAGATTTATGTTATAATTTTATTAAATAAGAAGTGGAAACTCAATCATTTTGTTGCGGAAAATTTATATTTTATGACTTACAGCAATAAAAATTAATTTTATTTTTGACACATATCTAAACCTTTAAACAAAAAAGGAAAAGTTATTCTGAAGGATAAATTATTCTTATCTTTCCAAAAATTTTACTTAGAAATTGTCTGTAACTGTAAAACAAAAAGGAATACTAATTTAATCCCAATACTTTATTTTACGAAAAAATATTGTTTTTAAAATAACTGAAGTATAAATTCAAGAAATAGTTTTTTTCAATCTAAAATGACTTTGAAAGTGGTTTTTAAAGTTAATTTTTATAAAAATGTGTACTTTTTTGGGAGAAATAAAACAATTCACATACATTAAACATTCGTTGTTTGCCAATTTAATGTATATTTTTAATTTGCAGAAAAAAGTAATTTGTATCATCCATTGATAATTATCGTTGACATTTTACATGATAAAGTAGCTAAATTTAACCCCCAAAAATCTAGTGCATCATCTTCATATTTTTTTTATTTCATCTTTTTTATCTTATTTATTTTAAAATATTACCGAAAAATAAAATATTACTGAAATAACTTTTAGAAACGTAAAAAAAAATAGCGTATTTTTTTGGAAGCATTTTGTCTTTGAAGAACTTAATAAGAAATTATTTATAGTTTATTAACTATTTGTAAAAATTCATACTAAAGAGCAAATAGGAAAAAGTATCGAAATTATTAATTTCAAAACTCCGCTAGGGATTCAAAAATAAATTTTGAATAGTTTCTATAAATAGAATTACAGATTTCAGACTCAATATTTTTAATGAGGATTCTATCAGAATAAAAATTCATAGTTAGATTCGGCAACTCTTGTCATAAGTATCCAATTTAAGCAGAAATGATTTGAAAAATAAATCGAACTATTAATAAAGTGGAAAAAAAGTGTTCAGTATGCAATGCAGCGTATACGGCAGCTGTTATCGTATCTACAAGTTCCTTTATTAAATGTTCACTTAGCGAACAGATGGTTCAGAATTTGAGTAATTTTTAAAGTTAAAGATCAAATAAAGTGCAATTCCGGATTTTTCCAAGTAAAGTTTCACTGCCTTTATCGCATCGGACACGGGCAAGTGACATATTGAAGAAAGAAAAAAATATAGGAAAATATCGCTTTATATTCTGCGTTCTTAATGGAATTTCATTTTTTAAGTTACTTATCTGCTTATTGTAGCATAAATATCACTAAAAATTTCTCTATGAGTAAAAAAAAATTACAATGAGTATATATTCCAACTAGCCATAATTAAAAAATGATGCGTTGGAGGGCCCTAACTGTTGCCTTGGTTGGTTGTTTGGTATACATATGTTTTCAGGCTTGTGTGCTTGGTCAGAGACCCGCTTATAAACCCTCGTCAAGTAAGACATGCACAACACACAGTCACACGCACACAAATACGTGACAGATGCTGCCATCTATCGCGCGCCACCTAAACAATTTAGGCATGTCCCTAAATGAGAGGAAAATAGTCTCCAGGGACCTGTACCCGTGAGAAATTGCGCAATGACCGCCCACAAGACTTTCGGACCCAACAGATTTAACGAGCACATACTCCGCATATACTCGGTGGGTCTTCAGTGACCAGGACTCGATCGTGGGACCTTCCGATCCTGTTGACTTGGTTTCAGATACGACAAGTCACAAGTACTCGACAAAAATCTTCATTCATAAAATCCGACTTTCAGATATATATTTTCAAAACAAACCGAAAAAATCATTGAGAAAACTTTTCAAATTAAAGTACTAGTTTTATTACCCATAAAACTCTTTTATGAGTTACTTTGCCGCGGCATAAGGTTAAAATATTTTATTTTTTATTGAATTCTTTTTCGAGAAAATTTAACAAATGTTATTTGATTTTCCTGTAGATATTGATATATCAAATGTTTTAAACAAAATAAATATGATTCAATAATATTAGGAATTCTTAATTAAACTGAGAATAATAAATTTAAGCCATGAATAAAAAGTAGTTTTTGTCACTTTAATAATCCTTTTTTAACAATATTTCCTTAACAATTGAAAAAAGCCTCTGTAAAAAAATTGAGAAAAACAATTTCTCCTAGTTTCTTTTAATCTTTTCTTATTATAAAGCATTCATTTTTTTCTATTAAAGCTGGAATTTGATTAAACTTTTTTCGTTTTCCTAACTCTCTTTTTACTAATACTTTCTAAACAGATCTATTATTTAGTTTCCCTAAGGATATTAGACTTTTTAAAACTTATTTTTCACGAGCTTGTAAAAAATATCCGCTGATTTTACTGTTAAAAACTTTCAACTGGCACGACTTTGAAACCTTTTTTACGGTATACAACTGTATTTTTTACAGAAGAACTGTAGCTTTAACGGGAAGAAACTAGTAATTTAGAAGAGAAAAGCTGTTTATTTTACAGGAGAATTGTGTTAAGTTAGTAGCTTTTCCCGGTTAAATTTAGTTTTTCTGTACACGACGGAACCTTCGAGCAAACATCTCACTTAAACGAGCGTGGTGCCGCCCCGGTCGGGTTCAAATCCCGGTAAGGCATGGATATTTGTGACCGTCAATAAATGTTCTTATTTGTCTATGTGTTATTCCTTTCTTTGTGACTGTAAATATTCTTTCTGTGTCTGTCCCACTTGACGACAGCTTATAAGCGGTTTTCCGAACAAGCACACAAGCTGGAATATATATGAACCATACCATAACATACCATACCACGAGCGTGGTCGGGATTTAGACTGACAAGTGATTTGTGAGCGATTTTTTTTTCAACACAAATACGTTTTTATATTATGGATGTGATACGAACCGAGAACCTTTTTCAAAAATTATCTAAGATATTGGTCAATTTTGTAAAAAAAATTAAAGTAAATGTATTTACAAAAAAACTATTTCCACTTAAAAGCAAGAATAACAAGGCTTACCAGTTAATTAAGAAGTGCTTGAATCGACGTATATTTTAAATAGTCGCTAAAAGGCGAGCAAAGATTTTTTTTCATTTGAGCATAAGGATTAAAAGATTTTTTTTATATAATTTATTTAGAATGTAATTAATACAACGCAATATAACTTTAATAACAAACTTAATGTTTTCAGAATTTTTTAAGATTTTCTAAAATACTTTTATAGCATATTAAGTAGTACGTTAATACTTTAAATATAAGAAGGTTTACCTATTGCATACCGAAGAAACTTATTTACTTTCTAGTCAATATTGTTTTTTCCTTATATAAAAAACAGGAATTTAACGAAAACTAAATAAATCACGAAAAAATCCAAAATGTTAAAGGAATTCAAATATTTAGACTTAATGCTACGGCCCTTGACAACGAAATCTTTTACCACCACTACCTGTTTAGATAAAATGTTTACTCGGAACCTATAACATTCCTTGTAAAAACTGTGAGGCCTCGTAAAATATCCACGCTTACAGTTAAATTTCGATTGCAATTAACATAAGATTACTTATAAAAATTAAAATTTAGGGGGTATTCCCTCTAGCCCTAAAAATACATGCATTAAAAAATAGATAAACAACACACGCATTCAAAATCAAACATACAAACTGTTTGGAATTCGTCCTGCGACCAAACACGCTGAATTTCAGGAATACTTTTATTCTATGCTTTATCCAATAAGGTTTCACTCCATATTTTTTTAGTTTGAAATATAGAAGGATTTAAATATCAAATTTTGAGAAATAAAAAGGACTTGTAAAGCAAGTTTTTCGTTTAAAATAACACATAGAAATCACAATATAGATGATATATTCATTAGCTATCATTAACTATCAATGTGGTATGCATAGTTATTATATTGATTTTATGGTACTGATATTTCTAAATTTTATAAAATGAATATATTTCAATGTAACAGTACTCTGAATACTGGCATAGGTATTTTTGAAAATTTTATCGTATATTGAGAGAAATGAAACACAGTTTTAGTGAATAATGTACCGAAATTTATCTTTAAAAAAAACTCAATTATTTGCTTAAACTAATATATAATGAAAACTATTTATTTAACCTTTATTAAAATAAAACTATATAATTTCTTCGCATTTAGAATTACGACTATAATTAATTGCAAATCATAGCCACTAGAAAAAAAGACATTCTTGACCATCTTTTTCATAAATACCAACAAAATTCATATTTAATAGCATTAAAAATAACAAATATAAACATTTGAGGCTAAAGCCTTTGTTAAACTTTTTATAGTGTCCCACTGAATATTTTTTTTTCCTGATAATTTTCCTATCACCAGTAATTACTATGAAATGACCCTCATTTGGACTTTTGTAATGGGACGCCATGCCGAAATCGATGGCTTAATTTTATTTCTTTACTGCTTCTTAGTCTCAATTCGGATAACTATTTTTCTTTATTGAAATGTAACAGTCCAATGGGTTGTTTCTTTAATATCGAGTTAATTTAATACAATTTACCATAACCCTTTTGTACTTAATATTTTAAAGAAATCGAAGCTATTCTTTTTTCGTTGCTGAAACTATTTTAATTTATTCTATTGTTAGGATTACGCTATCGGTAAGTTTAATATATGGCTTAACTTTTCGAAATCATTCAGGTTTATTTTCATAGTAACATTAGCTTCACGAAGCTGGAAATAATTGAAATTTAATATTTCAAATTTTGATTTCTTTTTTAAAATATAGAATTGAAACCTGTGCAACACTAAAAAAACACTACGAGTTTGTAACACCACACGACTTTCACTCAGTAAAACAATACATTTGAAGAAAGTTATATGCCTATAGGGTAAATTCAATAGCTTTCAATTCTAAAAATTTCTAGAGGAGCTATCGTTTGCCCAAGCGAGATTTTGTCAAAATCCTTATAATGATATCATTTTAGGTGAGGTATTTCATGAGGTATCATTTTCAGCAATTCAATCGAAAAAAATTCTTGGTAGCTATACCCTTTGCGCATGCCCAAATACTGGAAAACCTAACTATGTTTATGTTGACGTCCAACAGGTATTAAGAACTTATGTAGGGGAGAGCAGGGGAATCCCGCCACCTCGGGTAATGCCGCCACCCCTTGTATCTCGCCAGCGGTATGTAAGGGAGGGGGGCTGTGGGCGCTGACCTGTAGCAGGAAACAAAGTAATTTGTAGTATAGACGCTAATGGCCGTGCGGTGAGTTTTTGTAAAGTTATTTTTAAAAAATACGGTTTTTAGTGATTTTCATCTAATCTTGAGCCTTCGGAAATTAAGCTATAAGTGACTGCTATCTCTAAGTTAGATAAATCAATTATATATCATTTAAAAGAGGAGTTATTTGGCTATTTTATCACGCCGTTAGTTTGGACGTTAAGCCAACTACCTTTCTTTAAACAACCGTCTATGCCATTTTGTCTTACTGGGGTTATGCCGCCACATCATTCTGGGGTTATGCCGCCACATGCAAAAGGATGGCGGCATAATCCGTAAAATAGAAATTTCATATATTGGCCCTACAACCTATTAGTTTTCGTTAGAGATGCTACGTATCCGAAAAAGAATGACTGAACTTGTCGAATAGACCAACAAAGCTTTAAAAAAAACCTGTATAGTTAGTTGCACACAGAAAGTTAATAAAAGAGTTGTACCCTGTACAATTTACCATTCCAAAGTTAATTAAACCTACTTTAGCTTTATAATTGCTGCATTATTATGTAATTTTCCATTATTTATAGATTATTTGCTTTGTTTATTGATGTGGCGGCATAACCCCGGTGGTGTGGCGGCATTACCCCAGATACCGGGGTAATCCCGCCACTGTACGAGCTTTAGAAAAATACAATTTTATTCATTTTCTATTAAAGATTTAAATTTTAAAAAATCACTACAAGATAGGTTATGAACTGTAGTATGATATGCTCATTACAATTTACATTAATTGCAACACAATTCTGCATGAAAATTCAATTTCCCTTAAGGTGGCGCCATTCCCCTTCTCTCCCCTACCAATCTAAAGTTTTAAGCTATTTTCATTTTTCATTAATTTCTTAAAACGAGAAAAAGTTCTATAGAGTATACCCATTGCTACCAAGCGTTTTTTTTTATGGGAAACCTTATTATAACGACGGATACGTTTTATTAACTCGAGTACCAAATTTAAAGTCTGAAGTTTTCTTGGTTTGAGTTGTAGAGTTATTTCAGACGAACATAATGAAATACATACACAGACAACTCCGACAGCGTTTATAAACACCTTTTTAGGAGTTTGTACCCTCCAAAACGTGTAGTCGTCTTTTTTGGCCTTGGGTTGTAAGTTCAAAAACTAAAGCTACGTAATGGGCTTGTTTAAGGTTTGAAGTGGCTGAATATATACACTCTTAAAACAAAAGGGTGAAATCCACTCCAGTTGGAGAAGTGCATTTTCGACACTGGAAAGGATTGAATATTAACTCAGACTGAGCTAAAATCACTCGTTTGGAGTGATCCTGTCGGATGCTTAACACGCAAAGAATCCACTCCTTCCGGGTAAGTGCATTTTCCAGACAAGAAGGGATTAAATATTAACTCAGATTGAGCTAAAATCACTCGTTTGGAGTGATCCTGTCGGATGCTTAACACGCAAAGAATCCACTCCTTCCGGGTAAGTGCATTTTCCAGACAAGAGAAGTGAAATTAACTCAATCTGAGTGAAAATCGCTCGTTCGTTTTAAGAGTGTATGTAGATTGAAAATAAATTATTTATCAAGAATTGATTGGTTAGTTAATTTATCACGTATCATGTGAGCGACAATCAGAGCATCGACTAAAAAAAGTGCAGAAACGAAAGATGAAAATAATTATACTTCTTCAAAGCCAAGCCAATTGTCATCTGTTTTAAAATTCGTGATTAAGTCTTTAACAGGATCAACTCTCTTGGGTCTTGTCACTGAATAAAATTTTTTAAATCAAGTTATGCTAAATTTTAGCTAATTATCGATGGATTATCTGACTCTTCAAAATTTTAACTTTAAAAAAGTAATCCCTAATGAATATTCAGATTTTTCTACATTGTACTTTTTGGGGATTATAAAGAATAATAACAATAGAAAAAGCAAATTTTCTCTCCTATTTGAAGTAAATTTCTTTAGTTTAATATTAAATTTAGGTGCATTTGTACATAAACTTTTATAAAATTAATACTTTGTAATAGTTTTTAAAAAGTTTTTTTTTCTATTCATTAAAATGTTTCCGATAATTATGCGTAAACTACATTTGATAAATTCCCTTAGGGTCACATGGGGGAATTATGGATCACTCTCTTTCCGGGGTAAATAATGATCACTAAGTTTTAAGAATTAAAAATGGTTTTTAGAAAAAAAATAAATTATGCCAAGTCATCCTTATACATTCTATTTTCTTATATCAAGTTCAAAAACAATGTTACTCTGCAGCAAATAATAGAAAAAAAATACTTTTTACACTACTATAAAAACATCTTCAAAAAAGATTGTCTTTGAAAAACATGATTTTTTTAAAGATCCATACTGGAGAAACATATTTGAACTAACTATATTGTTGGTGCTATTTTTCAATAGAAAAAGGTCTAAGCTTTTCATTCCGATATAATTTTTTTCATAATTATTTTTTTTAATGATTTTAAAGGTATATCGATTTATCCCCCAGTTTACTGGGGTAATTCTGGATCACTGGGGTAATTCTGGATCAGTGATATTTTTTAATTTTTCATGTGTTTTTAGCTAAGTGGTATACGCCATTTTGAAGCAAAAAATCAGATTAGGCTGCATTCCAAATTTCATTAAAAAATTCGGATACAAAGTTTATTTAAAATTTAAATAACAAAACATTTAATCTACATTGAAATAACATGCAAATTCCATTTTTATTCAATATTTTGACTCTTTTCATTTCGTTAAACTTACGAGAAACTTTCGAGTTACTTCGAACTGTAAATTAATTTAACAAACGATAAATAACCGAATTTTCGAAAGAATGTAAATGGGAAATTGCGGCATAATTTATTAAAAAAGATCATCATTTTTCTTCAAGTTTAAAAAAAACCTAGCAAACGATAAAGTCTAATTTTTTTCTGAGAAAGAAGATTAATAAAAAGTTATTTTAGGCGTTTAAAAGTTTGCTTTGAATTATATTTTAACTGCAACCAAAAATTAATTTACTTTTAATATGCATTACTATAAAAAAAGGGTGATCCATAATTACCCCATGTGTGATCCATAATTGCCCAAACCCGGGGTAATTCTGGATCACTCAATAATTAAAATAAAACTAATAAAAATTAAGTTTTAGGTAAAGTGATTATTTAAGTAAATTCTAAATTATTTAAGCTTACTCCATGCAAAATTAAATCTTTCTATCTTTCATACTTTAGAAAAAAATAGGATGTTGTGATTTTTTGATCCATAATTCCCCCATATGACCCTACCTTGGAAAAAAATTTAATGGAACACCTCAAGGGATAAGCAACTTTACATAATCCTAAATAAATGATAAATGTAATTTTTTTAATGACATTACAATAACAAGAATGATAAACGACAAAATTTATATTTAAAAAGTTCTAGTTCATTTTGTAATAAACTGTTAATTTTTTTAGAATAACAATTTAATATTTGTGATTTATTACGTAGTATAGTTTTACCTTATTATATGATATCGCATTTCTTTAAATTATCATTTACCATACAATAAGTTCAGGAAACCAAATGCATTGTAATTATCAATTATAGATTCAAAAACTCGACATTTGCTTGACTCGTAACTTGGCACAAATGCGTATTTCATACTTAAGTTACGAATAGGGAACTTTCAGAGCTCAAAATGTTCTATTTTTAGAGAAAATTCGAATTTTCTGGAAAAACTACACCACTTTGGTTCAAATCCGAATCATTTTTTTACTTTCCTGATGCCATCTGCTGAAAAAATTAAATAAAACTTTCAACGAAAATAAAATTCAAAATGTTTATATTTGTGTCACCATTGCTTTCAGAAACTAAATTCTTCATTTGAAAATAATTTATATGTTTCAAGTGTCGTATTTCCGACCAGTCGTCATTCCAGGATTTAGTGTGGGTTTAGTTGATGATTTTTTCATTGATGGTTCTGTTGATTGCAAGTATGCATATTTAAAATAAATGTATAGTTATTACTGAAGATAAGCTATTACTGAACTATGATGGTTAATAAAAGCCATCGCACTAGAGCTGCATATTAGTGTTTTATGGTTTTATGTCTTTATTGTTTCGCCAAATATGTTGCCAATCTCGCCAAATTATTTATTAAAGCTTGCCAAATGGGCAAAATGTTTTTTAAAAATAATTTATAATCTGGTTGGTTGTGCGAGGGTCATTGTGTTAGAGCTGTATAATGGGTGTGTTTGTAGCTTTATATCTATTTTCTCGCCAAATTATTTCCCAAAACTTGCCAAAAGAGTTAAAAGGTTTTATGTATTTATGAGGGAATTGTGATGACATTTACGAGTGCGTTTTACATCATATTTTTGATTTTGGAATATTAGGGCAATGAATCGGGATTTTATACTTGATAACGAGTGGGAATAATAACGTAAGTTTATGATCCTATAACAGGTTATATGGTACACATACTTGGATTGATTTGATATTTTTCTTAATCCGTGCGAAGTACGGGTATAAATTTGCTAGTATTTAATAAAAGCTAATCATCAATATAAGACTTTTGGCAATGTACCTTATAACAAAAATACTTCGCATATAATGCTAGCCGTGGGTTCTTCACATTGCATATTATAGGTATATGGATTTTCAAGTTTAATGCCTGCATTTTTGAAGGTTATAAACTTTCAAAAATATTATTTTTATTCAAACATCTTATTTTTTATACAATCTTACTATGTTCACCATTTCAAGGAATATAGTGTTTTTTTTTTGCGGAAAACTGAAGTTTTTTCAATAGATTGTGGATTTTAATATTGCTCTGCTCAAAATATTTCATGGTGAGGTGAATTCAATATCGGTTTTAAAAACTGGAATACCGGGATTTTCAAGCAGGCAATTCTATAGATAGCAAAATATTCCTGTGTTGTATTTTTATCGTATTATACTTGAAATTCACCTAGATTTTTCATTGCATAAATTTACGTAGTTCATGAAATGGAAACATTACTAAAGCAATTGAAGAGTTTAGAGTACGAACGTGCTAAGTGACAAAAAGGTGAAAACGAGCAAATGAGCTTTAAAGTATTTTAGTTTGCACTCAGGTTTGTAGAAAACGGTACTTTCAAACCGTTAAAAATATTAAGTAAAATTGTAAACTTAGTATCTACAAAGGATTTAATAGCATGTTCACTGATACAAAAATCTTTTTTTTTCATTCTAAAATGTCACTTAGTTCGTTTTTCTTCTAATGTTCTTCCACTAAACGCTTTAATTGTGACATCAATAGAATGACTTTGAGAAAGAATCATGTGTGTAGTATTAAAATTTTAGCTTTTCTAAAGTATTAGCAATCTCTTCACTCACAAAAAAAGATCAACTGTATAGATATAATTTTCAAACAAATATATGCTTAAAAGTATATTTTTCAAGTTATAAGTTTTAAGTGGTAAATATGCACAAATTTGTTGCGCTATGAATTAGATACATTTTGGGGTGCTATGAACAAACAATCTCTGTCAGTTTTTTGTAATTAATACTGTATTCTACCATTTGTTTCATTCAAGTTGGCTGTCATGCTTGTTAAGGTTACCGCTGAAAAATCTAAGTGTTCTGCAAAACCTTCAAAATTTACCCTAAATGTTACAGAATTTTTCTTCCAAATTTTTGCTAAACAAAGAATTATGCAATTAAAATATCAGCTGTTTTTATTGATATTTTTAGATAATGAACATTTTCTAGTTTATAATAAGATAAGTTATACATTTTTAGGTATAAAGTACTTTGCATGACAATGACCAAAATTGAAATTTATCTAATTAAAGTATACTTGTATAATAAACTGGCTTTCTTTTGCGGGTATCACATATTTATCTATATTCTGGGTATGTACAATTTGCTTATTTTAGTTTACTGCAAAATATACATAAAATAATAAATATTTTTTTACTTGGTTTAAATCATTTTAAGAATAGATGGAAAAATTGTCCCATATACGGGGCACGTTTTCCGACTCAACTTGCTTTAATTTTACCAAAAACTATAGTTTCCGAAAACTATATTTGCTTATTGGAAAAGTAGCCATGCTAATTTGTGGATAAAAGTGCGACGACTACAATGATGTCTTTTTATTCTCAAATTAAATTTTAAAAAACAACATATTTACTATAAAAAGTTTGTAAAACTATTTTTGGTTTTCCTTACCCATTAACCAGCTTAGTTTTAATAAAAAAAATTAAATTTGCCACAAATAGAAATTTAACTCTTTGAAAAATATATTCTATGCAACAAAGGAGGCTTTGAAACCTTTGATCGTGATATTTCTAAATAAAACAGATTTCTTTCGGGAATTGCACATTTATAAATAGATTATTTTCAAAGGAAATTTTTGCATTATTTTAGTAGCTTAGTCACGTACTGGGTAAGTGCTGTTGTTGGTTTTTTCTGGGCCAGTGGTACAGATGGGTACTATGTGGGCCCTTTTATTTGATTTTGTTTTCTGGTTTAGTTTTGATATGATAACCCTTTTTTAATAGGATCATATTCTTCCTTTTTTCTCGACGCTAACTTATAAAAAAAATTTCTTCATGGTAAAGTTACAGTTAACCTCACATCAAGTTTGCAGCATGTAAATGTTATACGGAAAAAAGAGTAAATAGTTCTCATTTCCGAGGGCAAAAATCGAATAAAAAAAGGTATTTCACACTAATAAACCACTTTATTCGTTATTTCAAGACATATTTGTATTAGTTTTAGTAGGGGGTTTTTTCAGTTAGGGAGTAACATTAATTATTTTTTCTTTCAATTTTGACGTAACAAGGCGCACGAATATCAGAGTATCCCAAAGGGGCAGCCAAACAGAGCAGACGAAATATCGTCGCCTGCTCTGATTGGAGAATGATGTTTATTTGCTCACTGCGTTTCCTTCGCGGATGCGTGCGCAACTGCATACTTAATCTGGGGTTGGCTGTAGGTAGCTTGAATAAGTTTGATAATACGTAGCTTATAACTGGATAATAGGTATTGATGTATTTTACAATTTTCTTTTAACTTTATAAATGTTTTGATTTACCTTTGTACTGCTTCAATTATTTAGTTTTAAGGTTTTATCAGTTAAATGGCTTATTTAAAGTAATGCTTTACTCTCCAGCTTTCAGTGCTTTTTCTTCCTTCGATTGGTGGTGTAGTCCTACTTGACACTGTTTCACCATATTAATCGTCAGAATTTCTGTTGCCACTTAAGACCTGAAACACACTAATTGTGGGTATGTGATTATACATTTCAATTTCACATTTTCAATGGTTTATGTCAACTTATTTTCAAAATAAATATTACCGAAAATGAAAATATTGAGGAAATATAGGAAAGGTTTTCTGGCGTTCGTTTTAGTTATAATGCTATTATACTAAGTTGTATTTAGTTGGAAGGTAAATTAGTTTTTCTATTGGATGGAAAATTGATTTATCTTGAGGAAAACGCCAGTCTTACTCAAGTCTAGTCTTACTTAAGTATATAGAGAGTTCAATGATTAAATATTTCCCGTTAATATTTCGAAGCATTGTCATAACATAAAACTATATAACTTACTGTCCAAAATACTTATTGGTTTTTTTTTTAAATATACCAATTTTGCGAAGTTTCGAATTCTATTAAGTTAGATTATTGCTAACCTATTGTCATTTAGAGCAAATTTGATAGCTATAGCAGTAGTGCCGCTTTTTAGATACAGATGTGATATAATGCGTAGTGTTGATCAGATCTGATATGTTATTGGCGTGTAGTATGTTTGCAATGTGTAATACGAGTTATGTAGAATTTTTATCCGATTGGTCAGGTTTCTTTACATAACTGAAATCTTTAACTTTAAAATTGTCCAATATATCATAGCTTTTTGGGACATTAGCAAGAGTGCACCAGTGCTACGCTGGATATGAAAAGCTGGTTCAATTTAAATTAATAAATTGAAACTGTAAATAATAAGAAAAGTAAGCAAATTTTTTTATTTTAAAAGTATTCTTACCGGTTACCTAACTTCTCAAGGTACTGAGGTTTTAAGAAAAATGACTTACTTTCGTTTTTTTCTAAATTATTCACTGATAAACAGAACATTTTTAAACTGAGAAAGCTAATTCTTTCAGTTTCAATTATTTATTTAAAAAATATTTCAAGACTTTTGAATATCTAATAATTCCAGCCATATCTACCAAGCTTAATAAATGCATATTGATTTTTATAAAACTTTTAAATGCACTATACTGGGAAATATTATAGAAAACGGAGCGCTTAAAAATTAGTTAATCATAAAAATATCTAGATAATTTTATTCTGCAGTACTGACGATAACAACAGAAACTGGCATCTTAGAAAGTTGCAACTTGTAAAAGTTTCTGCACTTTTAAATGTGCCAAACAAATCAAACCCTCTGAATTTCTTCAAGAAGTTGAAGAAAGTTCCATTATCTCCAATCAATTGTGTTAAGCTACAGGCAATCAGTAACGTCCTTCAATCAATACTTTGATCAACGGCAGCAATAGAGTGAAGTTAATTGATGGATTTACGCCTTTTTTTAGGAACGTTTCACCGTGGAATCTCAACTTTTCGCTTAAGAATATGCTTGGATTGATTTTATTTAAGCTAAGCACACACACAACTAATATTTTTTAAAAACTGTTTTAACATTTAATTAATTTTTTTGCACTTTTTTTTATACATGAATGTTACTTTATTGTTAAAATATTTTGTATAAAAGTAGGTTCTTTGTTCCTGAAACAATTTTGTTTCGAACATTAATGTTGGGGTCTTGGTACATCACTTGTGTAGTACTTTCTTATACATTATCATCATCATTCATCATTCATCATCATTCTTCTTGTTCCTTCGTCATGTGAGGTATCTCGTTGCAAAACTCACATTCTGATACTCACATAAAATGTATAGGTTCGGGTCAGTTAATTGGCGATTTTGTTCAAATGAATTTACCATTATCAGAAACCCCTAATGAATGGACCGGACCATATATATCAGTTGTATATTGTTGAATACAAGTTTTACGACTACACCCTGTGTTTTGAAGTATTCTCTAAGTAAAATATTTTTCCAATAAATAGTTGCAAAATCAATTCTTTTTGTAGCATATAAATGCTGGAGTAAAAGAATTCCATACGATTTTTTTTGCATTACCCAAAATCGAAAAGGATACTGTTACAATTTATTTACTAGTTAAGGGGGTTCAGTATGTTGTATATCGGTAATGTTAAATTGGGGCCAATTGCAATGTACCTTTTCACAATAACTACTGATCAGATCATCTTAAAATTTTCTGTGTGTGTTATACCAACCTTATATATTAATCTGAGGTTAAAAGTTTTTTTTTTAAATAACTGTTAGATTTTTTTAAATAAAATAAGTTTTAAAGTGCCAAAAAATCATGAAATTTTTTACTTTTTTTCCCCATAATTTTTTTTCACTTCAGTTTTATTAAAATTTATAACCTCAGATTAATCCATACTATGTATTACAGCATATAAAAAAAGTTTACGAGAAAACATAGCATAATTTTTGAGAAAAGGTACATCGAAGTTCCAAAAATCAAGTTCTGAGAAAAACGTGTTTAAAGTTTTTATTGTTAACCCATTTCCCTACGAAGGATTTTTGCTTCCTCGTAATATTTCATAGGAATACAATTATCGAATCCTTAGTCGTTCGGCCGTTCTGGTCCGTTTCAGTAAGGAAAGGGTTAAATGAAATGGCTTTTAACGTCAAAAATATTTTCCCAATCGTCTTGATACTTTGTGATATTATTAATAAAGGTTGTAATAGTATTTTAAGCCAATAATTTCTTTTTTGATTTTTTCACCGATTTTGGGGTACTGAAACCCCTTAATCTTGTCCTTTCTGGGTAATTGTTAATAAACAGGTTTTAGGAAAAGTTTAGTTTCTTTAATCCCCATTTAATATCCGGAAACGTTTACTCATTAAATAAGAAAGACAAAGTTGAATCCTCTATACTATATCTTTATAGCAACTGGTTTTTATTTTTAAAAAATAGCTAAAATGTGGCTAATGTACTCCAACAGGTGCAGGACTGGCCTTCGACGCTACATTCGCAGGTTCTCTCCTCGTATAGTAAACCTTGCAGTCATGATTGCGAACACAATAAAATAAATGTTATTATAAATCTGTGGATTAAGGTATTTTGTTTTTCTAAAACTTTTCCTTCAAGTTGGTTTTCAATTAATAAAATTATGTTCAAGCACGGCCTACTCAAGGCCGAAGACGCTCTCCCAAACACGATCGGGGACGGAAATTTTGACCGTCATAGTTCCGAGTGAAGTAATTCCGAAGTTGAAGAAAACCTGTCTCGAAACCTGTTTGGAACCAATCGTTCACGGCTGACCACATTTTCGGGGTTATGAATGCGTACGAACAAGATTTCTCGATCTTCGGCACTCGGAACAGTGACGTCAAAATTTCCGTCTACTCTCATGTTTGGGAAAGCTTCTCTGGCCTTGTTATTGAAGTTGGTCGTGGTTCAAGTCATTTTTATTACTTTACCTAATTGTACACCAACATGTGCGTCTAAAATGGGGGAAATAATACCTAGAATTTAAAAAAAAAAGCTATTACGCCGTACACATGGAATTGTTGCAAGTGAAATTGACCGTAGTAATATATTCACAAACAAATTGATATTTTATCACAAAATGATTACTGACGATGCATTAGATTAATGAATGATTACGACTGCTTTAAATTAAAGTTAAAAAATTACATTTCTTGTAAAAACAAATGTTTAGGATTTTTCCATAAAGCTGCCTGAAATTTCAATGGAACGTTTACTAATTGTACAACAACGTTACTAACATATTTATAAAATATTAAATAGAATTCTAGAGCTTCCTACACTCTTAAAATAAAAGAAAGAATTCCACTCCAGTTGGAGAAGTGCATTTTCGACACTGGAAAGGAGTGAATATTATCTCAGACTGAGTTAAAATCACTCGTTTGGATTGATCCTGTCGGAGGTTTAACACACAAAGGATCCACTCCAAGAGGAGAAGTGCATTTTCCAGACTGGAGGAGTGAAAATCAATCAGACTGAGTAAAAATCCACTCTTCTGTTTTTAGAGTGTAGCCTTACTTCTTAGGAACATCCCTGGAATTTTGTAGTGTTCATTTAGTGGCGAGTTTCTAGTACAATTATCGATCGAAATTCTTTAATCGTTTTTCATACTATTATCTCATTAGAATTTTTAAAATCTTAATTCACTTGCATTTCTTGATTTATTATAAAAGGAGTTCTGCTTAAAAATGTACTTGTTAAGTTTTTGTATCCATTTACTACCCCTTCAGATGGCGCTGATTTAACCCTTTCAGTCCCAGTGATGCCATTTGGCATCATCCCTTTCAATATTTTTTTCCCCAAATGTTTATGTCCGTTATGACATCCAAACACATATCATTCGATTATTCATACTTTGTTCTATTAGACAATATTTTACATTCATCTCAATAGAAGTCGGAACTACTATTTTTTTTTAATTTAGAAAATAGCTAACAAGCGTTTCACCTGATTTTTGAAACGTTCACTTCAGTTCCACACATTTAAGGCACGGTTTAAACTATTTCGGTTAAAATAATTACTAAGTTTTTTTAATAATATGTTCAGATGCCTTAAAATATGTAACTCGAGGTGTTTTTAGGTAATATATATTTTTTATTTTGCTGTTTTCCACAGTTAAAATTTTTTGGCTTTATTTCAAAAACCATATAAAAAATTAAAATTAATTTTTTTCTTATGGAACTCTTATTTTTGACCTAAAATAAGCTTATTTTGTGAATATCAGATGTTTCTGTGGTGTAGTAAATTGGGACTGAAAGGGTTGAGTTTATGAGACTAAATGTTAAGAGTTTTATTAAAAAGTTGCCATTAAAACACCGCATCAATGACAGAACTTCTTAAGAACTACGTCACTTTTTATACAAATAAATAACTGATACAAATCACTTGCGTTGGTATCAATATTTTTTAAGAGCTTGAAAATTGTATTTTATACCGAAACAATTGTGTAGCCCAGGCCTTAATGGTGAATTATTGGCTATCAATTCAAAATTAATTTGTAATATTACTTGATTAGTTAATTCTTAAGTGCTACTGTGCTGGTTCAAAAATACTTAATCATTTTAACCATCATCACTCATGCAACTAGAAATTTTCTTTAATAGCCTATTAAATAGAAGCTATAAGACGCTACCTGATAGAAAACTTTAAAAACACAACAATCACTGCCATAGAGCATTATAAAGCTTTTGATTAAGAATATTTTTTTATTAATTACCTATCCATCAAATAGTCAAAAATGGATTATTGACTTCACACTTCCATCGTCGTAAATGGAATGGATTGCTAACATGGAGCGTAGCCTCTTAAAATGTCCTCGGGCTGTGAGGCGCCTTGTGGTCAATGTCTTGATCTACGGATCGGAGGGTCCCGCGATCGAGTCCTGGTCGCTGAAAACTCACTGAGTGTATGCGGAGTACGTGCTCGCTAAATCTGTTGGAAAAGTCCTGTGGGCAGTAAGCTCAGTTTCCCATGGGTACAGGTTCCTGGAGACTATTTCCCTCCCCTTCAGGGACATGTATAAATTGTGTAGGTGGCGCGTGATAGATGGCAGCATCTGTCACGTATATATGGGCATGTGAGTGTGAATGTGTGTATGTTGTGACTGTCTTACTTGACGAAGGTTTATAAGCGGCTCTCTGAGCAAACACATAAGCCTGAAAATATATGTATACCAACCAACCAACCAACTAAAATGTCCTCAAGATGAATCCCCGCCAAAATCATTAATTTAAGGAAAGGGTTATCACATATGGCAACTGATTGCTGTCATTTCTATGCCAATTGTAGCCAGTCCTGAAAAACAGATAAAAATCGACTGGCAAAGGAAAGTTTAACCACATCTATCACCAATTCATATGGGTTTGCAAAGACCAAATAACAAGATTTTTTAAAGTTTTTCCAGGCGATTTACAAGTAAAACCTCGACAATCCGATCTAATTGGAACCCGGTGGTGGATCGGATAATCGAAAATTCCGAATAATAGATATTTTTCAACGAAATAGTAAAGCCTTTAGTATGAAGAATCGCTGAAAGTCCGCTGATTCTAAATCCTCTCTGGCTTTACAGTGGTAAACATTAGATTTTAGCGTTAAGTTATAAGTCTGAAACTGAGAAACTTTCTGCTAAAAGAAAGTGCTTAAAATTATTTTTAATTTCGATTCTTATTTTTTAAATATCCTGGCGGAGTTCTGGGAAAGTACCTTTTTTTTGGTTTCACTGTAAGATATCCCTTAGGAACCGAAAATTCCGATTACAGTATTGGGCTGAAGATTTCGCATCTTACAGTTGAGAGGAATAATCGTGGCACTTGATTTCTGGGAGACATGTTTCTTTTGTGAACAACCGATAGAGACCTTTTTATAGAAATTTGTCGACGTATAGACTCACGGATAATCGGTTAACAGAGAGTTCTGGTTAAAGAGAGGCAGATAGTCGAAGTTCTACTGTAATTCTTAGGTTTTCGGCTTCTTATTAACTTTACTTGGAAACGATTTTTCACGTTCTTTTAATGTTTTTAAGATTTTCAATTTTTTTGTGTAGTTTATGACTGTATAGAAAATACACTGCGATCCAAAAGTTTAGACAATGACGTTTTTTAGCTGTAAAATTTAGATTTGTGAAATTAGAATATCAAAACATCCCTATATATATTAAATACGTATTTTGAAATGCTATAATTGAAACATAATTGCTTGATTTGCTATAACAATTTTTAGTTTCATAAAATAAAATTTTGTATGGTCCCAAAAGTTTAGACACAAATACGAGATTATGCTAATTTAAAGTACAAAATTGCCTAATTTCGCATTTTTATTGTTAAATTATGTATTTGTTATGTGTTATATTTAAAAAAAAACGATATCCGGTGAACTAAGCAGATTTTATAACGATATTGGTTCAATTTTACACCAAACAGACAATTAAGCCATATTAAACCTTTATTCAAATCCCATTTGCTTCAAATTTGCAATTTAACCTATCTAAATACGAACCGAATGAATACCAGTCCATCACCTTAAAGTTTTGAAATGAATTCGTGGATTTAGAGACATGCATTGACCAATTTTCTTGATGAATAGTGCAATCTTTCTCATATAAAATCACAAAATAGTGACATATAATTCTATTTTGCACTTTAGTACAATGCAGAGATAGTCACCTCTTCAAAAACGACAAAAAAAAGTAGGAAATTTTAACGCAAGTTCACTCCACACAATTACGAAAGTTCCTTCTTCAAACTAAAATTTAAAGTTTCTTGAGAAAAACCGGTTTCTTTGAACCGGTTACAATTTAACCTGTCTCTTTAGTGCTGTTTAAACACGTTAGGTTTAACCGAATATTGAAAAATATGCTTTTGAAAACACCGGTTTTTCCCCTCAAAAACTCTAGCATCAAGGTGGTAGTTTGTGATGGTGTAGAGTGAATTTACTTTGGAATAACCGAATTTTTTTGGTGTTTTTGAAGAGGTGACTATCTCTGCAATGTTCTAAAGTGCAAAAAAGAATAATCTGTTGCTATTTTGTGATTTTATATGGGAAATACTGCACTTTTCATCAAGAAAATCGATCAATGAACGTCTATAAGTCTACGAATTCGTGGCAAAACTTTAAGGTGATGGGCTGGTATTCATTCGGTTCGTATTTAGATATGTTAAATTGTAAATTTGAAGCAAATATGATTTGAATAAAGATTTAAAGTGACTATATTGTCTTTTTGGAGTAAAATTGTACTAATATCGTTATTAAATTTGTTTAGTTCACCGGATATCGTATTTCTTTAATTTATCATATAAAAAATACATAATTTAACAATAAAAATGCGAAATTAAGCAATTTTGTACTTTAAATTAGCATAATCTCGTATTTGTGTCTAAACTTTTGGGACCATACAAAATTTTATTTTATGAAAAAAAAATTTGTTATAGCAAATCAAGCCATTATATTTCGATTATAGCATTTCAAAATACTTCTTTAATATATATAGGGATGTTTTGAAATTCTACTATCCCAATTCTAAATTTTACAGCTAAAAAACGTCATTGTCTAAACTTTTGGATCACAGTGTATAAAAAAAAACATGTGTGACACATTATAAGTAAGATTGCTAGATCAAAACAATTATTGTAATTTTATTCTTTACATACCTATACTTTTGTCTAGAGGCAAGTGTTCTATAGCCCCTTTGCATTAATTAGAGATTATTTTTTATACTAAAAATGATAAATGATTTCATGATACTACTCTCTAAAAATTCTAATTAATTTTCTGAACCACATTCCTTGTTCAGAAAGAAGATAAAATAACTAAGCAAAAGAATTTTTC
Organism: Hylyphantes graminicola; assembly: GCA_023701765.1. Lineage (NCBI taxonomy): Eukaryota > Metazoa > Arthropoda > Arachnida > Araneae > Linyphiidae > Hylyphantes > Hylyphantes graminicola. The sequence goes on from CM043121.1 coordinate 34,698,108, forward strand.
GTTTTTTATTAAAACAGCTGCGATATGCTGTCACATGTAGCCAAATTTCTTTCACCCGAATCATATGAGTTCCTTTGCCAATTTACTTTTACACTATTTGATTTATAGGTCTTATATGTTTACGTCGTTGCAGAAATATCACTCAATGGTCTATGCCACTTGACTTGGCAATTTCATTATTTTAGCCTCCGAAGAGGATAGACTTCGTTTTACATAAATAAACACGAAGACAAACACATTTTATTGACAAGACAAACACCCATGCGCTTACCAACCTGGATTCGAACCCAGTACGTACTGGTCGGGATTCAGACGCGTTATCCACTATGAGGAGTAGGAGGCGTTCTTATCCACAAAATGCATAAATAGTCCGAAAAATAGCTGCCCCAATACGATTAGATTCAAAATATCAAAACATTATTTTATCCACCTATTTTTGGAGTCCCCATAAATTATCGCATGACTAATTAAACTCCAGTAAACCACTTATCCATCACCTATTTTACGAAAAAAATCGTGAGAAATTTCTTAGAAAATTGTAACTTTAAGCAATGGAGGGTAAAAATATGTAATTATAAGCATTTTAATTGATAAAGTGAAAAAAAAGCTTCGAATACGAGTTAGATTTTCAACATCATATAATATTTACAATTTTAAAAAAATCGTAAATCATTTGGCAATTCCCAAAATATCCGCAAAAGTACTAGTCTGGAATTCGAGAATAAGATGAAATCCGAGAAAAAAAAATGGTCACAAAATTCTTCCCAGAGTAATCCAGTGATAAATCGTGGGTGTTCTTTAATGACCAAGACGGCAAATCCTCGAAGATGGAAAAATGAAAGTGGTTGGGGCCACTAATGGATATGTGTCGTATATCGGATGTTATTTCAATGACCCACGTTTCTATTGCTGGAAAAATATTGATGGAATGTTATTACTATTGATAAGAAAAGTTTTCCTGTTGGTCATTGTAGTCATAGTGAAAACACTATAAATACTATTTTAGCTATGATAAATTGTTAATAAGCTATGCTAAATTTCAGGTGGTTGTAGATATCACACCGAAAATTATTTTGTTTATCTTATCTATTCATTGGTTACTTGCCATTTCAATGACCTATGCTTCAATTGGGAGGAAATGTTGATTTTATGTTATTACTATTGGATAAGAGAAGTTTTCGTGTTAGTCATTGTGGTCATAGTGAAAACACTATAAATACTATTTTAGCTATGATAAATTGTTAATAAGCCATGCTAAATTTTAGGTGGTTGTAGATATCACACCGAAAATTATTTTGTTTATCTTATCTATTCATTGGTTACTTGCCATTTCAATGACCTATGCTTCAATTGGGAGGAAATATTGATTTTATGTTATTACTATCGGATAAGAGAAGTTTTCGTGTTGGTCATTGTAGTCATAGTGAAAACACTATAAATACTATTTTAGCTATGATAAATTGTTAATAAGCCATGCTAAATTTTAGGTGGTTGTAGATATCACACCGAAAATTATTTTGTTTATCTTATCTATTCATTGGTTACTTGCCATTTCAATGACCTATGCTTCAATTGGGAGGAAATGTTGATTTTATGTTATTACTATTGGATAAGAGAAGTTTTCCTGTTAGTCATTGTAGTCATAGTGAAAACACTATAAATACTATTTTAGCTATGATAAATTGTTAATAAGCTATGCTAAATTTTAGGTGGTTGTAGATATCACACCGAAAATTATTTTGTTTATCTTATCTATTCATTGGTTACTTGCCATTTCAATGACCTATGCTTCAATTGGGAGGAAATATTGATTTAATGTTATTACTATTGGATAAGAGAAGTTTTCGTGTTGGTCATTGTAGTCATAGTGAAAACACTATAAATACTATTTTAGCTATGATAAATTGTTAATAAGCTATGCTAAATTTTAGGTGGTTGTAGATATCACACCGAAAATTATTTTGTTTATCTTATCTATTCATTGGTTACTTGCCATTTCAATGACCTATGCTTCAATTGGGAGGAAATATTGATTTTATGTTATTACTATCGGATAAGAGAAGTTTTCGTGTTGGTCATTGTAGTCATAGTGAAAACACTATAAATACAATTTTAGCTATGATAAATTGTTAATAAGCCATGCTAAATTTTAGGTGGTTGTAGATATCACACCGAAAATTATTTTGTTTATCTTATCTATTCATTGGTTACTTGCCATTTCAATGACCTATGCTTCAATTGGGAGGAAATATTGATTTTATGTTATTACTATTGGATAAGAGAAGTTTTCGTGTTGGTCATTGTAGTCATAGTGAAAACACTATAAATACTATTTTAGCTATGATAAATTGTTAATAAGCCATGCTAAATTTTAGGTGGTTGTAGATATCACACCGAAAATTATTTTGTTTATCTTATCTATTCATTGGTTACTTGCCATTTCAATGACCTATGCTTCAATTGGGAGGAAATGTTGATTTTATGTTATTACTATTGGATAAGAGAAGTTTTCGTGTTAGTCATTGTGGTCATAGTGAAAACACTATAAATACTATTTTAGCTATGATAAATTGTTAATAAGCCATGCTAAATTTTAGGTGGTTGTAGATATCACACCGAAAATTATTTTGTTTATCTTATCTATTCATTGGTTACTTGCCATTTCAATGACCTATGCTTCAATTGGGAGGAAATATTGATTTTCTGTTATTACTATCGGATAAGAGAAGTTTTCGTGTTGGTCATTGTGGTCATAGTGAAAACACTATAAATACTATTTTAGCTATGATAAATTGTTAATAAGCCATGCTAAATTTTAGGTGGTTGTAGATATCACACCGAAAATTATTTTGTTTATCTTATCTATTCATTGGTTACTTGCCATTTCAATGACCTATGCTTCAATTGGGAGGAAATATTGATTTTCTGTTATTACTATCGGATAAGAGAAGTTTTCGTGTTGGTCATTGTAGTCATAGTGAAAACACTATAAATACTATTTTAGCTATGATAAATTGTTAATAAGCCATGCTAAATTTTAGGTGGTTGTAGATATCACACCGAAAATTATTTTGTTTATCTTATCTATTCATTGGTTACTTGCCATTTCAATGACCTATGCTTCAATTGGGAGGAAATATTGATTTTATGTTATTACTATCGGATAAGAGAAGTTTTCGTGTTGGTCATTGTAGTCATAGTGAAAACACTATAAATACTATTTTAGCTATGATAAATTGTTAATAAGCCATGCTAAATTTTAGGTGGTTGTAGATATCACACCGAAAATTATTTTGTTTATCTTATCTATTCATTGGTTACTTGCCATTTCAATGACCTATGCTTCAATTGGGAGGAAATATTGATTTTCTGTTATTACTATCGGATAAGAGAAGTTTTCGTGTTGGTCATTGTAGTCATAGTGAAAACACTATAAATACTATTTTAGCTATGATAAATTGTTAATAAGCCATGCTAAATTTTAGGTGGTTGTAGATATCACACCGAAAATTATTTTGTTTATCTTATCTATTCACGGATTACTTGCCATTTCAATAACAGACATTTCAATTATAGGGGGGGTGGGAATATTGATGGAATGTTATAACAGGGTGGCGACAAGACCGGGAAAACCGGGAAATCAGGGAATTCTCAGGGAAATTTGCAATCCATAGGATATCAGGGAAATCTCAGGGAAATTTACCTATTAACCCCCCATTTTTAAAATAACGGATTTTTTTTTCGACGTAGAGGAACCGATCCTTTTGTGGATCCGTTCATTTGACCTCGTTCACTCTGGACCGACCCATTACCAGCGATCTCGGAGGGATTTTCCGGTCTGTAACTTGTCTTTCATTCGAAGCGATCTAGAGGAAACGGATGATCGTTCCTTTTGTGGATCCGTTCCTTTGGACCCGCTCACTCCGGACCGACCCATTTTTAGCGGTAGCGCGCTCGGATTGGAGTGAGTTTGTTTATTGTTATTGTTTCGTTCTCTATGGTTTCGTTTGTAAGCATGCTATAAAAATGCTAGTGAATTCCGCTTTCGTTTATCAGACATGGTATATTTCCGCGGAAATACGCTTTTTTAACTCGGAAATTTATCATCCCCGAGATCGATGCAAATGTGCATTAAAATTTGTGTGTGTTTATAGGGGTAGGGGGTGGCGTAGCGTCGGAACTCGGAAGGAAAGAAAATAAAAGCAATCGCTCGCCATCGTGTACGATGTTATGATCGCCGGAGTTTCTTAATGTAACGATTGCCGGAGTTTCGGGAAAGAAGGAACGCCGGAGTTTCGCTATGTTACGATCGCCTGAGTTTCGCTATGTTACGATCGCCTGAGTTTCGCTATGTTACGATCGCCTGAGTTTCGTTATGTTACGATCGGCGGAGTTTCGTGATGTTACGATCGCCGGAGTCTCGTGATGTTACGATCGCCGCGGAGTTTCGCGATGTTACGATCGCCGCGGAGTTTCGCGATGTTACGATCGCCGCGGAGTTTCGCGATGTTACGATCGCCGCGGAGTTTCGCGATGTTACGATCGCCGCGGAGTTTCGCGATGTTACGATCGCCGCGGAGTTTCGCGATGTTACGATCACCGGAGTTTCGCGATGTTACGATCGCCGGAGTTTCAGGATAGTAGGATCGACTTAGTTTCACGATTTTTCCAGATTTCTACTATGAGTGAAGAATATCATTTAATTCAGAAAATTTATATTTCATAAAAAAATATTTTTTATTTGAATTTGGAGCAATCTGAACTCAACATTTAGAATAAATTTCATTGAAATAAATTTTATATATTTTTACATAAAGAAAGTTTAATTATTTTTTACTTATTATTTAAATTGTTCTTATATTATCTGATTTGGAATTATATAGTAAGGCCAATTATCTTGTTGTTAATATCTTATTTTGGTTAAAAAAGTTAACTATTTGTTTTATTATTACAAAAATCCATCGTTCACAAATTGAAATATTTTTGCTATTGTAATTTGTATAAGGAAAAAAGTTTCAGCTTTTTTTTCTTCAGCTTGTACCATGTCTGGTTTATATTCGTGTATTATTTTAAAGATGTTTTAAGCATCAGGAAGTCAGAAAACTAAACAGTATCAAGTTTTTTAGACTCTTACTCAAAAGAATTCCCATGCATCGGAATTTCTCGGAAAGGACTCGATTTCCCTTTCTGTGCAGTGTGTGCTTGTGATATTAAAATTTCTCATGGTGGTTTAAGTGACATTAAAAATCACATCAACTCAAAGAAACACACTGAAAGTGTTGAAAAAACATCAAAAATTTTCAAATTTTTTAGTTCTGGTGAAAACGATAGTGAAGTTATAAATGCGGAATTTTTGAAATGGTTACTTTATGAAAATATCAAGAACCACTGTAGCAAATGTTAATTATATATTTTGTGTTGGGATAAAAGATGAAAATCACACCTCCTTTTTTGCTATGGAAAAATAAATGCAAAGTTAGTCATTTTATTTTTGTGTTTATGTTATTTTTATATGTATTACTTCAAAAATTAGTTTTTAAGCAAAATTTGAAATCTCAGGGAAATTTTTAAAAAATATTCTGGAAATCAGGGAAATCTCAGGGAATTTTACATTTCAATTTCTGTAGCCACCCTGTATAACTATTTTTTAAGAGTTTTTCTTGTTGGTCTATGTGATCATTGTGAAAACATTATTTCTTAAAACACAACATCATAACATAATATCTTAGCTATGATATACAAAGAGTTCTATAGTAGGGTAGAGACTGAACCTACCAACCACATCATGGATCAACATGAGCCCCAAATGCCCCTCTATATTGTCTCTGATGGCTCAGTGGTTTGGATCGCAGGCCATAACCCTAGCAGTCAGTGTGTTGTAACGGGTGCGGGTTCGATTTTCGCATTTGCCTTGGGTGTACTTCCTTTCTCAGTATCAAAATTATAAATTAACTAGCACTTATTGGGCTTAACTGCCCCTCTATTTGGGCTCCGTATCCATGACAACTCAGTACGAGTCGTTCCTCTACCCTACTATAGAACTCTTTGATGATATACTATTAATTAGCTATTAAAGTTGTTAAATCTCTTAGTAGATTTCACACTGAAAATTACTTTGTTTATATGATTCATTTCTTGGTTACTTGCTATTTAATGTATCCAGATTCTCTGGAAAATTGATGGAATGTTATTAATATTGACAAGAAAAATATTCGTGTAGGCCATTGTAGTAATAGTGAAAACACTGTAAATAATATTTTAGCTATGCCAAATTATAGATTAAATAAACTTCTTTGTGGATATGCCAAAAACAATTATTTTTATATGATATATTTTGTGGTTAGACTTGGATTCAATTCAATGACCCTCGTTACTATTATAGGGATAATTATTGATAAAATTTTATTACTTCTGATAAGAGAACCTTTTTGTTGGTCATTGTAGTCATATTGTAAACACTTTATTAAAAATAATTTCTTTGTCATTCGACATTGTAAGAAGTGAGAAAATTGTAATTTTGAAAAAGAAATCATAATCATTTAGCTTACCCACTATTTTTATTTTTCTTGGTATCTGTTATTTCAGTAAACAAATGAATAGCTAAAAAAGACGGATGGAATGTAAAAGCTATTGATATTTGAGTTTTTCGTGTAGGTCATTTTAGTCATATTACCGAAAATACAACTAAAAATTTCAACTGAGAAAATGTTGAACGTCTTTGCAGATTTTACGTAGAATAAAAACATAAAATTAATATAAATTGGAACCAGGTAATTTAAATGCTCTACAATTTTCAACTGCATTATTTCTTGTAAAATGCATCGAAATTTGTTGTTTGCTAAAACTAGTTCCGAAATGCTAAGACTAGTTAAGCGTTCGTAACTAAGCCCAAACATCATCCGTAAATATAAATATTGATTGTGCTCGTAGGAATACTTGTTTTTGCATTGTGCATTTAATATATAAACTGGACTGTCAAAATAATCCGCAAACTCAATTTTAAATATGAGGTACAGCATTGCATGCCAAAAAAAAATTTGTGTCAATGAATACAATCATTGATTAGCGTAGTCTGGCTAAAAACCAACTTTCAAATGAACTTTCTGCAAATGAATTTCCAGAAACAATTCAATGAAAATATGTCAATATTCGTTCTTTACTTTAGTCGAGTCCATGAAACGACCAGATAGGCTCTGAGTGTAAATGGTGCTTCACACAGTAAATGTGAACATCGCAGCCACTAACCCACGCACAAGGCACTGGGTGCAAATGATTGCTCCATCACCATGTCTACGAATAGAGAAATGTTATGTACAAACTTGGAGAATAAAAGGAGCATATAGAAATAAATTTTTGAATTCAATGTTTACAAACATGAGAGTTGGTGCCATGTTCTCCCCCGAAAGACGCTGGGTTCAAATGGTACTCCGTCAATATGTCCATAAATAGAGAATATACATAAGCAAAGATGTCCGCCAATGATAGAAATTATCCAGATAATTAATTGTTTTATTTTTTTAAAAAAAATTAGGAATATCTCTTAATCATTTAATGTTGTGTGCATTTAAACATCCTTAGATTATGTGTATTGAGGAATTGATTGTTATATATATATATATTTTTTTTTTGTAAAACGCTTTTAAATTTGTCAATTGTGTGTTCGAAACACTAAATTAGTTTTTGTTTTTCTAACGATACCACCAACCATAATCCGTTAATATCGAGTTTGAGTTTGTTCGTGTGATAATTGTTTTTTAATTCTCCTTTTTGAGTGAAATACGCTAAGCTGTGTTAATTGCTTGTTTAAGATTTAACTAATATTTTCGTTATTTTCAACTAAGCCCACATCCATCCTCCGGAAAAATTAAGATTAAAGATGATCGCGTGATAGTTTTATTTTAATTTTGTAACATTTTGTGAAATGCTTTTAAATATATTTATAATGTGTAATGCTAATATTATTTTCGAGTACGTTTACGGAGCCCACCCATTATCTCTGTGAACATTTTAGTGTGTTCATGAGTTAATTTTCGAATTGTGTTTTTGTAAATATCATTTGGTTTGCCAATTTATTCACTGAGCTGGATTTTTGATGTGTGATTAAGCATTGCATGCCAAAAGTGATTTTTTGTGCCAAGAACCTATTCCTTGTTTTATCTATTCTGGCTTAAATCAAAATTTTACATTATTTTTTAGTTAACGATTTAAATTGGAATATTTCAATATTCACACACCACAGTAGTCGGCGCCACGAACCCACGCACAAGGCGCTGAGTGCAAATGGTTGCTCCATCACCATGTCTATGAATAGAGAAATGTTATGTTCAAACTTGGGGAATAAAAGAAACATAAAGAATTAAATTTTTGAATTCAATGTTTACAAACATGAGAGTTGGTGCCATGTTCCCCCGTACAAGACGCTGAGTCCAAATGGTACTCCGTCCCCATGTCCATAAATAGAGAATATACATAAGCAAAGATGTCCGCCAATGATAGATATTATCCAGATAATTAATTGTTTTTTTTTAAATAAGAAATATCTCTTAATCATTTAATGTTGTGTGCATTTAAACATCCTTAGATTATGTGTATTGAGGAATTGATTGTTATATTTTTTTTTGTAAAACGCTTTTAAATTTGTCAATTGTGTGTTCAAAATACTAAATTAGTTTTTGTTTTTCTAATGATGCCACCAACCATCCTCCGTTAATATCGAGTTTGAATTTGTTCGTGTGATAATTGTTTTTTTATTCTCCTTTTTGTGTGAAATACTTTAAGCTGTGTTAATTGTTTGTTTAAGATTTAACTAATATTTTCGTTATTTTTAACTAAGCCCACATCCACCCCCCGTAAATATTAAGATTAAAGATGATCGCGTGATAGTTTTATTTTAATTTTGTAACATTTTGTGAAATGCTTTTAAATATATTTATAATGTGTATTATTTTTATATGTTTTTTTTTTTAATTTGTTAATTGTGTGTTCGAAATACTAAATTAGTTTTTGTTTTTCTAACGATGCCACCAACCATTTTGTTCCTGTGTTAATTGTTTGTTAATTCTCTTTTTTGTGTGAAATAAGCTAAGCTGTGTTAATTGTTTGTTGAAGTTTTAACTAATATTTTCGTTATTTTTAACTCAGCCCACATCCATCCTCCGTAAATATTAAGATTAAATATGATCGCGTGATTGTTTTATTTAATTTTGTAAATTGTGTGTTCGAAATACTAAATTAGTTTTTGTTTTTTTTATTTTAATTTTGTAACATTTTGTGAAATGCTTTTAAATATATTTATAATGTGTAATGCTAATATTATTTTCGAGTACGTTTACGGAGCCCACCCATTATCTCTGTGAACATTTTAGTGTGTTCGTGAGTTAATTTTCGAATTGTGTATTTGTAAATATTATTTGGTTTGCCTATTTATTCGATGAGCTGGATTTTTGATGTGTGATTAAGCATTGCATGCCAAAAGGGATTTTTTTGTGCTAAGAACCTATTCGTTGTTTTATCTATTCTGGCTTAAATCAAAATTTTACATTATTTTTTTATTAACGATTTAAATTGGAATATTTCAATATTCACACATCACAGTAGTCGGCGCCACGAACCCACGCACAAGGCGCTGAGTGCAAATGGTTGCTCCATCACCATGTCTATGAATAGAGAAATGTTATGTTCAAACTTGGGGAATAAAAGAAACATAAAGAATTAAATTTTTGAATTCAATGTTTACAAACATGAGAGTTGGTGCCATGTTCCCCCGTACAAGACGCTGAGTCCAAATGGTACTCCGTCCCCATGTCCATAAATAGAGAATATACATAAGCAAAGATGTCCGCCAATGATAGAAATTATCCAGATAATTAATTGTTTTTTTTTTAAAAAAATTAGGAGTATCTCTTAATCATTTAATGTTGTGTGCATTTAAACATCCTTAGAATATGTGTATTGAGGAATTGATTGTTATTATTTTTTTTGTAAAACGCTTTTAAATTTGTTAATTGTGTGTTCGAAATACTAAATTAGTTTTTGTTTTTTTTTGTAAAACGCTTTTTAATTTGTTAATTGTGTGTTCGAAATACTAAATTAGTTTTTGTTTTTCTAACGATGCCACCAACCATCCTCCGTTAGAATCAAGTTTGAGTTTGTTCCTGTGTTAATTGTTTTTTAATTCTCCTTTTTGTGTGAAATACTTTAAGCTGTGTTAATTGTTTGTTTAAGATTTAACTAATATTTTCATTATTTTTAACTAAGCCCACATCCACCCTCCGTAAATATTAAGATTAAAGATGATCGCGTGATAGTTTTATTTTAATTTTGTAACATTTTGTGAAATGCTTTTAAATATATTTATAATGTGTAATGCTAATATTATTTTCGAGTACGTTTACGGAGCCCACCCATTATCTCTGTGAACATTTTAGTGTGTTCGTGAGTTAATTTTCGAATTGTGTATTTGTAAATATCATTTGGTTTGCCAATTTATTCACTGAGCTGGATTTTTGATGTGTGATTAAGCATTGCATGCCAAAAGGGATTTTTTTGTGCTAAGAACCTATTCGTTGTTTTATCTATTCTGGCTTAAATCAAAATTTAAATTATTTTTTTTTAACGATTTAAATTGGAATATTTCAATATTCACACATCACAGTAGTCGGCGCCACGAACCCACGCACAAGGCGCTGAGTGCAAATGGTTGCTCCATCACCATGTCTATGAATAGAGAAATGTTATTTTCAAACATGGGGAATAAAAGAAACATAAAGAATTAAATTTTTGAATTCAATGTTTACAAACATGAGAGTTGGTGCCATGTTCCCCCGTACAAGACGCTGAGTCCAAATGGTACTCCGTCCCCATGTCCATAAATAGAGAATATACATAAGCAAAGATGTCCGCCAATGATAGAAATTATCCAGATAATTAATTGTTTTGTTTTTAAAAATAATAGGAGTATCTCTTAATCATTTAATGTTGTGTGCATTTAAACATCCTTAGAATATGTGTATTGAGGAATTGATTGTTATTATTATTATTTTTTTTTTTGTAAAACGCTTTTAAATTTGTTAATTGTGTGTTCGAAATACTAAATTAGTTTTTGTTTTTCTCACGATGCCACCAACCATCCTCCGTTGGAATCAAGTTTGAGTTTGTTCCTGTGTTAATTGTTTTTTAATTCTCTTTTTTGTGTGAAATACGCTAAGCTGTGTTAATTGTTTGTTTAAGATTTAACTAATATTTTCGTTATTTTTAACTAAGCCCACATCATCCTCCGTAAATATTAAGATTAAATATGATCGCATGATTGTTTTATTTTAATTTTGTAACATTTTGTGAAATGCTTTTAAATATGTTTATGCTTTTTAATTTGTTAATTGTGTGTTCGAAATACTAAATTATTTTTTGTTTTTCTAACGATGCCACCAACCATCCTCCGTTAGAATCAAGTTTGAGTTTGTTCCTGTGTTAATTGTTTTTTAATTCTCCTTTTTGTGTGAAATACGCTAAGCTGTGTTAATTGTTTGTTTAAGATTTAACTAATATTTTCGTTATTTTTAACTAAGCCCACATCCATCCTCCGTAAATATTAAGATTAAAGATGAGCGCGTGATAGTTTTATTTTAATTTTGTAACATTTTGTGAAATGCTTTTAAATATTTTTATAATGTGTAATGCTAATATAATTTTCGAGTACGTTTACGGAGCCCACCCATTATCTCTGTGAACATTTTATTGCGTTCGTGAGTTAATTTTCAAATTGTGTATTTGTAAATATCATTTGGTTTGCCAATTTATTCACTGAGCTGAATTTTTGATGTGTGATTAAGCATTGCATGCCAAAAGGGATTTTTTTGTGCTAAGAATCTATTCGTTGTTTTGTCTATTCTGGCTTAAATCAAAATTTTACATTATTTTTTTATTAACGATTTAAATTGGAATATTTCAATATTCACACATCACAGTAGTCGGCGCCACGAACCCACGCACAAGGCGCTGAGTGCAAATGGTTGCTCCATCACCATGTCTATGAATAGAGAAATGTTATTTTCAAACATGGGGAATAAAAGAAACATAAAGAATTAAATTTTTGAGTTCAATGTTTACAAACATGAGAGTTGGTGCCATGTTCCCCCGTACAAGACGCTGAGTCCAAATGGTACTCCGTCCCCATGTCCATAAATAGAGAATATACATAAGCAAAGATGTCCGCCAATGATAGAAATTATCCAGATAATTAATTGTTTTGTTTTAAAAAAAATTAGGAGTATCTCTTAATTATTTAATGTTGTGTGCATTTAAACATCCTTAGAATATGTATATTGAGGAATTGATTGTTATTATTATTATTATTTTTTTTTTTTGTAAAACGCTTTTAAATTTGTTAATTGTGTGTTCGAAATACTAAATTAGTTTTTGTTTCTCTCACGATGCCACCAACCATCCTCCGTTGGAATCAAGTTTGAGTTTGTTCC